>CM034312.1:46433170-46828904 GCA_019925795.1 Dendrobium chrysotoxum
TACTTTACCTTCCTTATCTAAAAGGAAAAGGAAGTTCAAATTTTTACTGAATGAGTTGATCCTTGATTATGCTATCATTTATGGGAAGTTAAGGACTGAATTCCTAAAAAGTGTAAAGGATTTTATATCCACTTGAGTGCAAACACACTCTAGAAGAAGGCATGAAATGTCTCCTCCTATCAAGAGAACAATACAGGTCCAAGAAGTGGGTCCTAGTTGAACACTATTATAACAAACTGTTAGAAAGAAGTTAAATGATTTTCAAATGTCAATCACTATATAATACCTTTAAATGATCAGGGTTAGCATACTCCCATCAAATCTTCTGGAAATGGAGTATTAGCTCATCGAGGGTATAATCCCATTTCCTTTTCATCTTCATTCCATCATAAAAATATTCCAATCAGCACCTCTTATCATTCTTTAGATTGACATCCATTAAGAGTTGATTGACATGAAGTGGAAGGATGAGATTCATTTCCCTATCTTGATAGAAGGAGGTTTAAATCAAAAAGTCAACCAGTTCTATTAATTGATGGAGAAAAACTTTGGCATCCTAAAATGGTTTCCACGTCAATTGCACTAGTCATGCATAAGAATCATTTAGTAAAACAAAAAGCAAGAAAGGGAAAATTTGTTGAGGAATCATCAGCTATTAGAGAAAACACTCATGTAGTTCCACATAATATAGTAAGGAAATCCATGGAAGAGATGATGGATCACCTAAAGGAGAGTATTCAAAAAATAGATGAACACAAGGTTGCAAAGAATGTAAAAACAAGTCTGTAAGATGAAGAAATGAGCGAGAGTATATTTATAGTGAATACACGATCATCCATAAAAAGGATAAAAGAAAAATAAAAATAAATCCATTAGAAGCTGAAAATGAAGAAAAAGAAGAAGATGATGATGATGAAGTGTTTGTTCTTAATTTGAATTGCAGTCTTTTAGATCAACTAACTCAAAAAGATGAGCAAATAGCTCGGATGAAAAATAAAATGGAAGAGCTAATGGCTTCTATAGTAGCCCTCCAAAGCAAGGAGGTCCCTTCAGCTAAGGATTAAATAGATCCTATTCAAATTGAATCCATTCAGCATTATAACAAACCTAAAAAGGTAATAAAAGAAAATAAAACTAAGGCTTTGGAATCAGGAAATGAAATAGTATAAGAAGTTAATATTAAGCAAATCATAGAACAACAAGTTAAGGAGGTTTTAGCACAGTGTAAGGGTACCTCGTCTATTCTGAAAGGTAGACCCTATCTAGAAGAATATGGCTTGGTGCATTATCCTAAAGGGCTTGTTCCACCATCATTTAATAGTTTTAATGGAATAGGGAATCCAAATAAACATCTTGCAAACTTTAGTGTTACGACTCGGGCTCACGAGTTCTTATTTTGATGATAACAAATATTATGGCTCACATCTCCTAATATTTGGAATGTATATTTATTTGTGTGTATACTAACATTTCAGGAAACAGCATGGACCATCCAACAAAGAATTAAGCCTCAAGAACGGGTAGAATAGGTTATGATGTATGATTCTTGTAATTCTCATTTGATGTACTTTTTGATTTTTTGAGTCAAGTCCTGTAATTTTGATTTTTTGAGTCAAGGGTGTATGCTTTCTTGTGATCATGAACACACATTCTCAAGGGGAGTGAGATCTATCAAAACCAGAAGTAAGGGTGTAAGCTTTCTTGTGATCATGAACACACATTCTCAGGGGGAGTGTGATCTATCAAAACCAGAAGTTTAACTTTTGAATAAATCATACTGGATGATTTTAGATCGTTCAGGATGATCTGTTCATTGAACTAATCATCGTGGATGAAATTTATATCATCCTGGAAGATCCAATATGATCTCAAAACCCTAGCCGCCATAATAATTTAGGTAAGATTTTAAGTTCAGTTTTTGGTCTAATCATCTAAGATGATCCATATCGTACTGGATGATCTATGATAATGTTGCCTAAATTAATCCTATGATTAGTTAATTAAATCTACTTAATTTGATATTCTAATCATTGTGGATGATCTCATAATTGTCCTGAATGATTAGTGCAAATTTGAACATATCGTCCTGATGATCGTCTTGGACTATCAGGTCAAATTCTTCACATCATCCTGGATGATCCTGAGATTGTCTTGGACAATTTTTGGCGGCAGAATTGAGTTCTTAAGGTTTTCTGAAGCCATCTTTTGGAGCACATTGTCCTGGACAATCCTATGATCGTCCTGGATGATCTTTGTCGCCAGAATTGATTTGGAAGGGTTTTTAGAGCTCTCTTTTTAAGCTTTCTCAAGGCACCTGATAGGTGTCTTTGGAAGCCATTGAGGCTTCATTTCTTTTGGAGAAAACTTGAAGAGAGAGCTTGAAAGGGAGAGAGGAAAGGGTGGAGTTTGAGAGGGAGAAGAGCCTTGGAAGGGGGATTTTCGAGGGAGTGTGAGGGGGTTCACATGGTTGCTCTGGCAAGCTTTCACCTAAGTACCATCAGATTTAAGGGTCATCTCGAGGGAAGTTTTGAGAAGAAGAAGATCTCTTTGGTGTCGAAGGACCCGGCTACTCCGCCGCACCGAGGAAGGTGGAAGTGATTTTGTATGGGCTTCTCCGCCTAGCTGTGGGGGTTAAAGGAGAGTCACTAAAGGTGTAGTGCAATACTCGAAGGGTTCCTCCGAGGAGTGGACGTAGGTCAGATTGGACCGAACCACTATAAATCTGGTGTGTTCTTTCTGATTATTTTTTGCATTTTATTTTATCGCGATTAACTACTTGGGTGAAATCTGTGATTGATCTTTTTATTATTGATTTAATTTGTTTCCGCTGCAATATATAAAAAGATTTTTCTTTTTATTTAAAGAAGTTTTTAAATATCCAATTCACCCCCCTCTTGGTTAGCCTCGGGACTAGTTCACAATGGCTTAACATCTCTATCGAACTTTCATTTAATACTAGCTATTTTAATATAGGAGGAAGTGATTCTTTACTATTTAGATAGTTTGTAAGAAGTTTATCAAGCAGTGCATACATTTAAAAAACTAGAGTAGATGTTCACTAAAAGATTTGCTAGAGTACAATAACAAGACCTGATGAGGGATCTTGTAGTATAAAAATAAGAACTCGATCAAAGTGACATTTACTATATACTGAGGTGGAGGAATATTAATATGAAATGTGAACCTTAACTCCAAGAGCACTCTGCTATATAAATATTTTTGAAAAATATTCATGGTCTTCATAATCAATGCTTTTGAGAAGTTATTGAGTAAAGCCTCTAATATTCAAGAGGAAATGTAATAATTTACTTTCCTAAAAGATCAATCTCTAGTAGATATAAAAAAAGTAAAATCTCAAAAGATGTAGAAAAGAAGTCAAGAAATGTTCTGCAGTAAATAGCCAATGCAGATTCAAATAAAAAATTTTGGTCATCCCTCATAGTGTCAATAGTATAATAGACCTCCTATCCCATAGTTTAAATATTATTCCAATCTTACTCCTGAAGAGGAAAGAGAGAGGTTTGAAGATTTAACAAAAAAGACCTATTTATTTAAATGAGAGGCTATTATAAACTTCTTTAAAAGCCTTTAAAGGAAATCATAAATTAAACTTCCTGAACCAAGAAAGCCAGAAGATGTGGGTAAATCAGGATAGCCTAGATATTACCCAAATCATCAGATGATTAGTCATAAGTTAGAGGATTATTTAACTTTCAAGAAATGGCTTGAATGAAATATCAAAGATGGATTGGTTATGATACACAAAGAGTATTTAGCTAATTCTAGTCAAGGATTTGTTAATTGTGTGATTGGTGAGCCTTCTAAATCAGTCTCAAAATTAAAACCTAATGATAGTTGGGGTATAGCTTTATTCCGATCTTCAATAAAAAAAAACTTTATTATTTATTTGCTCAGGTATCTTAAGGACTGTAGAGTCCCCACTGAGTTGATCTAGCAGCTCATGATAAAGAAGTCAAGAATAAAGTTCCAATTGAAGAACATAAGATCATATCAGCTAGCCAATCTTCCGTAGTTCAGAAAGAGGAACTTACGAATAAAAAGAGTAATTTAAATAATAAAGTTGTAGTTTTCTTTAATGGAAAAGTAAGTAATCTTGTACCTCTTACACTATATGATTTCTATTTTGTACTATAAGGGGATTAGAAAGAAATGAAGAAAGATACAATGTATATCTTTTCTATACCTGGTGAAGTTCAAACAAATGTTGCAATATAAATAATTCTATAGAACCTGAAATAAACTTAAATGAGTTTAAAGAGTTTCTTCAATATTCTCTGATAGTGATTCCCCTATCTTTGATATTCAAGTTGATCCTATTTGTATAGAAATTGAGTTGTCTGAATTGATAATTCACTAAATGAAGCATTTAAGACAAATGAATACACAAAATTAAGAGAATTCATTATGTCTTCCTTAGAAGATATAGTCCAAGTAAATCTGCATATTGGTAAAGTGTTATACCTATCAGTTTTTATAACTAGCTAAGGAAAGAAAATGCTTGATAATCTAGAAACCTCAGCACCAATTCCACTAGATTCAGATGTAGCTAATCTAGATATTCCTAAAGTGGATTAAAAAGTGTTATCACATCTTAAAAAACTATTTACAAAACTGAGTATCTACGATGCTTTAGTTCTTTCCAAGGAAATGGGGGAGGCTATAATCAAAGCTTTACTCAATCCAAAGATATGTATTGCTCAATTAACATCAATGTAGTCTGAAGAAACACTGAGGTACAAACAAGCCTCAAAAGTTACATTTTCAGATGATGATTTGCTGCTGGGAACTCCATATCATAATCGTCTGTTATATATATCTATGAATGTAGAAAATTTTAAATTATCTCATGTTCTTATTGATTTGGGTGCATTGATCAATAGTATGAATCTTAGAACTATCACATACTTATGGGTGGATACTCTCAAACTCTATTATGATAAAATGATATTGTGAGGGTTTAATGAAAAAGGTGAGTGGGCTTTGAGTTTGATTACCTTGCTTTCGAAAGTAGGAAACTTGAAAAAAAGCCAAATTCTATATAAGATATTCTAAACCGTCTTATAATGCTCTTTTGGGTAGATCCTGGCTACATGAATATAGAATGGTGTCTTCCGCCCTTCATCACCATAATGCTCTTTTTTTAATTTATGATGTTTGTATATATGAAGAACCTTCTAACTATCTACCTAAAAAGTATATCGCCTTGTCTAAAAATCTCAAATTGGTTGAAGTAGAAGAAAAAGTAAGGAAAGAAAGAGAAAAGAAAAAGAGAATGGAAAAGTAGAGAATTTTGATCTTGAACACGATGTTCATTTGTCACCTGCTCCTCCCTCGCAAAGAAGTGGTAGAATGGATCAACAATCTAGAGGAAGATATAGAAGATGTCAAAAGCAAGTGACAAAAGAAAATGAAAAAAAAAAAGTGTGCAAATAAGGGAGACTGTAATATATATCAATTTTGAATCTAGTTTGGGGGAGGAGTCATATGTGATTGATTAAAAGCCATAAACTATAAAATTTAGGAATGATATAGAGCAGCAAAAGTTTGAAATTTCTATAGAAACTGATTGTGATGAGGATAGTGTCCAAGCCGTTAGGGAAGCAAATTCAAATATATCTACTATAGAGATATTAAAAAAGTATATGTAAAATATTGCCCTTAATCCACTCTCCCAAAGTGATGTAAAAGGTTAGAGGTGAAATCCACTCTTCCTTTGAACCCAGACACCAAATTCAACATCTTTATACCTTCTACCAATAAAACCACTAAGTTTGATGTACCCTTTAATGATCTATTTATGGATTAAATAATGGAACTCCCTTTTGATTAGTACTCTAACTGTGTAAGCAACTTCGCTAAGTAAGGTTTAGCACCATCAAGTTAGGCTAGAGGTGAAGCTAATCAATTTCAATATCTATCAAATACAAAAAAATATAAAAATATGTCAAGACCAAGCAACGACTTCCCTACTTTATGTTCATTTGATTATGATGAATCTTAATTATATCAAACAATCTAGAGTTTGATAGTCCCTTTTCAGCAGAGGTTAAAACTCTTAACAAACTCTATTTATAAACTTCAGATGATCTAGATGACTCTAAAGTTAGGGATGTACCTTCAGAACTTAAAGAGGATATTAAACCTACAATTGATGATTTAAAAGAAATAAGTATAGGAACAAAAGAAAACCCTCAATAGATTTTCATAAGCTCCTTATTAAATGAGGATGAGGCAAAGAAAAATGATTGAGTTATTGATACAATTCAAATTCTATTTCACTTGGAGTTATGAAGAAATACTCATATTATCTCCAAACATACTAGTTCATAAACAAGAAATTCAACTCAAAATAACTTCAGTTAAACAAGCACATCGATGAATGCAACCTGTTATCAAAATTTAATCAATGCAGGCTTTACCAAAGAGGAGAAATATCCAATCTGGTTAGCTAGCATTGTTCTAGCCAAGAAGAAAAACAGTCAAATTCAGGTTTTCATTGATTTTAGAGTTCTAAATAAATCTTATCTTAAAGATGAGTTTCCATTTCACATACTGAAACATATGGTTGATGTTGCTGCCTCTCATGTAATATTTTCTTTTATAGATAGCTCATCTGGATAAAAACCAAATTAAAATGGCTCATGAGGATTAAAAGTATATAGCTTTTAAAACACTGATAAGAGTCTACTATTACAAAGTTATGTTATTCAGATTAAAGAATGTTGGGGCAACATATTATTGAGCAATGATAATGATTTCTGATGAGAAAATCTACCATCAAGTATATTGTTATGTCGATGATCTAGTCATTAGATGTATTGAAAGAGATAATCATTTATATGAATTAAGAATCATTTTCTAAAGATTACATCAGAAAAACTTGAAAATGAATATGTTGATGTGTGCTTTTGGTTTCACATTAGGAAAGTTTTAGGTTTTGTTTGTCTGACATTGAGGAATTGAAATACATTAAAAAATCAAAGTAATAATAGAAATAGCACCATAAAAAACCCTTAGTTAAGATCTTTCCAAGGTCGATTGACATACCTTAAAAGATTTATATCAAATATCTCAAGAAGATGATAGCCATATATAACTTTATGCAAGAAAGATACTCATCACAAGTGGTATGAAAATTGCCAGAAATCATTTGATAGTCTAAAATAGTATTTGAAAAATCCTCTAGTTTTAGCTGCTCCCATTTTAGAGGAGCTATTTATTTTATATACCATAGGTTTATATAGATCTCTTGGAGCCTTGTAGCTTATCCTGTGATGGAAAAATATTTCCTACCGTTAATCTTCGCCAGTCAAAAGTTAAGGGATTGTATGCTCTCTCATAAAGTGAACTTAATATCGAGAGTAAACTTTTTACAATATCTAATGACTCATCCAACGCGATCAGGAAGATTAGCTTGATGGTTAATGATTTTTTTATAATTTAAAATTTTGTTCATTCCTTCATGAGCAGTAAAAGAGAAAGCTATGGTAGATTTTCTAGCAGCTCATCCAGTACATGATGATTGCCCGATCAACGATGGGCTACCAAATGAACAAATAATGAATCTTGAGTTAAATGGAAAGTGCATTTAGGAATTCTATTTTGATAGTGCTACTTCAAGTTAACAAGAAATATCTGATAATATTTCCCCAGGAAAAGTTAGAATGATTACAGTATTCATTACCTTAGAAAAGGGTGTAATGTATTACTATTACCATTTGTTACAATCTCATATGAACAATGAAGCTGAGTACGAGACATTGATAACTAGGTTATAATTGATGATCTTGAATGAATTTTAAGAGATAAAATTTTTTGGAGATTCATAGCTAGTGATTAATCAAATAACTTGTACTTGAATGTTCGAAAGGGATGTTAAGCCCTACTGAACTAGTCCCGAGGCTAACCAAGAGGGGGGGTGAATTGGTTATTTAAAAATTTCACGATAACAACAAAAATCTTTTCGATACTTAGCAGCGGAAACAAGTAAACAATAACGAAAAGATCAACCAACGATAATCACCCAAGCAGTTTATATTGAAAAGTAAAGTGCAAAACTGAATCAGAAAAGCAAACCAGATTTTATAGTGGTTCGGTCAACTTGACCTACGTCCACTCCCCGGACCCTCCCCTCCGGATATTGCACTAAACGAAAGTGACTCTCCTTTTGCTCCCACAGCAAGGCGGAGAAGCCTGTACAAAATACCTCCTTTTCACCACACGGTGAGGCAGAGAACCTGACCTCCTTTCGCTTCCTCCTGAAGCAGGCAGAGAACCTGACCTCCTTTCGCTTCCTCCTGAAGCAGGCAGAGAACCTTCAAACTCCTTTTGCTTCCACCTGAAGCGGGCAGAGAACCCCGGATCTTCTTGCGAACGATCCTCCCACGAAGAACACCGACTAGACGACAGACGACGAGCGGAGAAGACGAATCTGATCCGTGCTTGGAGCAACCTTAGTGAATCCCTCACTAACTCCCCCTCACAAGATCTATTCTCTCTCTCCCAACTCTCTCTTCTCTCTAGGGTTTCTCAGGGAAGGAAGGCAGCAAAAGATTTTTCCAAATCTTGGAAAAAGTTCTTTTAAAGGAGGGCTTAAAACTTGCCCTAAATCTCAACTTGTCGGCCAAGATCGTCCAGGACGATCGGTAGATCGTCCTGTACGATCAGTTTAAATTCAGCTGTTTCAGCCTGGACGATCTGGCTCTTCTGGACGATCAGTAGAAAAAGTTGTTCAGATCGTCCCGTACGATCCTGCGATCGTCCGGGACGATTAGTTCAAATTGAAGGAAATCGTCCAGAAGACAGTTCGGGTCGTCCAGAGAAATCTGTGCTGGACGACCAAAAAATGACTTGATCGTCCCGTACGATAGGTTAATCGTCCGGTACGATTAGTTCAAAAAGGCCCCAAATCGTCCTGTACATAGTTCTGGACGTACAGCTGAAATGCACAAGACGATCACGATCGTCCGGGACGATCCTGCGATCGTCCAGGACGATGTGATCGTATCAATTAAACATTAATCGCTTTCCTTAATTACCAGACTAATTTAGGCATGATTGTAGTGAATCGTCCAGGACGATACACGTATCGTCCGGGACGATCAGACCAAAATACTTAAAATAAAACTTGCCTAACTTAATCTGGCGGCTGAGAATTTCTGATTTGGGAATATCGTCCCGTACGATACGTAGATCGTCCAGGACGATCGGCTCAATCAGTCCTTCTTAACTTAGTCGCCCTAATTAGGGTTTCTATTTTAACTGGATCGTCCAGGACGATGCTACTATCGTCCAGGACGATCTGAACAAAATTTTAACAGAAACTCTAATTCACTCAATCTCTCTCCCTGAGTGTGTGTGTGCAAGGTTACTTAGCTAGGGAATCAGTTACATTACAATTGACTCAATAAAAGAAAAAATCATACATTTGACACACTTGGACCCGATCTTGAGTTGGCTTTAGTAGCTTGCGGTCTTTTGTGCCTGAAACTGATTAGCCAAGAAAAACACACTGGAAACATGTTTGTCATCATCAAAACCAGATTTGCAACAATCTCCCCCTTTTTGATGATGGCAAACTTTTGTAAAGTAGTCTGAAAATAAAATGAAACTAAGAAATCAAACAAAACACACATTTTTTAAATTTTCATTTAACAGCTCAAACAATATAGAAAACATGACTCAGAAAATAGAAACAGACACGACTACAACTGACTCCCCCTTTTGACATCACAAAAAGGAGGAGTGAAAAACAGAACACTGAAATAAAACATAACATGGAACAACTACATCACTTTTTTTTTTTGATCAATCTGCTCGAGTAAATTAGAATTTTTCCTTGATTTTATATTCAAAAACCAATAAGAGAACGATTGACAACGCTGAAATCCAGAAAAGGTTGAAAAAATCGACTTTCGTAACTCCGACCCCGGGCACCTTTTCGATGTAAACCTCTTTCAAAATAAAAATCCGATTCAGAAGAAAAGACATTAGATTTGAAAAGAGATCCTTTCAAGCCTCGTTCCAGAAAAATATCTGATATAATAGTGTTACAAAGTAAAAAATCAGAAATCAAGATTTTCAAACTCAAGCTTTTTGAACGTATTAAGTGACACACGAGTTTTTTTCTAAGACATTTAAAGATCTGAAAGAGAAGAAAGCTTAGGTTGGGCTCATTTTGTGCCTCTTTTTTTTTCAATTTATTTGGCGCACTGCGCATCTTTTGATTTTTTTTTTTTGATACACTTTGTGTATTTGGCATTTTCGCATCTTTTCAGTTTTGGGCTCATTTTATGCCTCTTTTTCAATTTGGTTGGCGCACTGCGCATCTTTTGTAAGCTTTCTCCTTTTCATAATCATTAAAGAGTCTCAGCTATGAATCTATCTTCCAGACATAGGAGATGACTCTCCACAGTAGGGAAGAATGATTCACAAAACAAAAAACCACACATCATATGATAAATGCAATCACTTGGTTTTAGAAAATCAAACTAATGACTCAAGACTTTGAAAAACACTATTGATATGAGGCAGATTACTGTAGGAAGATAAAATAATCTCTATTTCAAAAAACTAACATTTTAATTTTGAAGAAGATTTTTATCCAAAAGAAACCATACACCAGTAAAGGAGTTAGAGGAAGAGAAACAATCATCAATGTTTCTTCCCTTTAACAGGTTCAGTGGAATCAATCACTGCTTACCAGCTTCCAAATCAAAACAAGGTAAAAACTCCCAGTCAGAAATTCAGATTATCAGAAGTAGTGAGCGGTGATCAGATTTTGAAAAACATAAAAAAAACAGGTAGAAAATCATAGCAAAGTAAATACTCAAATCAAACTAACAATAAGGCTAAAACAGAAATTAGCAGAAGAAATAAAATCAACTGAAAATAAAATAATCAAGGCAAAAACTAACTAACAGAAATCAGAAATCACAATACAAAAACTAACAAACAGAAATCAGAAAACAGAATACAAAAAAAACTAACTAGCAGAAATCAGAATACCAATCATAACAATCATAAATCAGCAGTCATCAGAGTCAAGCATTTATATCAATCACTCCTAATCTGGTTCTCAAAATGCTGAATGAGTCAAAGGCCAGTGGTTTAGTGAATATGTCAGCCAGCTGATTTTCAGTTGCTACATGATGTAGCTCAATGTCCCCTTTTGTAACATGGTCCCTAATGAAGTGATGCCTAATGTCAATGTGTTTGGTCCTAGAATGTTGGATTGGATTCTTAGAGATACAGATGGCACTAGTATTATCACACAGAATAGAAATTGTGCCAACAGGTACTCCTAAATCCAAGACTTGCTGCTTCAACCAAAGAACTTGGGCCACACAACTTCCTAAGGCAATGTACTCAGCTTCAGCAGTGGAAAGTGCAACTGAGTTCTGTTTTCTACTGGACCAGGAGACTAACGACTGTCCTATGAATTGACAAGTCCCAGAGGTACTCTTCCTATCCACCCTACACCCCGCAAAGTCAGAGTCAGAATATCCAATGATCTCAAAAGAGGTGCTGTGCCTAGGGTACCAAATTCCTAGGTTTGGGGTCCCTAAAAGATATCTAAGAATTCTCTTAACAGCAGTCAGGTGGGACTCTTTAGGATCAGCCTGAAACCTAGCACAAAGACAGACACTAAACATGATATCGGGTCGGCTAGCAGTCAGGTAAAGCAGTGAACCTATTATCCCTCTATACTTCTTCTGATCAACAGATTTTCCATTTGAATCCTTATCTAACTGAACTGAGGAGGGCATGGGAGTATTGATTGGCTTGGCTTTGTCCATTTCATATTTCTTCAAAATGTCCTTAGTGTATTTTGATTGATTGAGAAAAGTTCCATCATCTGTTTGCCTTATGCTAAACCCCAAAAAGTAGGACAATTCTCCCATCATACTCATCTCAAACTCCTTACTCATTGTTTTGGAAAACTCATCACATAAATATTTATCAGAAGATCCAAAAATTATATCATCAACATAAATCTGGACAATGAGTAAGTCATCTCCTATTCTCCTCAGAAAAAAGGGTGGTGTCTACGCTCCCCTTAACAAACTCTCTTTCTAACAGGAATGTGCTAAGCCTCTCATACCAAGCTCTTGGTGCCTGTTTCAATCCATATAAGGCCTTTTTTAATTTATAGACATGACTTGGATATTGAGAACTCTCAAAACCTGGGGGTTGTTCTACAAAAACATCTTCTTTAATTACCCCATTTAAAAAGGCACTCTTGACATCCATTTGAAACAGCTTAAATCCCTTATAACAGGCAAAGGCTAGTAGCACTCTAATTGCTTCCAATCTAGCTACAGGGGCAAAAGTTTCCTCAAAATCTATCCCTTCTATCTGATTATACCCCTTAGCCACCAATCTTGCCTTATTTCTCACCACCACACAAGAATCATTCATCTTATTCTTAAAGACCCACTTGGTTCCCACAATACTTTGGTTTCTAGGTCTTTCTACTAACTCCCAAACATCATTCCTTACAAATTGATTCAATTCTTCCTGCATAGCTAAAATCCAAAACTCATCCGACAAGGCTTGATTGATGTTGGTGGGTTCAGTCATTGAGATAAAGGCAGAATGGTTTACTTCCTTCCTAAGTCCATGCCTAGTCCTAACACCTTCAGAAGGGTCTCCTAAGATCAGTTCTTTAGGATGACTCGAAGAATATCTCCAATCTCTAGGCAATGGGGTTTGAGGTTCTACCCTTTCCTCCAAATTTGTATTTCCAACTCCTTGGGTAACCTCAACAATCTCTTCATCTTCTACTTCAGATCTAGACTCCTTAGGATCAGATTCATCAAACACTACATGGGTTGTTTCTTCCACCACCAAAGTCCTCCTATTGAACACCCTAAAGGATTTCCCCACACTTGAATATCCTAAGAACACTCCTTCATCAGATTTGGGGTCAAATTTTCCTAAGGGTGACTTCCCGTTGTTTAGAATGAAAACCTTACAGCCAAAGACATGGAGGTGGGACAGATTTGGTGTTCTACCCTTAATGATCTCATAAGGTGTCTTGTTCAGCTTGACTCTCACATTTACCCTATTCAGCACATAACAGGCAGTGTTTACCGCTTCAGCCCAAAAGTATTTAGGAAGTGAATACTCGGCAAGCATGGCTCTAGCGGCTTCCACTAAGGTCCTGTTCTTCCTTTCAGCTACCCCGTTCTGCTGAGGGGTCCTAGGAGCTGAAAAATTGTGACTAATCCCATGATTCTCACAAAAACTTCCAAATCTTTCATTTTCAAACTCCCCTCCATGATCACTATGGATGGTAATAATCTCACATCCTAACTTCTTCTGAATCTAAGTAGAGAAAGATCTAAACTCATCAAATGACTCAGATTTGTGTGACAAAAACTTAACCCAAGTGAACCTTGAATAATCATCAACAATCACAAAATCATAGACTCTCCCCCCTAAGCTGGCAGTGCTAATGGGTCCAAAGAGGTCCATGTGAAGAACTTCTAAAGGTCTAGAGGTGCTAATGTCCTTAACTGAGTGAAAAGAGGACTGGACTTGCTTCCCCAACTGACAGGCACCACACAGGTGATCCTTAGTGAACTTAAGCTTGGGCACACCTCTAACTAAGTCCTTTTGGGTGACTCTCCTAAGGGTTTTCATACTGGCATGACACAATCTCCTATGCCATAACCAAGACTCATCAGCAGCAGTTTTTAAGCAAATTGAATTATCAGATTTGATGCTACTTACATCCAGCTTGTAGACGTTGTTGATCCTTTGCCCCTGCAAAACAACTTCATCATTTAAGCTTAAAATGCAGCCAGTGGGCAGGAATTTGATGCTGTATCCCTTGTCGCAGAGTTGACTGATGCTCAGCAGGTTGTGTTTCAGTCCATCTACAAGCAAAACATTATCAATCACAAAATTCTTTGAATCACCAATCATACCTGTGCCTACCACCTTCCTAGTGGTGTTATCTCCAAGTGTAACCTTGCCTCCAGCTCTGGCCTCCAGCGAAATGAACTGATTTGCATCTCCAGTCATATGTCTAGAACATCCGCTGTCCAGGTACCACATGCTCTCACGAGGTCTTGTGTGAGAGCACACCTACAAAATCATCAAATGTCAGTCTTAGGAACCCAAACAGGCTTGGGTTCCTTCTTATGAAAAGAAGAATGCGATGCATGTGTGCTGTGCTGTGCAACAGGCAGTTTGGGTCTCCACACCCAATGTGTACTACGGTGAACAGTACAAGTGTGTGATATGTGTCCTAACATGCCACATGAAAAACATCTAACACCAGGAAAAGGATTAACTAAACGTCGTGAGTGATAGTGCCTCTTCCTAGTAGTGTATGAAACATGCTTTGAAGAACTTGCAACAGAATTTTTAAAAGGTGGCGGTGCATAAAATTGTTCAAAAGTAGGCGGTGTTTTGTTATTTTCAAAAGAACTGATTTTTACTTTCAAAAACTCAATGTGTTTGTTTAAACTTCCAATTTCAAACGTTTTTGCACTTTCAGTACTTTCTAACTCAGATGCCAAATCATTCGCTTTCTTAAAAGCAAGTTCTAATTCAACATGCACTGTTTTTAACAAGTTATGCTCAACAATTAAATCAGAATGTTTTTTATTCAGTTCATCAAACTCATCTAGTAAAGACATGTGATTGCTATCAATGGTGGAATGATCCTTAATCAACACTTCATGCTCTTTTTGCAAAGTCAGATAATCTAGTTTCAAACTAGCATGGGTTTTCTTAAGCTTCCTATACGATGTATGAATCTTTTCAGAAACTTCAAATAACTGATCGTAAGTAAGCTCACATACCTCTTCCTGGTCGGACTGACCAGGGTGATCATCAGCCATCAAACACAAGTTTGTTTCCTCCTCTTCAGCTTCAGTCTCAGAAGAGTCGGATGCAGAGTCTGCCCAAAATGCCTTCTGAATCCGCTTCTTGTCCTTTCTGTACTTTGGTTTCTCCTCACCCTTCTCCTTGCTTGGGTGAGCTTTAAGTGTTGGACAATCAGCCTTAATGTGTCCGGGCTTCCTGCATTCAAAACAAACCGATTCAGATGAACCCTTAAAGTTTTTATTGAACTTACCCTTGTTCCACTTCTGATGGTTCTTATGTTTCTTCCTTAGAAAGCTTTTGAATTGCCTTGTGATTAAGGCAACATCATCGCTATCAGACCCGGAAGTGCTAGCATCTGAATCTTTGGCCTTTAGTGCCACTGTCTTCTCTTTCTTGCGTTCACCTGCATCAAGTTGCCTTTGGTTCACCCCTTGCTCGTAAGCAATGAGTGATCCAAGTAAGCTGTCAATAGAGTAAGTATTTAAATCTTTGGATTCAGTAATAGCAGTAATCTTAGCATCATAAGAAGCAGGCAAACATCTAAGAATCTTGTTCACTCTTTCGTAGTTGGTAAGTTCTCTACCTAAAGCATGCAAAGAGGTAACAATCTGAGTGAACCTTGTGTACATTTCTGAAATAGTCTCACTAGGTTTCATGCGAAAAAGTTCGTAATCATGTAACAAGATGTTTAACCTAGATTGTTTGACTTCAGTTGTACCTTCATATGTTATACATAATCTATCCCAAATCTCTTTTCCCGTTGTACAAGTAGAAACACGCATATAGTCCTCAGATTTTAAAGCACAAAAGAAACAGTTCAAACATTTGGCATTTAACTGTGCTAAATCACGATCATCAAACGTCCAATCAGCAAACGGCAATTCAGTTTTCACATTGTTAACCATTCGAAAAGGTGGTTTGTATCCGTCCTTAACTAACATCCACATGCGATAATCAATAGACTGAAGAAAAGTAAACATGCGTGTTTTCCAAAAATCAAATGGAATGTTATCAAACAACGGTGGTCTCGTTATAGAATAACCTTCAGCAGTATTACGATTGTTACAGTTAGCCATGGATCAAATTCAAAAGTTTTTAAACAGAAATTTTGAATCCCGCTTTGATACCACTTGAAAGTTCGAAAGGGATGTTAAGCCCTACTGAACTAGTCCCGAGGCTAACCAAGAGGGGGGGTGAATTGGTTATTTAAAAATTTCACGATAACAACAAAAATCTTTTCGATACTTAGCAGCGGAAACAAGTAAACAATAACGAAAAGATCAACCAACGATAATCACCCAAGCAGTTTATATTGAAAAGTAAAGTGCAAAACTGAATCAGAAAAGCAAACCAGATTTTATAGTGGTTCGGTCAACTTGACCTACGTCCACTCCCCGGAGCCTCCCCTCCGGGTATTGCACTAAACGAAAGTGACTCTCCTTTTGCTCCCACAGCAAGGCGGAGAAGCCTGTACAAAATACCTCCTTTTCACCACACGGTGAGGCAGAGAACCTGACCTCCTTTCGCTTCCTCCTGAAGCAGGCAGAGAACCTGACCTCCTTTCGCTTCCTCCTAAAGCAGGCAGAGAACCTTCGAACTCCTTTTGCTTCCACCTGAAGCGGGCAGAGAACCCCGGATCTTCTTGCGAACGATCCTCCCACGAAGAACACCGACTAGACGACAGACGACGAGCGGAGAAGACGAATCTGATCCGTGCTTGGAGCAACCTTAGTGAATCCCTCACTAACTCCCCCTCACAAGATCTCTTCTCTCTCTCCCAACTCTCTCTTCTCTCTAGGGTTTCTCAGGGAAGGAAGGCAGCAAAAGATTTTTCCAAATCTTGGAAAAAGTTCTTTTAAAGGAGGGCTTAAAACTTGCCCTAAATCTCAACTTGTCGGCCAAGATCGTCCAGGATGATCGGTAGATCGTCCTGTACGATCAGTTTAAATTCAGCTGTTTCAGCCTGGACGATCTGGCTCTTCTGGACGATCAGTAGAAAAAGTTGTTCAGATCGTCCCGTACGATCCTGCGATCGTCCGGGACGATTAGTTCAAATTGAAGGAAATCGTCCAGAAGACAGTTCGGGTCGTCCAGAGAAATCTATGCTGGACGACCAAAAAATGACTTGATCGTCCCGTACGATAGGTTAATCGTCCGGTACGATTAGTTCAAAAAGGCCCCAAATCGTCCTGTACATAGTTCTGGACGTACAGCTGAAATGCACAAGACGATCACGATCGTCCGGGATGATCCTGCGATCGTCCAGGACGATGTGATCGTATCAATTAAACATTAATCGCTTTCCTTAATTACCAGACTAATTTAGGCATGATTGTAGTGAATCGTCCAGGACGATACACGTATCGTCCGGGACGATCAGACCAAAATACTTAAAATAAAACTTGCCTAACTTAATCTGGCGGCTGAGAATTTCTGATTTGGGAATATCGTCCCGTACGATACGTAGATCGTCCAGGACGATCGGCTCAATCAGTCCTTCTTAACTTAGTCGCCCTAATTAGGGTTTCTATTTTAACTGGATCGTCCAGGACGATGCTACTATCGTCCAGGACGATCTGAACAAAATTTTAACAGAAACTCTAATTCACTCAATCTCTCTCCCTGAGTGTGTGTGTGCAAGGTTACTTAGTTAGGGAATCAGTTACATTACAATTGACTCAATAAAAGAAAAAATCATACATTTGACACACTTGGACCCGATCTTGAGTTGGCTTTAGTAGCTTGCGGTCTTTTGTGCCTGAAACTGATTAGCCAAGAAAAACACACTGGAAACATGTTTGTCATCATCAAAACCAGATTTGCAACAGTACTTATCAATTACTAATAGAAAATCTAGTTCCTTATCATAAATACCCATTGCATCTACATGAACAAATCCCAAATATAACCTCATACAAGATTCCTCATGGACATAATTTCACAGTAGATGCATTAGCTAAATTATCTAAAGCTATGGCTTGTCTTAAAGGTGATTCAATTTCAATAGAAGTATAAGGTTGCCAGGTTCAATCACTTATAGAGCCTGAATATATAAACAGAAAATCTCTCACCTAGATGAAATTTATTTTAGCAGTAAAAGATGAACTAGTGAATTAGAGGAAGCCCTTCATCGAATACTTGCGAGAAAATACGCTCCCTTGTGATAAATTTATAGTTGATCAAATCAAAAGAAGATTCTTATCTTATATATTGATTAATAATAACTTATACAGAAGATCATTCGATCAAATATTGTTAAGGCACTATAGGAAAATTAAATCAATATTAAAAACTAAGTTTTTAAATTTATAATAAATTAATAATTAATTTAATAATTTTTATATTATTTAAAAATACCTTAAAATTAAACATTAAAGTTAGTAATAAATTAAAATTTATAATTTTAATTAATATTTAAAATAATTTATTATATTAATAAATAATTGTAATAATTTATCAAATTAATAATTAATTAAAATAAATTATTAAATTTATAATTAATTAAAATAAGCTTTAAAATTATTAAATAAGAATATATATTTTTTCAGAAATTTCTAAATCCACTAGAAAATCTGCCGAAAATTTCGCCGAAAAACATCTGTCTAAAATCTAATGAAAGATCTACTAAAAAATAGTCAGGAATATTTCATCGTTATCCGTCAAAAATTCATCATAAAATTCAAAAAAAAAAATTGAGCTAGAAAGCCGCCAAAAAATATGCCAGGAATGGGCAATTTTCATGTAGTGAGGTGTTTGAATAAATTAGAAGCATTAAAGATTATAGCAGAAGCACATGCCTGATTGTATGGTTCACATCAATCAGGTCAAAAGATGAAAATGAAATTAAAAGAATGGGTTATTATTAGCCATTAATGATTAATAATTGCATAAAAATTGCACCTTATTATCATAATGCCAAGTATATGGTGTGGTTCTAAATCAATCACCAAATGTATTACACCCAATAGTTTCTTCATGGCCTTCTGAAAGTTAGGGTACATACATTATCGATCCAATTGATCCACCATCCTTTAAATGTCATAGTTTCATCTTAGTAGCTATAGGTTACTTCTCAGAATGGGTAGAGATAGTTCCTTTGAGATAAGTTAAAGCTTATCATATTCTAAACTTTTTTCAAAGACCATATCATAGACATATTTAATATTCCTCCTTGAATCATATCTGATAATGGTCCTTTATTCATAAGCATTAAGATAAATAGTTTTATTAAATGTCTTAACATTAATTAGATATACTTAATAATCTATTACCCTCGGGTAAATGGATTAGCTGAGGCCTTCAATAAAATATTGATTCAAATTCTAAAGAAAATATTGGATGATAACAAATGTCAATGGCATAAGATGTTAGGAGAGGCTTTATGGGTATAGAAAAGCATAAATAAAACTCGTAATTAGTATATACCATTTTCTGTGGTATTTAGAGTAGAGGTTGTTCTCCCTTTGGAGGAATAATTGCCTTCACTATACATAGCTTCCAGCTGTGAGATCACTGAAGGGAAGAATTCAAAACTTAGAATAGAACTCAAAGGTTTACAATAGACGCATCTTCAAGCTCAACAGAACCTCGAATTATATAAAACCTAGATGATTCAAGCACTTGACAAGCCGGTTCATCCAAGAACTTTCCTAGTGGTAGTTTTTGTTCTACTAAGACCTATTTTAGCCAATCATAAGATAGGTGATAAGTTTGAACCAACTTGGGAAGGTCCTTTATGATATAGAAAACATATCTAGGGGGATCTTATATATTGCTTGATTATAAAGGAGATCATCGAATGTTACCTATCAATGAATGGTATCTCAAACATTATTATGCTGGATAGTGTTAAAGGAGGAATTTTATAATAAATAAATTTTTCTTGCCATTTATTTTGTATATTATTTGAATGTATGGAAATTTGCAAAAGAAACTAGGTTAAGAGGATAAGGTCGGATCTGAAGTTCATAATAAAGTTTATAAGTTTTAAATTCCGTAGACATCTTTAAACTATAAAATCATTTATGGTATTCAATAAACTTTATTTTAGTATAAATCTTATCTGCTTGAGAGCCAGTATCACATTCATATTTCAATCTTTCTTGTCTAGGAGATCATGTCTTAGTCAAGCCTAAATCTCATCTTTTTGAGATCTGTTATATAATTCAGATTTCAATCTTTCTTGTCCAGGAGAAGATATCCTAGTCAAGTGTAAACCCGTATGCTTGAGATTCATTATCTCATTCATATTTAAATCTTTCTTGTCTAGGAGACATTATCTTAGTAAATAATAAATCTCATCTAATTGAGAGCTGCTATATCATTTAGATTTCAACTTTAAGTCCTAAACCATCAGAATGCAACTCATTCTTATTAGGACATTCCACCTCCACAACTCTATTTAAATCTGGACCTTTAATGACCTCTTCCAAAATACTAAATTTGTTATTTAAATAAACATCAGAGCCAAAATGAATCATACCCTTAGATCCTCCAAAATTTGGTACATCAGGAAGGTCTGAATCTTCATGACCTTCCACATTCTTTTCAGGATTCTTCAAAGCAATAACTTCATCCATTTCATCAATCACCTTGTTAGAATTATTATGGAAACTAACACCATTCGCTTGATACACCGTAGTATTCTAATTCCTGTGCACCATATATCCACCAATCTTCTTTCCATTTTTGAATATATTTTTCTTAAAAGTTACATGTATCTAGGAACCATATTCATCATTATGCTCATTTGTAGATTCCACCAGATTTGTCTAAATCTCAGCTACCATTTCTTCAGTATGCGAAATAGCACCTTCTTTGGCAGTGTGAGTAACTTTAACATCTGGGCACATTGATCTAAAATGACCCACTTTACCACAATGGAAACAAAGAGAAGAAATATTTTCATACTCAACTCTTTGAAAAGATTAGCTAGCATTATTTTAGATAAGAAAAAGAATGGACAAATTTGGGTATGTATTGATTTAAAGATCTGAACAAAGCATGTGCTAAAGATGAGTTTCCACTTCCTATACTAAAACTTGTGGTTGATATTATCATGAAATATTTTCACTTTTGGATGGCTCATATGGATACAATCAAATTAAAATTGCTCCTCAGGATGAAAAGTACACAACTTTTAGAACACTAATAGGAGTCTATTGCTATAAAGTTATGTTATTCAGATTAATGAATTATGGAGCAACATACCAACGAGAAATAATGATTATTTTTTATGAACTAATGCACCATCAAGTGGAATGCTATGTTGATGATCTAGTAGTTAAGAGGTTTGAAAGAGATTATTTATATGATCTAAGAATCATTTACTGAAGCTTATGTCAACATAACTTAAAAATGAATTAGTTGAAGTGTTCCTTTGGCATCATTTCAAGAAAGTTTTTAGATTTATTGCTTCACATTAATGGATCCGAATAGATCCAAATAAAATCAATGCCATAATAGAAATGCCACCTCTAAAAAGTGCAAGGTTGACTACCATACCTTAGAAGATTTATATAAAATCATTTAGGCAGATGTCAGTAATTTTCAACTTTATGCAAGAAATATGTCCATTATAAGTGGGATGAAATTGTCAGAAACTATTTGACAGTATAAAATAGTATTTGAAAAATCCTCTAGTATTAGCTACTCCCATTTTAGGGAAGCCATTGATTTTATGTGCCACAACTTTAAGTGAATCTCTTGGTGCCTAATTAGCTCAGCTTAATGAGAAAAGGAAAGATAATGCACTTTACTATTTGAGTATATGTTTACTTCCAACTGAAGTAAATTATCCTTTGGCAGAAAAATATTGCTTAGCTTTCTTCTTCACATCTCAAAAGTTAAGGCATTATATGTTATCTTATAAAGGGAATCTAAAATCTAGAGTAAATCCATTACAATATCTTATGACTCGTCTAATACTATCAAGAATATTAGCTATGTGGTCAAAGAGTTTGTCACAATTTAAAATTATGTTCATTCATTTATGAGCAGAAAATGGGTGAGCTGTGGAAGATTTTCTAGTAGCTTGTCTAGTACAATATAATTATCCGATCAACTATGAAATACAAGAAGGAAAAAATTATGAAACTAGAGTTAAATGAAAATTCCACTGGGGAATTTTATTTTTATGGTGCTGCTTTAAGTTAGCAAGAAACATCTGATCATATTTCCTTAGGAATAGATGAGATCAATATACTATTTATTACCCTAGAAAGGGTGCAATATTTTACTCTTACCATCTGTTAGAATCTTGCACAAATAATGAAGCTATGTATGAGGCCCTGATAACTTAGTTAGAATTAACGATCTTGAATTAAATTAATGAGATTAAATTTTTGGAAATTCACAGGTATTGATTAACCAAATAGTTGGTACTTATTAAGCACTTAAAGAAATTTTGGCTCCTTATCATCAATACATGATGCATCTTCTTGAACAAATCCCAAATGTAACTTTATACAAGATTCCTCATGGATATAATTCGATTGTAGATGCCTTAGCAAAATTAGTTAAAGCTATGTCATGTCCTGATGGAGATTTAATTTTAGTAGAAGTACAAGGTCGCCAGGTTCTATTCCCTATAGACCTTGAATATATAAATAGAGAATCTCTTGTTGACGTGAAATTATTTTAGCAGTGGAAGATGAAGTGTTAGATTAGAGAAAGCCTTTCATTGAGTACTTGTGAGAAATAAGCTCTCTCCTAATAAATTGATTGTTGATCAAATAAGAAGATCTTTGTCTTATATAATAAATAATGACATTTTATACAAAAGATCATTTAATCCTATGTGGTTAAGGTGTTAGAATAAATCATAAGTATTAAAGATTATCAAAGTAGTACATGTCAGATTATGTGGTGCATATTAACCTGGTCTACAAAATTTGATAATAAACTTTAATGGCCTGAAAAGTTAGGAGAGGCTTTGTAGGTATACAGAACCATATATAGAAATCCTACTTAGTCTATGCTATTTGCTTTGGTATTTAGAACACAGGCCATTTTGCCTTTGGAGGAACAATTGGCTCCACTACATATAGTGGTTAGCTTTAAGATCACTGAAGAACATAATATAAAACTCGGACTAGAAGAACTTCAAAATTTGGAAGAAAGTATCTATAAGTTTAACAAAATCTTAAGTTATATAAAGCCAAGATGATTCAAGCGCACGACAAGTTGGTTCGTCCAAGAATTCTTGAAGTGGGGGATTTTGTTTTAGTTATGCGAAGACTTATTTTAGCCCATTGAAGGATAGGCAATATGTTTGAACCAACTTGGTAAGGTCCTTTTATTATAGAGAAATCATATAAAGGGGGATCTTATTAGGTTATTAATTTTAAATTAAATCATTTGATGTTACTTATAAATGAAAGGAATCTCAAGTGCTATTACAGAGGATAGTGTTAAATGAAAAATTTTATAATAAATAAAATTGTCTTACCATTGCTTTTGTATATTAATTAGAATGAAAATTTGTAAAAGAAATTAGGTCCAAAGGATAAAGCTGGATTTGAAGTTTATACTAAAGTTTATAAGTTTTAAATTCCCCAAATATTTTTGAACTACATTATTAAAGAAATAATACAGACCCGTTTATGGTATCTTTTCTTTTTTTAGATTATGATAACTTGACCATTTAAATTTTTTTATTTGAAAGTCAATAATCATTTGAATTCTATTTCCCTTAATACCGATTGTACAATATAAGCCCATTTTTTATGGCATCTTATATGCTTTATTGAACCCGTTAGTGGTGGAGCGAGCCCCTCGTGGAACCATCCTAACATCATTAAATCTATTAGTTGTCGAGCAAGCTCCATAAAGCACCATTATAGTATCATTGAACTGCTGGTGGTGGAACAAGCCCTTCATGGCACCATTCTAGCATCATTGAACGTATTAGTGATAGAGTAAGCCCTTTGTGGCACTACCAAGTTTAAACATAAATTTGAACCTCTAATTTTAGGTGTGAGTCCTCATAGTTATGCTTCCTTTCCTTATAAATATCTATTAGTGGTAGTGTAAGTCCCTTGTGGCACCATCCTATAAAAATCTTAAATCCAAAACCTTCCATATTTAGGTATAAATCTTCTCGTAGATTTTCCCTTTCTTAAAAGATGCCCTCTATTTTTTTTTTGTTAGGTTTGATTCCCCTTTTTTTTCCTCCCCTTCTCTTGGACTAGAAAGAAAACTAATTAAGTCTTATCAAATCCATCTATTTGGGTGCTGATATCCAATCAAGATTTTGATTCACTTATTTGGGTATCAATTTCCTATTCAAATACAAATCTATTAGTGGTGGAGCAAGCCCCTCATGACACTATCCTAGTTCAACCTCATATTTTCCCTATCTAAGATTTATCTCCTTTTAGGGTCTGATCATTAAAATCTCATTGGATTATATTGATTGCTTCAGTAAACACTAACTCGTGTGATTTACTTTTCATGTTCATCACACCTGTTGGGGATCAATTTATTTATCTCTTATTTGAATGTGGTCAATTCCTTAAACCAAACATTCATCCTCCATACATCCTCCATATGATAATCAATAAACCACACTTTAAACCTTAAATCAAACTTTCTGCTATGCATTGGAACAATACCTTGATCATTAACACAGAAAACCATCACTTGAAAATCACCCCTAACTATTGTTTGATCATCTGATCTACCAATTGATAATCACCAAATGATTGTCAGTGATATGATCATTGTAAAGCTAAAATTTCATAATATCAATTCAAAACCTAAATCAAAATCTAGCATTAGATCCTTCAGTTAATAGTCCCTTGTGATAGTCAGTTGATTACTATTCAATCACAGATGATCATCCATGATTGTCAATGATTTAAGCATTTCATACCCTAAAATACCCTAAATCATTGAATAAACCAAATCTAAATCAAATCTGTTAATCAAACATGGGCATAAGACCAAACACAAAAATCCATTATTAAAATTAAACCCAAAACCCTTTGGTCCATAACCTATGCATTGGCACAATACCTTGATCATTAACATAGAAATCCGTTTAAACCCCTAACCCCTGAAACTCAAAGCATTTTCATAGGCTATAAAACCTTCAAATATTTATAGCCTATGCCACTAAATATGGAAAATTATGGTTTTTGACCATGGAGTCCTCTCTAAAATTATTAATCATTATCATCATGATTATCATGATGCATTAAACTAGCATTGAACCTTGGTTGATTATGGCTGACCATGGTTGACACAATGATCCTAAAACCATAAACCATGGAAATTAGATTTTCCTTAGATTTTCCTTAAAACTCAACATGAACCAATAAAATTAAGCCATGCAACCTTCTCCAACATATCTAGAATATGATTTAGACTGCATTAAACTAAATCCAAAGCCCTGGTCAACCGTGGTTGTCAAAGTTAGCCTAGGATGACATGCATGGAGACCCCACCAAATCTTAGGACCACCTCCAATAAAGCCTAAACATCATTTAGGATGCATTGAATCATGTTGTAACCCTTGGTCAACTCTGGTTAACCAAGTTAACTTAGGCTGACAAAAAGGGCCCCTTTAGCACTTAACCAAGCATTTTGAACTAAATGACCCCATCAAACAATATGACCACTTCCAATATATCCAAAATATCATTTGGAATAAGTTGGACCTATCATTGCCACTTGGTTAAGTCTTGTTAACCAAGTCAAGCATAGTTGACTAAAACCTACAATACACACATTAAAATTTAAAACTCTAGATTTTGACCTCATCATTGAACAATACTTTGGGGGATAGCTCATTGGATTCCCATGAGTCTTCTAAAAGGTTTGAGCCCATGGGACCACCAGGTTTAACCAATAAAAGTGAAAAAAATAAATTTTCTTGATCTAAATCACTACCCTTATCCAAATAAATTTTAAAAACTACTATAACATGTGTGCATTAACCCCATGCACACACCCCAACAAAATTGAATCTATAGTTTTACATATTTTAAAAGTTTGGGTTGAACCAAGCTATCCAAAACCCATATTTTTGGACCCTATATTAACCCAGCCCAATTTAAACCCAACCAATGGCTTCCATGCACTCTAGAGACTTCTCCCTATAGGTTATGACATGCTTTAGCCACATGGTCTACTAATGTGGCAATAAACTCCAAAATAACCTCTCTCTAATGATTTGTTTAAGCCTAAGTCCCTTAATAACCAACCATGTGCTTTCAATTTCTCCAGAATGTTCCTTGATTTCCCATTGGTTAGTCCAAAATTGATTTGGAGGTGGTCCATAGCTTAGAAGTTGGGTTGAATGTTATGAGCATTTGAAGTTATAGTTTAATTTTGAGGTACCTATTTAGATCAATCTGAGCCGTTCGATCGGCCGATCGGACTGCCTAGATCAATACTATACGTAATGTCCCTGAAGCTTGATTGTGAGCTGTTTAATCTAAATGTGGGATACATGGCTCAATCTTGAGTGTTCATTCATCCTACCATTGATCTTATGGCCGGATCCATTTGTCAAAGTGGTTAAGTGAAGATCCAACTATTTGATGTTTGCCCTAGAAGTGGTACGCCACTACCACTTCAGCCAATCATTACCAATGACTGTTTAATGATGCACCGACATAATAAATCTAATAAAATGTATTTAAAATATAATAAATTTCTTAGAACTTCCATAAATCATAAAAAATCCAAATCAACTCCAAATTGAGTGATCTTGGGCTCATTGGAAAGTGCTTGGCTCTACAATCTTTGACCAATAAGTTTTGAAAAAAATTAGATATGTACGTTTCCCTATTTTCTGTATTTTCTCAAGATCCAATGATCCAATTGAGCTCAATTTTTAGGAATTGATTCTTGAGCATTTTATTCAACTCTTCGAATTTCTTTGTGTTATGGTGAGTTTAAGATTTTTTTGATTTGACTTTCCAAAGTCATGTATGAATGTTTGACCCATAACTTTGATAATTCATAACGCTTAAAGTGTTTAAAGTTTTCTTACAAATTTATCGTGGTGTGTTTATGTTCATGCATGGGTTAGTTTGCCACTAATTTCTCCAAAATCTAGTTAGTCTGGCTCCTAAAACAAATTATTAAAGCTATAGATATAGTTAGCTTTAATAATTAATTTTGAAACATAGGGGGGCTTTGATGAGCCAAAATTCAATGAGTTTAAGAAAAATGTTCATTACCAACGTTTCAAATTTCACTACATTTAGAGGTTATTTAGTCTGTCATTTAGTGAACCCAAGATTCTTGCACATAATTAACCTAGGTTCTTTGAAAATTCATAATAAATCCATTTATGTCCAAAAATTACATTTAATAAGGAAAAAATGCTCAGAATAAAAACATTAATAGAGGAAAATAAAAGCCCATTCAAATTCACCAAAAATAAAAAAATAATTTAATGATCAAGAAAATCTAAGAATTGATTAAAATGAATAATTAAAAATATATAAAAAAACCAAATAAATTTCAAGCAATTGGAATCATCCCTAGGAGTAATTCCTTATAGCTAGGAAAATTTTAGGAAGTTTGGAGCTGATTTCAAACAAAAATAAGAAAAACACCCTAGTTAAACAATTAAATAAAACTATTAAATCACCAAACTTCAATAATTCATAAATAATTATAAAAAATTTCAAATTAAGAAAACTCAATGGTATTGGACTTATCTCCAGGTCTAGTGTTTATGAAAAATATAAAAATGCCAAAATTTACTGTAATTAGAAAGTCCACCATTTGGCCAAACTCAATAAGAAAATGCAAGATTGTAAAATCCATAACTAATTCAAGGCAAAATTGAAATCCAGCAAACTCAAAGGCATAAGACTCAGCTATGGGTCTAGTATTTATGAAAAATATAAAAACTCCAAAATTATTTGTAAATAAAAAAGATAAACATTTTGGTCAAAATTAATAAATAAAATGCACTGAACTTTTAAAATCCATGACTAATTATAGAAAAATTTAAATCCAAAGATCTTAACGGCATTAAAATTATAATTAAATCTATTATTTATAAAAAATATAAAAAATCCAAAAATCATTGCAAATTAAAAAGTCAAGAAATGGAGCTTACATTAAATTAATTAAAATATGAAAAATTAATAAGTCATAAAAAAGGTTAATAAATCATCAACCTAATGAATTAAATCAGATAGCAATAGTAAAATAAATAACCAATACTCTATTAATGAAAATTTTAGGCTGGACTACCTAGTGCTATGGGCTATGTGTCCTAAGGAGGCCTTAATTCTCATGCCCATTATGAGAATGCCACAAATGAATTTGATAGAATGAAAACATTAAAATTATAAATTTAATAAATTAGTAATCAATCAAACTAAATAATTAAAATAAATCATTAATAAAACATTTAGATATTATAGCTTTTATACCCTTGTGCTTGATTCCTTGTAAGAGGGCAAAGGTGTAGTAGATTGAGAAGCTTTGAGGACCAAAGTACTTAATTAAAATGAAGGTCTCTATACTATCCATCTACCTCAATTATGGAGGACTGATAGCGTTACAAATATGAGCCTTGGGCTTGCTAATTAATAATTTATGGCACTTAGAAGTTATTATGTACTATGTTTTATAAAAATAAAAATTAATAATTATAATAATAAAAATCCTCTTTAAAAATAAAATTTAAAATATTTAAATCATTAAATACTTAAATTCAAATCACACTTAAATACCTTAAACTAACCAAATCTATTATAGACAATTTGAAACTAATAAAACCTAGAACCCTAAGCCACATAGCTTTTATACACACACATTGATGGTTTGATATAACAACCAACTCTAACTTAGGCTAGGTTTGTGATTTGATTTGGTTTGATTATAATGCATTTCTTAGAGGGTACTCATATTTATGTGTTTACTTTCTGTACTCTAGATGTTATATTTGCTTTCTGTTAGAGCACAAGAGATCAAAGAAAAAATTTATAGCCATCTATTTTTATTTCAATTTAAATTTCTATATATATATAATTGCAAACACTTCAGCATTTTATATGTGTATTTTTATAACTGCTTTCTTTTATATTCCTACAAAAGAAGAACGAACAGAGGAAATGATGTAAATACAAATATAAAAGGAATAATATAAATATTTTAGATCTTTTTATAGCTAGATTGAGTTGTATAGTGTTAAGAAATATAAAAAATTGAAATTGATAATATATATATATATAGGTTTAGAAAAATAAAAAACTCTTCTTCTTCTTTTGAAAATCATTATCTTTTGGAATACTACAGAAGATCCAACATTCAGAAGATTGAAGACCAAAAATAAATAGTCATATTCAAATCTACTTTATATAGGAGTAGAAATCAAAGTTTATTGTTGGTGGAGCTTGACCAATTTTTTTTATAGGAAACCCTAGGTTGTACTCTAAAATTATCAATGAATAATTTTTTTTATTTACATTATGATTCATGCATCATTTCATTATGTACTCATACACATTTTATAAAGTCCTTATTAAAAAGTTTTTTAAACTATAATTTCTTGGTTACTAGGATAAAGCCTATATAATCTTACATTCATATGACAATTGATCCAACATTCATAAAATTGAAGCCCAAAAATAAAAAATTCTTCTTCTTCTTTTGAAAATCGTTATCTTTTGGAATACTATAGAAGATCCAACATTTAGAACATTGACGACCAAAAATAAACAATCATATTCAAATCTACTTTATATAGGAGTTGAAATCCAAGTTTATTGTTGGTGGAGCTTGACCAAATTTTTTACAGTAGACTGTAGAATGTTCTCTAAAATTATAAATGAATAATTTTTTTATATTTACGTTGTGATTCATGCATCATTTCATTGCATAGTCATATACTTTTTATAAATTACTTATTAAAAAGTTTTTTAAACTATAATTTCTTAGTTACTAGGATAGAGCCTATATAATCTTGCATTCATATGATGATTGATTGTGCTTAAGATTGTTAGCATACAGCTCACTATAGGCAAATATAAGCCCAGATTATATACACCCTTAGTTTCTACACATTCTTATTATGTTTTATTCTTTTAAAATTAAAAAATTTAAAATCTAAATCTAAATTTTAAGTGCAATCATATAATTTATTATCTAAAGCCTGTATATTGAAATCTTATTAACCCAATCATTTCTTTAAATCTATATGCATTTGAAAACTTTAGTCCTCACTTTAATCGAGAGTATTCTTTTAGGAGCTATAATTAATTATGTGTGCTTGCCCTTGTAGGAAGTTTAGAACCCTGTAATAAAGTAAACTCTAATTTAGTTCCTTTCTTTAGTAGGGGAAGAATCCATGGATGTAGACTTAGATTTAAACATTAGTTTAATTTCATAATCAAAATGATAAGTGAATATTCTTTTATCCTTCGGGATAAATTTAATATTCATTATAGTATTATGATTATAAAAATAAATTTATTGATTTAGTTTCTTTATTAAAATGATAAGTGAATATTCCTTTTATCCTTTAGGATGAATTGATATTCCTTATGTTATATTTGATTATAAAAATAAATTGAGTTTCTCTTTTCAAATCAATAGTGAAACATTAGTCTATCCTTTCGGATGGTATAATGATGATCTATGCAGATTTTTCAAAAGAATCATTTTTAAAGCAAATCTTTTGTGGCATGATAGGATAATTTGTCCACGGGAAGGAATGAGCAATTAAGTTAGGTAATGTATTATGGGCCTATAGAATTGTATTTAAGACTTTTATTAGTATGTCTCCTTATAAATTAGTTTTTGGAAGAGCTTATCACCTTCCTATAGAATTAAAGCATAAGGCATTTTGAGTTGTTATAGAATTGAATTTTAATTTTATGGGAATAAAAGAAATAATATTAATATAATTGAGTGAATTTAAAGAAAATAGAAATGATACTTATGAAAATATAATGACTTATAAGGATAAAGCTAAAAATGCCATAATCATAAGCTTTTTAAGAAAATAATTTATCCTTAGACATGATGCTTTACTTTTTAATTCTAGACTTAAGTTATTTCTAAGAAATTTAAAATCCAGGTGGTCAGTACCATTCACTATCATGAGATTATTTCCTTATTGAAATGTTAAAATTCAAGATAAAAAAAAGTTTGTATGTTTTTAAAGTTAATGGGCACAAGCTAAAACCCTATTTTGGTGGCGCCATTAATTAGTTAAGAAATATAACTGAATTCGTTCTTCCTGAAATATAATAATTAGTATGGCCTTGCTGAAGACTATAAACTTACAGCTGATTGGAGGCAACCAAAATATGTTAAATATTTTTAATTATTATTAGTACCCTATAATTGTTTTATATTTATTTTATATCTTATTATTTTTCTATGTTAAAATTGTTACATTTTATCCTTTATAATTATTTATACATGATTTTTTTATTTAGTCAAACATAAAATTTTAATTAAAAATTATGTAAAATTAGGATAATAAAAAAATCCTATATTATAGTTTGAATGAATATTGCATAATAATTTCTACTTTGAAAAAGCTAACGTTTAACTAATCTTGATCATTTAAGTTATTAGCTTAACATTGAATTTAAAAATTATATATTAATTTATATTGACAACTGAATTAAAAAAGAATGAGTAAATTTTAGTATTAGATATAAGTAGCTTAAATTAGGAAAATTAAATTTAAACTAGAAACTGTAAGTAGAAAATTTATTGGATCATTACATTAATTTAAAATGATTTCAAGAGAAGAAAAGAAAAAAATGATATTTAAAATCATTACGTATGTACTCCATAATAGAAAGAAAGGAATGTTAAAAAAAAAAAAAGGAAATGGTTCCAAATGAAAAAGATAAGTATATTAAAAATATTGTTATCAAGGGTAGCTTGATTTTAATTGCATTCTACTTTATAATAAAAAAGGGATAAAATAAGTAATCCAGTACATGTTATAGTATACTTTTAAAATCCCTATTCAAACTATGAGTAACTAATCCCTAGACTATATTATTCATTCTATATTCACTATAGGAAAATAAGTGATTTGTAGTGGATTTGTGGTCGGCTTGGTGATAGAATACGTTTTTGACAAAATTGTGGATAATTTGTGATGGAAAATCCATCACAAATTTGTTATAGGACTTTCTCCATAGAACTACTATGATTTTGTCACAAATCCACCAAAAATCAATCATAAATAAGTTTATCTAAACTGGCCCCAATCCTTTATGTCATTATCCCATTCGTTCTTTGTTTGCTTCTGTTTGATTGAAAAAGTATATAGTTTTGAAAAAGATTTGATTTTCTTTGGCAAATGTTTAATTTCCGGAATTTTAATATTTGAAATGAAATGCTTATTATGAATGATATATTACCTCAAAGGTGAACATATCATTCCCTAATAGGTTTAGATTATAAATGTTTGAATTTATCCTGATTATTGTAATTAAACTCAAGGAAAAATAACATATGATCCTGAAGGATCAAAGTGATGTTTAATCCAAAATTTGACTATGCTAATCTAAATAGATGGATCATTAGTTTCATAATCAAAGTTATGATAATAGTATGATATATCTTCCAGAGGAAAGGGGATATTATCTGTTATCATTCATTTGAAAAATGATGATAATGATCGTTGACTTTTGATTTTCCCAAAGATAATTAATTGAAGTTTTGAAAAGCTTAATTTTGAAATCTTGTCTGGGTTTTTGAATCTCCTATGAGCACAAGACCTTGTAGTTAATTACATCATATGAAAACTAAAAATTTTCCTATGAATACTCTCGAGTAAAATAGCAATAAAAATTTTATTTAAGATTTCAAAGTTTGATGTCGAAAAAGGTAGGGACTAGAAATTTTAAGCAGGATTGGTTCAAAATTGAACATCTATTCCAGAGTCGAAGAAGAAATGGTAGGAGGCACCTGGGATACTGAAATAATTCTGAAGTGCCTCAGCCTATCCTAAATATTAGGCTTGAATTTGATAGAAAGAGATTTAATATTTGAGTTATCAATTTTATTAGAAAGTGGGAATTAGATTCCCGGTGGTTGAGGTCTTAAGATTAAAAATTTACCTTAGAACCTAAGTTTAAATTGGGTACTGAAAGTTCATAACCTGGATCCTAACTAATGCAATGCAAATCTGGACTTACCCTAGCCTGGATTTGGGAGTCAGCTAAACCACCTAAACGTTTCAAAATTATGAGTCAGGTCAATAAATATATAGTGGTAAGGACATTATTTAAAATTAATTTAAGGAGTTGGGGTCGATATCTAGAGCAGATTCCTAATTGACCCCTTGACTTATGTTGGGTAAAATGCTTCAGTAAAATATAAATTAAAGATTTAGACACTTTTAAGTTTATTTGTTACTAATGCGATGCATACTAGTTGACTCAAATACTTAAATCAAAATGAAGCAGTTTTAAAATCAGGCTTAAAAATAGATTTTATCTTAAAAGAATACACAGATACCCTTGACAGAACTGCACCCTCATAGGCCAGGTGGTCTGCTAGAACTCGTAGGTGGGGACGTGCCTAGCAAAGGAAAAGAAAGTGCAGCAAGTATGCTTATAAAAAACTCCCAACGGTCCCGGGCTTACTTCTTAAAATATTAGAGTTGCTATGCTGACTTAAATATTTTAAATATAATTAAAGTAGAAAAATTTTAATGATCCCTCAGGAGCCTCCGATCGAGTTTCATGCTAAATCAAATACGACATGAAAGAATCGCCAAAAAACTACTAAAAGCATGTAATCCTATATTGCAATCAACATCAAACAATCAACTCAATTAAATAACTAAATCAATTAAATTAAAACTTAAACTAAAGTCCATGTAGCAAGTACCACTTAATTATATAACTCAGGGTCTGTAGAAGAAATAAAGTGGCTGGGTACCACTCGCTACAACCCAGATTCTACTCATAGAACACAAGTGACTTTGTGAATGGGGATTCTTTTCATTCTTCACTTCTTCATCCTCCTATGATCTCCTTTGATCATTAGGTCTGAATTTCCAAGTGAAAAGAAACTCCCCCTCAAAGGGTGTGTTATCTTTTCTCCTTGGATATTTGAAAGTATCCTAAATTGTATTTCCATGTGAAGAGGTACTCTCCCCTAAGAGATGTCACTCTTCTCCTTAGAATCCAGTTTGGATCACTATCATCCCATCTTAAAGAAATTATAATTTATAACTCAAATTTAAATCAAATTATATTAATCAAAATTTAAAAATCTAGACTCGATCCTGCAAGGTTATCCTAGTAATCAATAGTTAATAAATATCGTAAGCAGTTAATATATATTAGAAATTTAAATGCTCAAAACACAGCCACTCTTGGCCATGCTCTTTTAATTTTAAAGATGGACTTAGGCAATTTCTGGAGCACTTGTGTGAAAGTTCGATGTGTGCCAAGAGGTGGGGTGTGAATTGGTATTTAAAAAAATAAATCCTAACAAGAGTTCTAATCTTTTTGTGGATTTTTCTTCTTCACTTTTTTTTTAATTTTAAATTAGAAAACTAAACTGATCAAGTGCGGAAGCAAAAAATACGTTCATAATTATGATGATGGTGAGACAATTTCAAATATCACAGTACATAATTAAAATTAAAGTTTTTACCAAGCAAATAGCATATTAGATAAATGCATGAAAAATTAAAGTGCAAAAAATATTGAAAATACACACTAGAAATTTTATAGTGGTTCAGTCACTTGACCTACGTTTACTCCCTATTGTCCTCCACTCTGAGTATTGCACTACTAAAAGTTGACTCTCCTTTTTCTCCCACAGTAAGGCTGAGAAGCCTTTACAAGACTCACTTTCACCTTCACCGGTGTGGTGGAGTACCAGACGCTATGTCACCCTCCTGGTGATGGTAGCAGACCTTCTCCTTTTTCTCCCTCCTGGATATGACAGAGTAACTTGAGGATGTTGACTTTGAAGCCTCTCTTCTTAGAGAACCTTCACAAGACTCACCAAGGCCATAGGAGGAGAAAGCGTGCAGTTAGCTCAGAGCAACCGTATGATCCCCTCACACTCCTTCTCCCTTACACTCAAGCTCACCTTCTCCTTCCTCTCATAAAACTTGGATCTCTCCAAAAGCTCCCTCTCAAGAGTTCCTTCCTCTATCAACCACGGCCTCAACAACTTCTTATTGAATAAGAAAAACTCTTTTTTAAATTAGGCTTTAGAAAACCCTAAAAATTCTAGTTAGATGATTTTGTTCATACAGTATAATCATATATCGTACAGTATGATCAGTTCAAAAATAATTTCGTCTAGTATGAATGCTAACGAACAGTTCACAAATTTTATGAACATCGTATAGTATAATCCAGAGATAATACTGGATGATCCTTTTATTTTTAATTATTCATACAGGAAGATCTATAGGACTAACAAAATTATCTCTGTTCATCATCCTGCACTGTACCATTCATACAGTATGATTAGTTCATTTTTAAATCATCATTATGTATGATATAAATATTGTTTAGAATGATCAGTACAAAAAATTATGGTTTCATCTGGTACGATATATGGGACGACCAAAATCATCTCTTTTCATCATACAGTATGATCGATATCATTCAGTATAATCAATTGTAATTAAGAAACCATGATTTAATTGCCTGATTATAGAGGATAATTTTGGCAACATTTTAAATATTTGTACAGTACGATTACAATTATACAGAATAATTAGTTCAAAAAATCAAATTTAAAATCTTACCTAAACTATCCTGGTGACTAGGGTTTTCAAGTTGAAACAAATCGTATAGTATGATCACGATCATACATTATGATTAGTTTACAAAACTAATCATCTAGAATTAGTTGTTAAGCCTAAGTTTATATGACATATCATACAATACGATTAAAAATTGTATAGTACAATTTTGTAAAAAAATTTTAATCTAAGTTAAAAAAAATTTAACTCTCCCCCTGTATGTGTGCTTGGTCACTCCATCTACATACATGCTTTTATGGCAGACTCAATAAATAAAAAAATAAAGAAAATAAAAATACAAATTTTTGCACATCCTAGTCTACCCAATCTTGAGTCTCCAGCAGTCTTGAGCGATGTGTATCTTACCTAAAATATTAGTGCTCATAGATAAAAGTAAACATTTATATTTTTAGGGATGATCATATTAATTCAATTAATATTATTTATCATCATGAAAATTAAGTGCTAGGGATCCTGGATTGCAAAAATCTTCCCCTTTTTAATGGTGTCAAATAATGTTACCTGGTAGGCAAGATAGATGTTATTTCTTTCTTAGCTCCCCCTCACTTAGATAATGGATTTTATAAGACGAGAGGATTCATTTTTTTTTAATTTTATAATTTAAACAAAAGCAAACATAAATTATTATAAAAAAACACCAATAATAAAATATGAGCATAACATAGAACATGTAATATTGAAACTAAGAACATCATAACATCACAGAACTTCTCCCCTTTTGACAACATCAAAAAGGGAAGAACACTCTACATAAGTAAAAGTGAAACAGTATAAAAAAATAGTACAAAAGGAAGTATAATAGAACAAAAACAAGCTAAAGCACTCAAAAGTCAGGATCTTGATCCGGTGGTGGTTGTGGTGGAGGTGGCTAAAAGTGCTGATGGAACGACATAAACTGGTGATCTATTGAGTCAAAATGTTCCCCAAACCATCGTATATCATCTTCATATTGGAGGTGTTATTGATCAATATGGTAATTCAGTCTAGTTTCCTGGCTGTCAAGTCGTTGAATAATGTCATCCTGAGGGTAGGCAGGGTAGGCAGGTCCAGGTGGTGGTATGGGTGGTTATGAAATTCCTTTTGCAGGAGTAGCTGCCTCTTCTTCATCAAAATTGGGATCAACGTGCACATGCCCCTGATGGAAAAGAATATGAAAGGAGGCATCCTTGTAAAAGATAGGATAATTATTCAGAGGAATATGATAGTGGAGTTGATATTTAGCATCTAAGAAGTATCCTATGATATATCCTAAGGCAACATTTTGCTTTTTTCGGGCAGTGGGATATAGAATAGTAGATAAGTTATCAATATGGTCTAAGATCATTTGAGCTTCATCAAATTTGGTGGCTAACATGATTAGATAGGTGACTACAAATAGCAACGGGGTAATGTGTATGCGAAATCTAATTTTGGGCTTAATGGATGTTCGAAGAATGTGCTGGATAATGCAGGCATTCTAATTAAGACTTTGGACAAGTGGTAGGTGTTGATTTATGGGCACATTCCTAAGGAGCATGTTTATTGAGGTCCAATCAAAGTCATTAGAGATTGTGGATGTGGTCCTTCAGTGGAGAGTCCAATTTGTTCAGCTATGTCATCTTTAGTGATAATGACATTACGTTTGCATACAAAGGAAGTCAATGTTGTGCATTCTAAGTCTATCTTAAGATTGACTAAGAATTTGTAGAGGCGTTCAGAGTGAAACGAAAAGGCCAGGGTAAGAAGAAATTGGAGAGCTATGGAGGCAAAGAGATTTATAACCTCAAAGTTCAGGGCGGCTTAATTAAGCATGCGCAGAGTGATCTTTACCTCTATGAATTTGTTGTAAGATTTTTCATCAGCAGTAAAGAGATAGCGGTCATCGAACTGGTGCGAGGAGGAGGAGCTCCCCTCGATCAGTTATCCTCATTTGCTTCCACCAGCTATATAACAGAAATTTTAAAGGGATCAAGGATTTGGAACAGTTGTGAGTGAAATGAGCCAAAGAATCCCTCCAATTTATAAACTTTCTGGTCGATCATATAGTATGATAGTGGTTCGCATAGTATGATCATGGGATTTAATTTTTCTGGATGACTTGTCAAAAAAAGTGGTCAAATCATACAGTACGATCAGGATCGTACTGGATGATTTAGAGAGAGAGGTCGTTTATCCCTAGGAGTCATCTGAATGACTTTTGGCAAAAGTTATCGTACAATACGAATAGGTATTTGTATAGTATGAATGACAATAATGATCATACCAGCCAAGTTTAAATTCATCCCAATCAAGTTTGACATGTGGATCGTATAATATGAGCGGTGGTTCGTAAATATGATGTTCAATAATATGAGTCGTACAGTACAATGGTGATTCGTATAGTATGATATATACACCACGGTACATATTAGGACTGTTGATGGAATTAAACGTTATGATTTGTGAATCAAAATGGATCGTACAGTATGATAGGTACAAAAATATAGAGTTTTGGTGTCACAAAGATGAGTGTGAGAAGATTAGGAATTCCCTTTTTTTGTTTTTTTTGTTTTATTTTTTTTTTAAATAAGCATGAATGTCTATGACACCCTGTTTTGTTCTCAAGATACTAAAGGTGTCATAAGCTAATGGTTTTATGAATATGTCAGCCAGTTGATCTCCGGTAGCAATATGGTGCAGTTCAATATCGCCTTTGGTTACATAATCTCTTATGAAGTGATACCTAATATCTATAAGTTTTGTTCGTGAGTGTTGAATTAGATTCTTAGATATAGAAATTACACTAGTTTTATTACACATTATTGGGATTATTCCTAAAGGTAGTCCAAGATCTAAAAGCTGTTGTTTTAACCATAAAACTTGAGCAACACACCTTCCTACAGCTATATATTTCACTTCAGCCGTTAAAGGAGCTACCGAGTTTTATTTTCTACTGGACCAAGAAACTAAGGATTGTCCTATGAATTGATAGGTACCAGAGGTGCTTTTTCTATCTACCCTACATCCTGTAAAATTAGAATCCGAATATCCTAAGATTTCAAATGTAGCACTGTGTCTAGGATACCAATTTCCTAAGTTTAGGGTCCCTATTAGATATCAAAGGATTCTCTTTACAGTAGTATTGTTGGATTCTTTTGGGTCAGCTTGAAATTGAGCATAGAGATATATACTAAACATTACATTCAGTCTACTGGTAGTTAAATAAAGAAGTGATCTAATTATTCCCCTATACTTTTTCTGGTCTACTCACTTTCTATTTGGATCATGATCTAAATAAATGATAAAACTCATGGGAATATTCATGGCCTAAGCATTATCTATTTCATACCTTTTTAGAATATCCTTGATGTACTTAGATTGGCTAAGGAATGCTCCATCTTCTATTTGCATTACACTAAAACTAAGTGTTGCAAATCTGGTTTTGATGATGACAAACATGTTTCCAGTGTGTTTTGCTTGGCTAATCTGTTTCAGGCACAAAAGACCGCGAGCCACTCAAGCCAACTCAAGATCGGGTCCAAGTGTGTCAAATGTATGATTTTTCTTTTTATTGAGTCAATTGTAATGTAACTGATTCCCTAGCTAAGTAACCTTGCACACACACACTCAGGGAGAGAGATTGAGTGAATTAGAGTTTCTGTTAAAAATTTGTTCAGATCGTCCTGGACGATATCCACATCGTCCTGGACGATCCAGTTAAAACAGAAACCCTAATTAGGGCGACTAAGTTAAGAGGGTCTGATTGAGCCGATCGTCCTGGACGATCTACGGATCGTACGGGATGATATTCCCAAATCAGAAATTCTCAGCCTCCAGATCAAGTTAGGCAAGTTCTTATTTTTAGATACTTGGTTTGATCGTCCCGGATGATACGTGTATCATCCCGAACGATCCAGTACAATCATGCCTAATTTAATCTGGTAATTAAGGAAAGCAATTTATTTTTGGTTGATACGATCATATCGTCCTGGACGATCGCAGGATCGTCCCGGACGATCTTGATCGTCTAGTGCATTTAAGCTGTACGTCCAGAACTATGTACAAGACGATTTGGGGCCTTTTTGAACTAATCGTACCGGACGATGACCCTATCGTCCGGGACGATCAAGTCATTTTTTGGTCGTCCAGCACAGATTCCTCTGGACGACCCGAACTGTCTTCTGGACGATTTCCCTCAATTTGAACTAATCATCCCGGACGATCGCAAGATCGTACGGGACGACCTGAACAACTTTTTCTACTGATCGTCCAGAAGAGCCAGATCGTCCAGGCTAAAACAGCTGAATTTGAACTGATCGTACAGGACGATCTACTGATCGTCCTGGACAATCTTGGCCGACCAGTTGAGATTTAGGGCAAATTTTAAGCCCTCCTTTAAAAGAACTTTTTCCAATTTTTGGAAAAATCTTTTGCTGCCTTCCTTCCCTGAGAAACCCTAGAGAGAGAGAGAGTTTGGAGAGAGAGAGAAGATCTTGTGAGGGGGAGTTAGTGAGGGATTCACTAAGGTTGCTCCGAGCACGGATCAGAGTCGTCTTCTCCGCTTGTCGTCTTTCATCTAGTCAGTGTTCATCGTGGGAGGATCGTTCGCAAGAAGATCTGGGGTTCTCTGCCTACTTCAGGAGGAAGCGAAAGGAGTTCGTAGGTTCTCTGCCTGCTTCAGGAGGAAGCGAAAGGAGTTCGAAGGTTCTCTGCCTGCTTCAGGAGGAAGCGAAAGGAGGTCGGGTTCTCTGCCTCACCATGTGGTGAAAAGGAGATTTTTGTACAGGCTTCTCCGCCTTGCTGTGGGAGCAAAAGGAGAGACACTTCTGTTTAGTGCAATACCCGGAGGGGAGGCTCCGGGGAGTGGACGTAGGTCAAGTTGACCGAACCACTATAAAATCTGGTTTGCTTTTCTGTTTCAATTCTGCACTTTAATTTTTCCTGATATTAACTGCTTGGGTGAATATCTTTGGTTGATCTTTTTATCGTTGTTTTAATTCGTTTCCGCTGCACGTTATAAAAAGATTTTCATAGTTATCGTGAAATTTTTAAATAACCAATTCACCCCCCCCTCTTGGTTAGCCTCGGGACTAGTTCACTAGGGCTTAACATCCCTATCGAACTTTCAAGTGGTATCAGAGCGGGATTCAAAATTTAAGTTTAAAAACTTTTGAATTTGATCCATGGCTAACTGTAATAATCGTAATACTGCTGAAGGATATTCTATTACAAGACCACCGTTGTTTGACAATATTTCTTTTGATTTTTGGAAAATACGCATGTCTACTTTTCTACAGTCTATTGATTATCGCATGTGGATGTTAGTTAAGGACGGATACGAACCACCTTTTAGACTGATTAACAATGTGAAAACTGAACTGCCTTTTATTGATTGGACGTTTGATGATCACGATTTAGCACAGTTAAATGCAAAATGCTTGAACTGTTTCTTTTGTGCTTTAAAATCTGAAGACTATATGCGTGTTTCTACTTGTACAACGGGAAAGGAAATCTGGGATAGATTATGCATAACATACGAAGGTACAACTGAAGTCAAACAGTCTAGGTTAAACATCTTGCTACATGATTACGAACTTTTTTGCATGAAACCTAGTGAGACTATTTCAGAAATGTACACAAGGTTCACTCAGATTGTTACCTCTTTGCATGTTCTAGGTAGAGAACTTACTAACTATGAAAGAGTGAACAAAATTCTAAGATGTTTGCCTGCTTCTTATGATGCTAAGATTACTGCTATCACTGAATCTAAAGATTTAAACACTTACTCTATTGACAGCTTACTTGGATCACTTATTGCTTACGAGCAAGGGGTGAACCAAAGGCAACTTGATGTAGGTGATCGCAAGAAAGAGAAGACAGTGGCACTAAAGGCCAAGGATTCAGATGCTAGCTCTTCCGGGTCTGATAGCGATGATGTTGCCTTAATCACAAGGCAATTCAAAAGCTTTCTAAGGAAGAAACAAAAGAACTATCAGAAGTGGAACAAGGGTAAGTCCAATAAAAATTTTAAGAGTTCATCTGAATCTGTTTGTTTTGAATGCATGAAGCCTGGACACATAAAGGCTGATTGTCCAACACTTAAAGCTCACCCAAGCAAGGAGAAGGGTGAGGAGAAACCAAAGTTCAGAAAGGATAAGAAGCGGATTCAGAAGGCGTTCTGGGCAGACTCTGCATCTGACTCTTCTGAGACTGAAGCTGAAGAGGAGGAAACAAACTTGTGTCTTATGGCTGATGATCACCCTGATCAGTCGGATCAGGAAGAGGTATGTGAGCTTACCTACGATCAATTATTTGAAGTTTCTGAAAGAATTCATACATCGTATAGGAAGCTTAAGAAAACTCATGCTAGTTTGAAATCAGATTACTTAACATTGCAAAAAGAGCATGATTCTGTAGTTAAAGATCATTCCACACTTGATTCAAATCACATGTCTTTGCTTGATGAATTCGATGAGTTGAATAAAAAATATTCTGATTTAGTTTCTGAGCATGATTCATTGAAAACAACGCATGTGGACTTAGAAAGAGCTTTTAAAGAATTAGATACAATGGCATGTGAAGTAGAAAGTAGTAAGGGAACCTTGAAATTTGAAATTGCAAGTTTAAAGAAAGAAAATGAGTTTTTGAAAATAAAGATCAGTGCTTTTGAAAAGAACAAAACACCACCTACTTTTGAATAATTTTATGCACCGCCACTTTTTGAAAAATCTGTTGCAAGTTCTTCAAAGCATGTTTCATATACATCTAGGAAGAGGAATTATCATCCACGTAGATTAGTTAACCCTTTTCCTGGTGTTAGATGTTTTTCATGTGGCATGTTAGGACATATTTCTCACACCTGCACTGTTCACCGTAGTACACATTGGGTGTGGAAACCCAAACTGCCTGTTTCATAACACAGCACGCATGCATTGCATTCTTCTTTTCATCAGAAGGAACCCAAACCTGTTTGGGTTCCTAAGACTGACATTTGATACTTTTGTAGGTGTGCTCTCACACAAGACCTCGTGAGAGCATGTGGTACCTGGACAGCGGATGTTCTAGACATATGACTGGAGATGCAAATCAGTTCATTTCGCTGGAGGCCAGAGCTGGAGGCAAGGTTACACTTGGAGATAACACCACCAGGAAGGTGGTAGGCACAGGTATAATTAGTGATTCAAAGAACTTTATGATTGATAATGTTTTGCTTGTAGATGGACTGAAACACAACCTGATGAGCATCAGTCAACTCTGTGACAAGGGATACAGCATCAAATTCCTGCCCACTGGCTGCATTTTAAGCTTAAATGATGAAGTTGTTTTGCATGGGCAAAGGATCAACAACGTCTATAAGTTGGATGTAAGTAGCATTAAATCTGATAATTCAATTTGCTTAAAAACTGCTGCTGATGAGTCTTGGTTATGGCATAGGAGATTGTATCATGCCAGTATGAAAACCCTTAGGAGAGTCACCCAAAAGGACTTAATTAGTGGTGTGCCCAAGCTTAAGTTCACTAAGGATCACCTGTATGATGCCTGTCAGTTGGGGAAGCAAGTCCAGTCCTCTTTTCACTCTGTTATGGACATTAGCACCTCTAGACCTTTAGAAGTTCTTCACATGGACCTCTTTGGACCCATTAGCACTGCCAGCTTAGGGGGGAGAGTTTATGGTTTTGTGATTGTAGATGATTATTCGAGGTTCACTTGGGTTAAGTTTTTGTCACATAAATATGAGTCATTTGATGAGTTTAGATCCTTCTCTACTTGGATTCAGAATAAGTTAGGATGTGAGATTATTACCATCCATAGTGATCACGGAGGGGAGTTTGAAAATGAAACATTTGGAAGTTTTTGTGAGGATCATGGGATTAGTCACAATTTTTCAGCTCCTAGGACCCCTCAGCAGAACGGGGTAGCTGAAAGGAAGAACAGGACCTTAGTGGAAGCCGCTAGAGCCATGCTTGCCGAGTATTCACTTCCAAAATACTTTTGGGCTGAAGCGGTGAACACTGCCTGTTATGTGCTGAATAGGGTGAATGTGAGAGTCAAACTGAGCAAGACACCTTATGAGATCATTAAGGGTAGAACTCCAAATCTATCCCACCTCCATGTCTTTGGCTGTAAGGTTTTCATTCTGAACAACGAGAAGTCACCCTTTGGAAAATTTGACCCCAAATCTGATGAAGGAGTGTTCTTAGGATATTCAAGTGTGGGGAAATCCTTTAGGGTGTTCAATAGGAGGACTTTGGTGGTGGAAGAAACAACCCATGTAGTGTTTGATGAATCTGATCCTAAGGAGTCTAGATCTGAAGTAGAAGATGAAGAGATTATTGAGGTTACCCAAGGGGTTGGAAATACAAATTTGGAGGAAAGGGTAGAACCTCAAACAGAGTTGCCTAGAGATTGGAGATATTCTTCGAGTCATCCTAAAGAACTGATCTTAGGAGACCCTTTTGAAGGTGTTAGGACTAGGCATGGACTTAGGAAGGAAGTAAACCATTCTGCCTTTATCTCAATGACTGAACCCACCAACATCAATCAAGCCCTGTCAGATGAATTTTGGATTTTAGCTATGCAGCAAGAATTGAATCAATTTGTAAGGAATGATGTTTGGGAGTTAGTAGAAAGACCTAAAAATTAAAGTATTGTGGGAACCAAGTGGGTCTTTAAGAATAAGATGAATGATTCTGGTGTGGTGGTGAGAAATAAGGCAAGATTGGTGGCTAAGGGGTATAATCAGATAGAAGGGATTGATTTTGAGGAGACTTTTACCCCTGTAGCTAGATTGGAAGCCATTAGAGTGCTACTAGCCTTTGCCTATTATAAGGGATTTAAGCTGTTTCAAATGGATGTTAAGAGTGCCTTTTTAAATGGGGTAATTAAAGAAGATGTTTTCGTAGAACAACCCCCAGGTTTTGAGAGTTCCCAATATCCAAATCATGTCTATAAATTAAATAAGGACTTATATGGATTGAAACAGGCACCCAGAGCTTGGTATGAGAGGCTTAGCACAATCCTGTTAGAAAGAGAGTTTGATAAGGGTAGCGTAGACACCACCCTTTTTCTGAGGAGATTAGGAGATGACTTACTCATTGTCCAGATCTATGTTGATGATATAATTTTTGGATCTTCTGATAAATACTTATGTGAAGAGTTTTCTAAAACAATGAGTAAAGAGTTTGAGATGAGTATGATGGGAGAATTGTCCTACTTTTTGGGGTTTAGCATAAGGCAAATGGATGATGGAACCTTTCTCAATCAATCAAAATACACTAAGGACATTTTGAAGAAATATGAAATGGACAAAGCCAAGCAAATCAATACTCCCATGCCCTCCTCAGTTCAGTTAGATAAGGATTCAAATGGAAAATTTGTTGATCAGAAGAAGTATAGAGGGATAATAGGTTCACTGCTTTACCTGACTGCTAGCCGACCTGATATCATGTTTAGTGTCTGTCTTTGTGCTAGGTTTTAGGCTGATCCTAAAGAGTCCCACCTGACTGCTGTTAAGAGAATTCTTAGATATCTTTTAGGAACCCCAAACCTAGGAATTTGGTACCCTAGGCACAACACCTCTTTTGAGATCATTGGATATTCTGATTCTGACTTTGCGGGGTGTAGGGTGGATAGGAAGAGTACTTCTGGGACTTGTCAATTTATAGGACAGTCGTTAGTCTCCTGGTCCAGTAGAAAATAGAACTCAGTTGCACTTTTCACTGCTGAAGCTGAGTACATTGCCTTAGGGAGTTGTGTGGCCCAAGTTCTTTGGTTGAAGCAGCAAGTCTTGGATTTAGGAGTACCTGTTGGCACAATTTCTGTTCTGTGTGATAATACTAGTGCCATCTGTAACTCTAAGAATCCAATCCAACATTCTAGGACCAAACACATTGACATTAGGCATCACTTCATTAGGGACCATATTATAAAAGGGGACATTGAGCTACACCACGTAGCAACTGAAAATCAGCTGGCTGACATATTCACTAAACCACTGGCCTTTGACTCATTCAGCATTTTGAGAACCAGATTAGGAGTGATTGATATAAATGCTTGATTCTGATGACTGCTGATTTATGATTATTATGATTGGTATTCTTATTTCTGTTAGTTTGTTTTTTGTATTCTGTTTTCTGATTTCTGTTAGTTAGTTTTTGTATTCTATTTTTTGATTTCTGTTAGTTAGTTTTGGTTTGATTATTTGCTTTCAGTTGATTTTATTTCTTCTGCTGATTTCTGTGTTACCCTTTTTGTTAGTTTGATTTGAGTATTTACTTTACTATGATTTTCTACCTATTTTTATTTATTTACGGGTTCATATCTTGCACTTACTGTTTTATGCTTTTCAAGATCTGATCACCGCTCACTACTTCTGGTGATCTAAATTTTTGACTGGGAGTTTTTACCTTGTTTTGGTTTGGAAGCTGATAAGCAGTGATTGACTTCGCTGAATCTGTTAAAGGGAAGAAACATTGATAATTGTTTCTCTTCCTCTAACTCCTTTACTGGTGTGTAGTTTCTTTTGAATAAAAATTCTTTTCAAAATTAAAATGTTAGTTTCTGAAATAGAGATTATTTTATCTTCCTACAGTAATCTGCCTCATATCAATAGTGTTTTTCAAAGTCTTGAGTCATTAGTTTGATTTTCTAAACCAAGTGATTGCATTTATCATATGTTGTATGGATTTTGTTTTGTGAATCGTTCTTCCTTACTGCGGAGAGTCATCTCCTATGTCTGGAAGATAATCTCACAGCTGAGACTCTTTAATGATTATGAAAAGGAGAAAGCTTATAAAAGATGCGCAGTGCGCCAGATAATTTGAAAAAGAGGCATAAAATGAGCCCAAAACTGAAAAGATGCGAAATTGCCAAATTGGATATACAAAGTGTATCAAAAATCAAAAGATGCGCAAAGCGCCAACCAATTTGAAAAAGAGGCACAAAATGAGCCCAAAATAAGCTTTCTTTCCTTTCAGATTGTTAAATGTCTTAGAGGAATCTGTGCGCCACTTAATATTTTCAAAAGCTTGAGTTTTGAAAATCATGATTTCTGATTTTTTACTTTGTAACACTATTATATCAGATATTTTTCTGGAACGAGGCTTGAAAGGATTTCTTTTCAAATCTAATGTCTTTTATTTTGAATCGGATTTTTGTGTTGAAAGAGGTTTGCATTGATAAGGTGCCTGGGGTCGGAGTTACGAAAGTTGATTATTTCCAACCTTTTTTGGATTTCAGCGCTGTCAATCGTCCTGTCATTGATTTTTGAATCTAAAATCAAGGAAAAATTCTGATTTTCCTGTTGTGTAGTTGTTCTATTTAAGTTTTATTGTATGTTTTATTTCCGTGTTATGTTTTTCACTCCTCCTTTTTGTGGTGTCAAAAGGGGGAGTCAGTTGTAGTCGTGTCTGTTTCTATTTTCTGAGTCATGCTTCATGTATTGTTTTAGCTGTTAAATGAAAATTTAAAAAATATTTATTTGTTGGATCTCCTAGTTTACTTTTATTTTCAGACTACTTTACAAATGTTTGCCATCATCAAAAAGGGAGAGATTGTTGCAAATCTGGTTTTGATGATGACAAACATGTTTCCAGTGTGTTTTGCTTGGCTAATCTGTTTCAGGCACAAAAGACCGCGAGCCACTCAAGCCAACTCAAGATCAGGTCCAAGTGTGTCAAATGTATGATTTTTCTTTTTATTGAGTCAATTGTAATGTAACTGATTCCCTAGCTAAGTAACCTTGCACACACACACTCAGGGAGAGAGATTGAGTGAATTAGAGTTTCTGTTAAAAATTTGTTCAGATCGTCCTGGACGATATCCACATCGTCCTGGACGATCCAGTTAAAATAGAAACCCTAATTAGGGCGACTAAGTTAAGAGGGTCTGATTGAGCCGATCGTCCTGGACGATCTACGGATCGTACGGGACAATATTCCCAAATCAGAAATTCTCAGCCGCCAGATCAAGTTAGGCAAGTTCTTATTTTTAGATACTTGGTCTGATCGTCCCGGACGATACGTGTATCGTTCCGGACGATCCAGTACAATCATGCCTAATTTAATCTGGTAATTAAGGAAAGCAATTTATTTTTTGTTGATACGATCATATCGTCCTGGACGATCGCAGGATCGTCCCGGACGATCTTAATCGTCTAGTGCATTTAAGCTGTACGTCCAGAACTATGTACAGGATGATTTGGGGCCTTTTTGAACTAATCGTACCGGACGATGACCCTATCGTCCGGGACGATCAAGTAATTTTTTGGTCGTCCAGCACAGATTCCTCTGGACGACCCGAACTGTCTTCTGGACGATTTCCCTCAATTTGAACTAATCGTCCCGGACGATCGCAGGATTGTACGGGACGATCTGAACAACTTTTTCTAATGTTCGTCCAGAAGAGCCAGATCGTCCAGGCTAAAACAGCTGAATTTGAACTGATCATACAGGACGATCTACTATTCGTCCTGGACGATCTTAGCCGACCAGTTGAGATTTAGGGCAAATTTTAAGCCCTCCTTTAAAAGAAATTTTTCCAATTTTTGGAAAAATCTTTTACTGCCTTCCTTCCCTGAGACACCCTAGAGAGAGAGAGTTGGGAGAGAGAGAGAAGATCTTGTAAGGGGGAGTTAGTGAGGGATTCACTAAGGTTGCTCCGAGCACGGATCAGAGTCGTCTTCTCCGCTTGTCGTCTTTCGTCTAGTCAGTGTTCGTCGTGGGAGGATCGTTCGCAAGAAGATCCGGGGTTCTCTGCCTGCTTCAGGAGGTAGCGAAAGGAGTTCGTAGGTTCTCTGCCTGCTTCAGGTGGAAGCAAAAGGAGTTCGAAGGTTCTCTTCCTACTTCAGGAGGAAGCGAAAGGAGGTCGGGTTCTCTGCCTCACCGTGTGGTGAAAAGGAGATTTTTGTACAGGCTTCTCCGCCTTGCTGTGGGAGCAAAAGGAGAGACACTTCTGTTTAGTGCAATACCCGGAGGGGAGGCTCCGGGGAGTGGACGTAGGTCAAGTTGACCGAACCACTATAAAATCTGGTTTGCTTTTCTGATTCAATTCTGCACTTTAATTTTTCCTGATATTAACTGCTTGGGTGAATATCTTTGGTTGATCTTTTTATCATTGTTTTAATTCATTTCCGCTGCACGTTATAAAAAGATTTTCATAGTTATCGTGAAATTTTTAAATAACCAATTCACCCCCCTCTTGGTTAGCCTCGGGACTAGTTCACTAGGGCTTAACATCCCTATCGAACTTTCACTAAGGAATTAATTAAGTTCTCCCATCATACTCATTTCAAACTTGTCACTCGTTGTTTTTAAAAATTCATCGCATAAGGTTTTCTCTGAAGATCCAAATAAGATGTCATCCACATAAATCTGAACAAAGAGTATCTCATCTCCTACCATTTTAAGAAAAGGGTGGTGTCCACACTACCCTTAATAAAGCCTCTATCTAGTAGGAATGTACTTAGCCTTTCATACCAGGCTCTAGGTGCTTGGTTTAACCCATATAGTTCTTTTTTCAATTTAAACACATGATTTGGAAATTGTGGGTTTTAAAAATTGAGGGGTTGCTCAGCATAAACATCTTCTTTGATTACCCCATTTAGGCAAGCACTCTTAACATCCATTTGATACAATTTGAAACCCCTGAAGAAAGTAAAGGATAAGAGTACCCTTATGGCTTCTTGGCTGGCTACTAGGGCAAAGGTTTTCTCAAAATCTATTCTCTCAATTTGGTTATACCCCTTTGCTACTAGTCTGGCCTTATTTCTTGGTACTATTCCAGACTCATTCATCTTATTTTTAAATACCCATTTAATTCCAACCACACTTTATTCCTTAGGTCTCTTGACTAATTCCCACACATCATTTCTAACAAATTGGTTTATCTCTTATTGCATTGCTAGGACCCAAAATTCATCTTCCAAGGCTTAATCTATGTTGGTGGGTTCAATCATCGAAATAAATGCAGAATGACTAACATACTTTATAAGTCCATGCCTAGTTTTCACACCTTCTGATGGGTCTCCTAGGATCAATTCTCTAGGATGACTAGAAGAATATTTCCAATATCTAGGTAAACGCTCCTGAGGTTCTACTCTATTCTCTATGGCAATGGTTTCTACCCCTAAGTGACTTCAACTTCTTGTTTCTCAGGATTAGGTTCAGATATCTTATCCGACTCATCAAATACAACATGGGTAGATTCTTTTACTATAAGGGTCCTCTTATTAAAGATTCTACAGGCTTTACCTACGGATAAATAGCTTAAGAAGACTTCTTCATGAAATTTAGGATCAAACTTTCCTAAGGGTGACATACCATTAATTAAGATGAAACATTTGCAACCAAAAATATGTAAGTAAGAAAGATTAGGTGGCCTACCCTTAAGTAGTTCATAGGGTGTCTTATTTAATTTTAGTCTAACATTTACCCTATTTAAAACATAATAAGTGGTATTCACTACTTCTGCCCAAAAGTATCTAGGGAGAGTGTATTCAGTTAATATTGCCCTAGCAGCTTCAATCAAGGTTCTATTCTTTCTCTTGCCTATTCCATTTTGCTGAGGGGTCCTAGGAGCAGAGAAGTTATGTTCTATTCCTATCTCTTGTCAAAATGATTCAAATTTATCATTCTCAAATTCTCCACCATGATCACTATGGATAGTTGAAATTTCTCATCCTAATTTTCTTTGAATCCAAGTGGAGAATGTTCTAAACACTTTAAAGGACTCAGGTCCAACATAAAAATATTATTTATCTATTTTCCTTCTAACACAAGTTTATCATCTAAGCTAATCATGCATTTATTAGAAAGAAACTTTATATCAAAACCCTTGTCACATAGTTGACTAATACTTAAAAGATTACGCTTTAAACCATCAACTAACAAAATATTTTAAATAACAAAATATTTAGAATTTCCAATAATACTTGAGCCCACCACTTTCCTGGTAGTGTTGTCTCCTAAAATAACCTTACCTCCTAACTTGGCCTCCAGTGTCATGAACTGCTTCATGTCTTCAGTCATATGTCTTGAGTAGCCACTATCCAGGTATCACATACTCTCACTAGGTCTTTTGTGAGAGCATCCCTATAATATCAATCAACGATTAGTTTTGGGAACCCAAGTTAGTTTGGGTTCCTCCTTATGCTTGAATGAATGCGATGAATGCATGTTATGATATAATGAATGCAGCTTAGGTCTCCACACTAGATGTGTCCTATAGTGAATTATGTAAGTACAGGCTATATAACCTAGCATGCCGCAAAAATAAAACCTAACACTAGGAAATGGGTTCACTAATCTATGGGGCTGATAGTGCCTCTTCCTAGGTATGGATGGTACATGCTTTAATGATTTTGAATGAGATTCTTCAAGTGATGGCGGTTTATAAAATTGACAAATGTAAGATGTGTTTCATTATTCTCAAATGCATGAATTTGTACACTTAGAAATTCATTTTCATTTTTAAGACTTGTAATTTCAAATTTTAATGCGTGGTCACTACTATCTAGCTCAGATGAAAGTTCTTCTAATTCCTTAAATGCATTTTCTAGTTTAACATGTGATGATTTTATGGAATATTATGCAGTAGTTAATTCAATATGCTTCTTGTTTAATGCATCAAATTCGTCAAGTAGGGAGATGTGATCTCTATCCAAGTTAGAATGATCTTTAACTAAACTAGCATGCTCATTTTGTAAAGTATTAAAATCAGTGTTAAGACTAGCATGCATTTTCTTTAATTTTCTATAAGAATTATGAATCTTTTAAGAAATAACTAACAGTTCATTATAAGAAAGTTGGCATACCTCATCTTGATCTGATTGATCAACATTATCATTAGTCATAAGATATAGATTCAATACCACCTCCTCTACTTCTTCTTTTGATGATTCTGAAGCAGTGTCGACCAAGAAAGCTTTTCGTGTCCTTAGTTTACCTTTCTTGAATCTTGACTTTTCGTTTCCCTTCTCCTTGGTTTAATAAGTCTTTACATTCGGGCAATCAGCTCAGAGATAACAGGGTTTCCTGCACTCAAAGCAAATTGTGTCAGATGTAACTTTAGTATTCTTTGAGCATTTATGTTTGTTTCAGTTGTTTTGATAACGCCGTTGCTTTCTCTTTAGAAAATTCTTGAACGATGAGTCATCAAGGCTTTATCATTATCTTCCTCCACTGTAGAACTGCCACTTTTAGAATTGTTAATTTTTAGAGCCACAATTCACTCCTTCTTCTTTTCACCTGCATCACTTTGCCTTTGACTCACTCCTTGCTCGTAGGCAATGAGTGACCAAAGTAAATTATCAATTAAATAAACATTCAAATCTTTGGATTCAGTTATTGCAGTTATTTTTGCATCATAAGTGCTAAGCAAACATCGTAATATTTTATTTACCTTTTTAGAATTAGGTAACTCTCTTCCTAAAGCCTGCAAGGATGTCACAATCTGAGTGAATCTAGTGTACCTTTCAGATATATTTTCACTAGGTTTCATGCGAAAGAGTTTGTAATCATGTAGCAGTATGTTTAGCCTTAATTATTTAACCTCACTGGTTCCTTCGTATGTGATATACAACCTATCCCAAATCTCCTTACCATTTCTATAAGTAGACACTCGCATATAATCTTCTAATTTTAATGCTCAAAAGAAATAATTCAAGCATTTTGTATTTAATTGTGTAAGTTCTCTATCCTCATTACTCCATTCATTAAATGATAAGTCAATTTTAATTCCATTCAAAATATGAAATGGTGCAAAGTAACCTTCTTGAACCAACATCCACAAGTAATAGTCTATAGATTGTAAAAATATAAACATGTAAAATTTCTGCAAATCAAATTGTATATTATCAAATAAAGGTGGATAAGTTATTGAAAGACCCTTTGCAGTGTTACGGTTACCAAACTGTGTCATGGATCATTTGTTTCAAGGATTCTAAAATACTATTTTGAAACCCCGCACTGATACCACTTGAAAGTTTGATGTGCGCCAAGAGGGGGGTGAATTGGTATTTAAAAAAAATAAATCCTAACAGTTCTAATCTTTTTGTGGATTTTTCTTTTTCACATTTTTTTAAATTTTAAATTAGAAAACTAAACTGATCAAGTGCGAAAGTAAAAGATACGTTCACAATTATGATGATGGTGAGATAATTTCAAATATCACAGTACACAGTTAAAATTAAAGTTTATACCAAGCAGTTAGCATAGTAGATAAATGCATGAAAAATTAAAGTGCAAAAAATACAGAAAAAGCACACTAGAAATTTTTATAGTGGTTCAGTCACTTGACCTACGTCCACACTCTGGAGTCCTCCACTCTGATTATTGCACTACTAAAAGTTGACTCTCCTTCTGCTCCCACAACAAGATGGAGAAGCCTTTATAAGAATCACTTTCACCTTCGTCGGTGTGACGGAGTACCAGACACTACGTCACCCTCCTGATGATGGCAACGGATCTTCTCCTTTTTCTCCCTCCTGGAGATGACAGAGTACCTCGAGGACGTGGACCTTGAAGCCCCTCTTCCTAGAGAACCTTCACAAGACTCACCAAGGCCACAAGAGGAGCAAGCATGCAGCTAGCTCGGAAAAACCGGGTGATCCCCTCACAGTCCTTCTCCCGCACGCTCAAGCCCATCTTCTCCTTCCTCTCATAAACCCTGGATCTCTCCAAATGCTCCCTCTTAAGAGTTCCTTCCTCTTTCAACCACCACCTCAAAAACTTCTTATTGAATAAGAAAAACTCTTTTTTAAATTAGGCTTCAAAAAACCCTAAAAATTCTAATTTGATGATTCTATTCACACAGTATGATCACATACTATACAGTACGATCAGTTCAAAAATAGTTCCATCTAGTATGAATGTTAACGAACAATTCACAAATTTTACAAACATCATATAGTACGGTCTAGAGATCGTACTTGATTAACCTTTTATTTTCAACTGTTCATATAGGATGATCTATGGGACGAACAAAATCATCTCTGTTCATCATTCCGCACTATACCATTCGTACAGTATGATTAGTTCATTTTTAGATCATTATTTTGTATGATATAAATATCGTCCAGGACGATCAGCATAAAAAATTATGGTTTTGTCTAGTACGATATATGGGACAACCAAAATCATCTACATTTATTGTACAGTATGATCAATATCATACAGTACGATAAAATATAACAAAGAAACTATGATTTAATTGCCAGATTATGGGGGATAATTTTGTAAAGATTTCAAATATTCATACAATACGATTGTAATCATATTATATGATTAGTTCAATATATCAAATTTAAAATCTTACCTAAACTATCCTGGTAGCTAGGGTTTTCAGGTTGAAACAAATCGAACAGTATGATCATGATCGTACAGTACGATTAGTTTATAAAAATAATCATCCAGAATTAGCCGTTAAGCTTGAGTTTACATGACATATTATATAGTACAATTTTGTTAAAAAAATTTTAATTTTAGTTAAAAAAAGTTTAACTTTCCCCCTGTGCATGTGTGCTTGGTCACCCCTTTTGCATATATACTTTTATGGTAGACTTAATAAGTAAAAAATTAAAGAAAATAAAAATATAAATTCTTGTACATCCTAGTCTAACAAGTCTTTAGTCTCCAGCATTCTTGAGTGATGTGTATCTTACCTGAAATGTTAGTGCTCACAGATATAAATAAACATTTATATTTTCAGGGATGAACATATTAATTTAGTCAATATTATTTTTTATCATCAAAATCAAGTACTAGAGATCCCAGATTACAACACTGTGCAATTTAATATTTATAATTTTGCCCCCTTTAATTTTAAATGCATTATGCAGGCATGGCCACGTGTATAAGATTCAAATGCATAATCAATCACAACATAGAATGCAATAAGTGAATAAACAATCAATCAATTCTACTACTAGCAAATAGCATGTAGTAAAAGCTCAAAAACCTGGCATATAGTAGAAAAGTAAACATCAGCCTAGCATAAGACTAAAGTTGGTTGTCCTAGCAAATCATCTAAAGTGTATGGGGTAGGCTGTGTGGTTTAGATATGTTATAAGTAGGGCAATTAGTTAAAATTGTGTAATGTTCTAGTTGGTTGAAAGGCTTAAGGAAATTTTAATTTGAGTTTAAGTCTTAATGATTTGAAATTCATTTTATAATTGATTTTGATTGTTTGTTGGATACCATCTTTATTGCTCACTGAGGCCATGAAGTTTATTTTACCTTCATTGGGGCTAATTTAATAGCCTCGTAGGCCTTAGTTATCCAGTGGTACCCGGTACATTTAAGTGATTTGATTTGATTAAAATTTGAAAGTTGATTAATTTTTAATTAAGGATGATTGATTGCTGGTTTTAAAGTTGAATTAATATTTTTTGCATTTTAAAATTAATTACTTAATTTTTTGGAATTATTTGACTTATTTAATGTATTTAATTAAAGGGGTCAAAAATTGATATTTTGATTAAGAGTGATTTCTGAAATGTTAATATTTTTATAAAATACTAGACCTTAATACGATCAGTTAGACTGTAAGCACAATGGATTTGGATTTTTCATATTTTATTATGAAGGTTTGAAGTTTTGACATGATTTTGACTTAGGTTTGACCAAAAGTTAACTTTTTAAAATTTGAATATTTTCTGGAAATTTGATATTTTTGATAAATATTAGACCTTAATTGAGGTTGAATGCCATTAAGTTTGCTCAATTTGGAGTTTTCTTGATTTGGTTATGATTTTTTAAAATTTTATGTATTTATAAAATTATTTAATTAGTTTAAGTAGAGGCCTTTTATTGATTTGAATCCAAATAACCTCCAAACTTCTTGAAATCACCTCCAAAGATTAGGAATGATCTAAGGAGTAATTAATAAGTATTTGAGAAATTTTAGGAATTTTTAATTATTTTTAATTAATTAAATTAATTAAATAGCCAATTTCACTTAAAATTAGATTAAACTTAAATTTAATGTCAAATCAGAGGGTTTTTTTGTCATTAATTAAGGGTTCAATTTTGGTCAGTTAGAGGTCTTATTTGTAATTATATGATTTAAATTTGATTTATTAAAATTTTTAGAAGGTTTTAAAGCTTAATTAAGGTTTAATTTTGATTAAATAAGTTAGAGGGTTTAATAACTTCAAAATTCAGTGAAAATTTTCTTTAGGGCTGAGAGTGTCACTAAGTTTGAGTGGTTCAAGTTTCAAGTTAAAAGGATATGTACCCTAATTTTAATAATGTTTCTAAGTTTTCTAATCAAGTCCTTAATTATTGTCCTCAATGATATCACTAAGTTTAATGGGTTTGAATCGATGTTTATCTAACCCTTGGACATAACATATGCATTCAAACACATTCACAATCAATCCTAAATCTAGGAGATCCCTAAAGCTAGGTGGTGTGCGCACCTTAGGCATGCAATGATGAAATTAATTAGAATAATTAATAAATTGATTAGTGAATAATCAAGATAATTATTCGCTAATCCTCCCCATTAAATCTCTTCATGCAAGCCCATTCTATGCTTAAGCATTCAATGGATCTCTCAAGACATATAGTTTTAAAATATGTGTTAAAATATGTTTTAAATATATATATATATATATATATATATATATATATATATATATATATATATATATATATATATATATTAGTATAAACCTATATACATAAATATAAATTTCAAAATAGAATAATTAAAAATATATCATTAAAATTATTTTAAATATATAAATGAGAGATCCTCTGATCTTCAAAGTAATTTAAAAATTATTTTTTTAATTTTTTTAAATATTTAACATAATATTAAAATATTAATTAAATATTATTTTATTTAAATATCCTTAATTATTTAAAATTAATTAAGATTTCAATCTTGAAAATAATTTTAAATTAAAATTCTTAAAATTTGAAAATTTTAAGTTATTATTTGAATTTTAATGATTTAAAATGAATTTGTTTGAAATTTTTTAAGTTTAAGGTTAATTAAGGCTTTTAAGTTAATTTAAAATTAATTAATATTTGAATTAATTCTTAAATTATATTATATTATATTTTAAATATTTCTGGAATTATAAAATTATTTATAATAATTTTAATTTTAAATTTATTTGAACTTAATTTAAATTAAATATCAATTAATATTCAAAAACTTAATTAATTTAATATATATATATATATATATATATATATATATATATATATATATATATATATATATATGATTGAAATATATTTTAAATTGATCAAATTTCAAATTAAAATATTTTAAAATAATTATTTAATCATTAAAATATTTTAGAATGAGTTTTTAATTAAAAAAATCAAATATCTAATTCACTGAATATTAATTTATTAGCTAAATAATTAAATAATACGATTTAATTAAATGATAATAAATAATATAAATTGAAATTTAATTTTAAATGAGAAAATAATTTAAACATTCATTTGAAATTTTAGAATAAAATTTAAAATAAATATAAAATTTAATGAAATATTTTAGTCATTATTTTTTAAATGTTAATTTAAAAATAATTAATGTTTAATATTTAATATAATTTAGAACATATTAATATTTTAAATTAATATTAATTTTAAATCAAAGTATTTAAATTTGTTGATTATTTTGGTATATAAAAAAAATAAATTTTTTGCATTTAAAATTAATTATTAATTAATTATTAAGTTATTTTAATTAAAATTTCATTAAAAATAATTAAAATTTAATTAAAAATCGGCCAGCGGCGGTTTGGGCACGTGGCATTACTTGGTTCGTTGGATCATACGGCGGCCATGATTATCGACGGTGATGCATTAAATGCCAATGATTGTGCTGCCGGCAATCATCAGCTTTTAATGCGTGGGGTCCACTTTGTTTTCATAATTCACGTCAGCGTGAAATAGGAGTGGTTAGATGTTTCGCTGCTTGGATTGAACGGTCGCGATCTCGACAGACCGAGATTTGGATGACCATGCGGACTGCATAGTTAGAAAAAGTCACGATATGATAGAATTTGGACTGTTGATCAAAAGATCAACAGTCCTAATTACATGCAGTTAAACTGTAACCCGGATTAAACCCTAAAATTAAAGGATGTGTATCCTAATTTCTAATTGATAGTTTTGAAACGTTTAGGTCATTTAGCTGGCTCCCTAATCCAGGCTGGGGTAAGTCCAAATTTGCATTGCATTTGGTAGGATCCAGGTTACTGACTTTTAGTACCCAATTTAAACATAGGTTCTGAGGTAGATTTTCAATCTTAAGACCTCAACCTCCGGGAATCTAATTCCCACTTTCTAATAAAATTGATGACTCAAATATTAAATCTCTTTCCATCAAATCAAGCAAAATATTTAGGATAGGCTGGGGCACTTTTGAATTTTTCAGAATCCCAGGTGCCTCCTACCATTGCATCTTCGACTCTGGAATAAGTGTTCAGTTTTGAACCAATCCCCCATGAAATTTCTAGTCCCTACCTCCTTCGACATCAAACTTTAAAATCTTAAATGAAATTTGTATCGCTATTTTAATCGAGAGAATTCATTAAAATTTTTTTTGTTTTCCTATGATGTAATTAACTATGAGGGCTTGCACTCGTAGCAGATTCAGAAACCCAGATCAAATTTTAAAATTAAGCTTTTCAAAATTTCAATTAATTATCTTTGGGAAAATCAAAAGTCAACGATCATTATCATCATTTTTCAAATGAACGATAATAGACGATATCTCTTTCATCGAGAAGATATATCATTTTATTATTGTAATTTTGATTATGAAATTAATGATCCATCTATTCAAATTATCATAGTTAAACATTGGATTAAACATGACTTTGATCCATCGGGATCATACGTTATTTCTCCTTGAGTTTGATTACGATAATCAGGATAAATTCAGATATTTGTAATATGAACCTATTAGGGAATGATATGTTCACCTTTCGAGGTAATATATCATTCATAATAAGCATTTGATTTCAAATATAAAAATTCCAGAAATTAAACATTACCCAAAGAAAATCAAATCTTTTTCAAAACTATATACTTTTTCAAACAAACAAAAAATGGCAACTCTACTGGGGACTATCTCTCTCTCCATCTTTAATAGCGGTATTAATTTTATTGAATTGGTAGTTCTATCTACCTTTCTTCTATTGGTCTCTCTACCCATTTCTCCTTGGGTGAGTGTAGCCAACTCAATCAAGACATGTGAAAAGAGAGGTGAGTGTAGGAAACCTTTCTCTAAGTCTGGCTTTGACATTTTGCCTTCAAGTTCATTGGTAGAGCGAAAGAGTCAAGCAAAGCTTTTCAAAATCATCCTGTATATGTTGAAAAATCGCATGCTCAAATAAATCTCTGCCTGCTAAGTTTCATAATTTATAGAAAATCCCTCAATCTCAAAACCCAGATTTAAACCCTTAATCAAATCCAAATTTTGACATTTCAATCTAAGCTAGTTAGTGTCGTGAAAGAGTCAAGTCAACGTCTCTAGATTTCTCCCCTAATTTTTGTTAACCATTATGTTGAAAATAAAATTCAATATTTTGAGTTTCAAAAGTGAAGGACAATCTTTCAAGTCAATTTCGATCGTCATTGCCATGTGTCTTCTATAATATTATGTTGTAGTTAAACATATGCAACACAAATCCAAAACTCTTTAGTCAATTCTGGGCTATGACATTTCATTCTTAAATCACTTGGTGGGGTGAAAAGAGTTCAGCCTAATTCTTAAGATCTTTAGGTTACTTTTATAAACCTACACATCTGAATAAAAATTAATGTGTTGAGTTTTAAAGTTTGAACAAGATCAGTTAATTTCCAACCTCATATTCAAATTCTATCTTAAACCTGAATTCAATTCAAATTTGATTTCAACCTTAAATTCAACTATAGTTTTAATTTCAAAATCAAATTTGGGCTTTGACATTTTGACCCAAGTTAGTTGGTGAAATGAAAAGAGTCGAGCTCGATCCTATGGATTTGCATATCAATTTTATGATCCTACATGATTGAGTGAATGTTAACATGTTGAATCACAAAATTTGAAGAAAACTCGTTCAAATTCAATCTCTAGTTCAAGTTGAATTCAACCTTAAGTTCAAGTTCAACCTTAACTTTAATTTCACACCTAAACTCTGACATTTCACCTTCAAATCATTTTTCAAAAGTGAAAGAGTCAAGTTAAACCTTGGATTATCTCAACCAATTTTTTTTAAAACCCTCATGCTGGGTGAAAGCTCAGCATGTTTTGATTCAAAATAAAAAAATAATAATAATAACCAATCAAATACAAAATTTAAATTCAATTTCAAAATTAATTAATTCAATTTATTTTCCTTATTTTTAGGAAATTAACTACTTAAATGGTTAGGAAACTCATCTTCTCCATGGATAGAAACTTGGTAGTAGAAGGAATCACTTCTGGTAATTTAATCCAGTTTGAAATGGAATTCCAAGACTTCAAGTTATCAGTCGACGGAGATGAAATGATTGATATGTCTGCTGGAATACAAAGGGATGTCCCCTTAGTTGAGATTACTTTACAGTCAGGAATTGACTCCCCCATCTCCGAGATGGAGGTCACTGTCATCCCTTTACCCACTGTACCCTCTACTTAGGTGGACAAGAACTAGAAGTCAATAACGATAGAAGAGCTACCATCTCAGCCTGAGATCGGGTCAAGTTCTAGCACCCCTTCGGTCAGCAAGAATAAAAGGAGAACTACCTTCAAAGACTCAGAAAGAAGGTTGTTAAGGCCAGAAAGACTGCTGAGTCGAAAGCCTTAAAGTAAGCCTAGTTTGAGGCTAATCAAGAGGTCGTTTCTCCTTCTACGTACCCCTTCCTTGGTGGAAATCGTTTCCACCCTTCTCCTGTTACCCAAAGGAGGGAGGTTGTAGAAATGAGAGCACGATCTTCAATACACTTTCTTGACTACTACACAGTGAGAATCAATCAAGCTAGAACTAAACAAAAGCCAGTACTAGGCGCTAGGACCCCAGTTGACGGTTATGACCCGTCCACTCTAATTGAAGATGTTAGGCCACATTTCTATACGTGTCCCACTACATCACCAATAGAGGAGGAGGTATAGAAACCACTCAGGGTGCCACTCTCCTAATTACTAGACCACTAATAATTGGAGAGGGGAAATATCTAAGATTATATCAGATAGTGATACCATCGAAATTTAATTTTCACCGGGTTCCTATCATGATAAATCTTTTGATTGAAATGATGCAACATCTTCTAAAGATAGTGCAAATCCAATAACAATCTCCTCCCCCAAGGTGATTGTAGGAATTTAATTCCATACTGCTAGGATTTTCCCACCTAGATTTGTAACTTTTAAGGAAAACTTGCAATTTCTCAAGTGTACTAAGTTTAAATTTTTCAAGATAGTTGAGTTAGGTTCTAAATGAAAAATTAACCTCTACCTTAAGTCTTAAGCAGGAGAAAGTTTTAGTTGACTCCACCAGATGTTTAAATGCCCCTCCCTCCAACCTCTTTTATGGGATTGATTTAACTATTAAACTAAAATCAATGTCAAACTTAAGTTAATCTTTGAAATGAAAATCTTCTCAATCTTCTCGCAATTTTTTACCTCTATAGATATCTTTTGCGTGCTTAAAATTTGTTCAATGTTTTTCAAAAGTAAAGCCGATATTCTTTTCAAAAAGATTGGGTCCTACCATAAGGATTATTCATCCTTGCAAAAGAGAATGAGTAATCCCGACATTCAAATAAAGAAGATAAAGCCTCTTCCCAGAATCAAAAGAAATTAAGGCGACTCAAAAGATGCACAAAGTGCGCCAATAATCAAGAAATGCACGAAGTTTACCAGAAGAAAAAAAGATGCACGAATGCACAAAAAAAATCAAAAATATTGCAAAATGCACTATAATCAAAAGATGCGTAATATGCGTCACCAAAAAAAGAAAGAAAGAGGCTTCCCTCGTTTTGAAATCCTTAAATATCAAAGGACCCAATCAATCTTAAATTGCTTGATTTTAAAAAATCTTGAATCTAGATTAATCATCATACATAGATAATCTATCAAGACACAAAAACCTCTCGTACAAGAGAGTTGAAAAGTTTAAATTTCTTTATTCAACTTAAACCCCTTTGAAAATAATTTTAATTCAAAATATTCAAGGGAGACCCAGTTTAGTTTTTTCGAAACTTAGTCTGGGTCAACAAAACCTAAATCCTTAAACCTTTTCAAGTTAGTTAGAGTCATTCAACTTTTCACTATGCTTCTGAATTTGTTCCTGCTTGTCTTTCCGACAGGGTCAAAATTGCTAGAGGAAATTTTTCAATAAAATGAACGAATCTTCTACTCTTGATAAAAAAATTCAAATCTAGTCCTTGAGAAATGTGTGTGTGAATCCTTCCACATATGAATGTTTTCCTACAAGGCCATGTTTATAAAATTACACTCTATGCTGGGTCCAAGATCAATCCAACTAGAGGAGTATTTTCTAATGCTAGAAATTATAGTTCAAAATCAAACCACACCCTGTGCTGGGTCCTAAATCATTCTGATCTAGGGGCGTAGTTGACGTTACTGAGACTTGTTGTACAAAATTAAACTCCAATTGAGAAGATTGCCCGACTCTAATTTGGGGAGCTTGACGGCCTCAAACAAAACCAAATTAAAGCTCCACAATATTTGAAAGTCTATAAGTTATAGGTGATTCAAGATCCTGGTAAATTGTGTCACTTTAGAACTCCCCAAGTAGGGGACTTGGTCATAGTCTTTTGGAGACTACTTTTAATTCATCACAAGATCGATGAAAGGCTTGAATCAATGTTGACTGGATCGTTCATTCTAATGATGATCTTTGAGGGAGTTTCCTTTTAATGGATCAATCCTAAAGAATGCCACCCGATATTTTCAAATATTGGGTAGGCTCTTCAGGAAGTACCATACCAGATGAGTGTTAAACTTAAAATCAAATTCAAAATCCTTTAAATTCAAAATCAAATTCAAAACTAAATTTCAAAGACTTTTGAAATTCAAAATCAAATAAAGTTCAAAACCTCTCGAAATTCAAACTCAAATCAAATCAATTTTAAAACCTTTCAAATTCAAACAAATCAAAATCAAATCAAACACAATCGAAATTCAAAATTCAAAATCAAATTCAAGATCAATTAAAATTAAACAAATCTTAAATTCAAATTCCTCAAATTCGAAACCCTTCAAATTTAAATTCATCAAATCAAGTTTTAAATTCAAAAATCTTTAAATTCAAAACTAAATTAATTCAAATTCAAAAATCATTCAAATCTCTAATTCTAGAATTCAAACTTGATCCTCTATATAGAGCAAGTTCCCTCTATATATGATTATTCCAGACCCGATCCTCTATATAGAGCAAGTTCCCTCTATACATAATAATTCCAGACTCGATTCTCTATATAGAGCAAGTTTCCTCTATATATGATCATCTAGACCGGATCATCTGTGTGGAGAAAGTTTTCTTCGCATACGATCATTCTAGACCTGATCCTTTGTGTGGAGCAAGTTTCCTTCACATACGATCATTCCATACCTGATCCTCTGTATGGAGCAAGTTTCCTCCACATATGATTATTCCAGACTCAATCCTATGTGTAGAGCAAGTTTCCTCTATATATGATCATTCCAGACTCGATCTTTCCTGAAGTGCAAGTTTCTTCTTCAAATGAATATCTACTAGTGATGGATAACGTCCGCTGCGGCACCAAAGCAATGCTTCCTTCTCACAAGATCTTCCTATTCTCTTTTCCTTAAGGTTAGGTGTGAGTCCATATGCTTCCTTTCCTTAGGATTAGATTCACTAGTGATGGAGCAGGCCCTCTGTGGCACCATCCTAATTTTAAAATTCAAATCTGATCCTTTGTGGTTAGGTGTAAGTCCCAGTGCTTCCTTCCCACATGATCATCCAGGTTATCTTTTTCTTGAGGATAGATGTGAGTCATCATGCTTTCTATTCTTCAGATTAAATCTTCTAGTGATGGATCATGCCCTCTGTGGCTCCATCCTAGTTCTAAATTTTAAATCTAATCCTTTGTGGGAAGCAATGCTTCCTTCCGATAGGGTCCTCCAGCTTTCTCTTCCTTAAGGATAAATATAAGTCATCATGCATTCTCTCCTTAGGATAGATATTCTAGTGATGGAGCACGCCCTCTATGGCATTATCCTAGCTTTCAAAATCTAGATCTGACCTTCTATGGAAAGTAATGCTTCCTTCCCAAAGGGTGCTCCAGTCTTCTTTTTCGTAAGGACAGATATGAGACATCGTGCTTTTTTTTGCTTAGGATTAGATCTTCTAGTGATGGAGTACGCCCTCTGTGGCACCATCCTAGGTTAAAAATCCAAATTTAATCCTTTGTGGGAAGCAATGCTTCCTTCCCATAGGGTCCTCCAGTTCTCTCTTCCTTAAGGATAGATATGAGCCACCATGCGTTCTCTCATTTGGATTAGATCTTCTAGTGATGGATAACACCCTCTATAGCACCATCCCTGTTTCAAAATTCAAAATTTTAAGCTTGGTCTCCTATGGGAAGCAATGCTTCCTTCACATGAGTTTATCCAATTCTCTTTTCCTTAGAGTAAGTATTCTCCTTCCCTTGGGATTAGACTTCCCAATGATAGCATAAGTCCTCTGTGGCACCGTCCTGCACTCAATTTGAAATTCCAAAATTAAACATTCTTTTTCTTAGGGTTAGATCCACTAGTGGTAGAGTATGCCCTTCATGGCACTACCCTAGAATTTAATTCAAACTCAATCCTGTGTAGTTAGGACTTCTTTCTTCCTATATGATCATTCAGTTTTTTTCTCCTTAAGGTTAGGTATTCCATTCCCTTAGGATTAGATTTACTAGTGGTAGAGTACACCCCTCATGGCACTACCCTAGTGTTAATTTAAAATTCCATAATCAACCTCTATTGCTTAGGGCTAGAACTTATTTTCCCTTAGGACCAGACCAACTAGTTGTAGAGTACCCTTTCCCTAGCACTACCCTAGTATTAATTCAAACTTGATTCCCCAGGGTTAGATTTCTACTTTCCCTTTAAATCAAAATCCAGACTTAATCCTCAGTAGCTAGGAGCCCATCCTTCATATACGATCACCCCGGATTTCGTTTCCTAAAGATTAGGTTCTTCCTTCGCTTAGGATAAAAACTCCAGATTTAACCTTTCTATTCGGTCAATGCTATTATTTTTAATAGAACTTTATTCTATTACACATATTGGGGGTCCATTTATTGACCTCAGTTTTGTATGAGGTCATTAGGACCCAACCCAGGTTCCAAATCAATCTAGGCCATAGGATCCAGTCAAATCTTAGGATCAATCCAATCCCTAGACCTATCCCGGACCTTAGGATCTATTCTAGACATTAGGATCCTTTTAATTTTGACCTTATGATCTACTTCGGTCCTAAGATTCTTCTAGATCCCAAACCTTAGGATTGCTAGATCGTAGGATTCTTCTAGATCTCAGCCCTTAGGATTTCTAGATCCTAGGACCTTTCTAGACTCTAATCCCTAGGACATCTAGATTTTAAGATCTTCTTAGATTTTAAACCCTAGATCTAACTAGACCCTAGATCTATCTAAACTCCAAATCAATTCAAATTTTATTTCAACTCAAACCTCAAATCAGTCCACACCTCAAACCAATTCAAGCCTCAAAACTAACTAGACTATAACCTAGGCTCTAGTCTATTCAATCTACTGTCAAACCCTAACGCCTATCCAATCAATAATAATCATTTAAATGATTATAAATAATTAGAATAATTTAAGTTTAAACTTTGGAACCCAAAATCTAGTTCAAATCAAGAAGTCCAGACCCAAATCCAAGGCCAAAGGTTTGAGTCCATAAAGCCTTTTCCAATGAATTTTTAAACACTTTAAAACTAAGTCAATGACCTTTGATTTGGAGTCTATCAATTGTATACTGATGGGACATGCCTCTAAAGGCAACCCTCCAAATTTGAGCTCATTCTGAGGTATCTAAACCTTGAAATTAGATTGAAATCCAAAGGATGTAAAACCTTCAAATATTTATGGCCTATGCCACTGGAATTATCACCCAGTGGATCCCAACCTTGGAGCTTTCTCCAAAGCTTCCAATCACATCCAGACCCTTAATCCTAACCTCATAAACGTTAAACTATATTTTGTTAGACTCACTTTGACCCCCAGTTGACCAGGAATCAAAATGACAAAAATATCCCTTGGGATATTAATAGTCACCTTGGATCAAATGAGCTCCAAATCAAATGCAACCACCTCCAATAATTTTTAAATATTAAACCAAACCTACTAGACCCAGACCCAGACCTTGGGTCAACCTAATTGACCATGTCAACCTAGGTTGACCTAAAGGTCCATTAATGACCCAAACATGTCATTTTAACCAAATGACCTATCCAGACCATGGGACAACCACCAGTAGATTCAAAATATTATTTTGAATTTCTTTAACCCACTCCTAGACCTTGGGTCAACCTAGTTGACCAAGTCAACTAGGGTTGACCCAAATGACCCTTTAAGGGCCCAATAGTGAAAGATTGAGATGCGCTAAGAGTTCTAACATTTATTATTTTTTTAAATTTTATACAGTAATAACTTAACTAGTCAAATACAGAAATTAATGATTTATAAAAAATTATAAAGATGGTGATTATTCTCTAATTATCACAATGAAAAAATTGGTCTCACATTTTCACCAAGCAGTTTTAATAAACATAAAATGCTAAAAAAATTAAAGTATGAAAAATAAAATCAGAAAGAACACACCAGATTTATAGTGGTTCGGTCAAACCATGACCTACGTCCACTCCCTGGAGTCCTCCTCTCTGGGTATTACACTATCACTATAGTGTCTCTCCTATAGCCCGCACAGTTAGGCGTAGAAGTCCTTATAAACTCTCTTCCACCAACGCAGTGCGATAGAGGACCAAACTCTTTTCACAGGAAGAGAACCTTGACTTTGTTTCACCCTCCTGGTGAGGCAGAGGACCTGAACTCCTTTTTACCCTCCTGGTGAGGCAGAGGACTTGGAATCACTTTCACCTTCCCTAGTACGGTGGAGTAGCTTGGTCTTTTGACACCAAAGAGGTCTTCTTCTTCTTAAAGCTTCCCTAAAGATAAACCTTGACTCTTGGAGGAACTCATGTGCAAGTTCACCGGAGAACTGTGTGAAAACTCCCTCTCACACTCCCTTGAAGCCCACAAGGAACTTCTCCCTTTCTTACAAACTCCACCCTTTCTCTCCCTAGCCTAAAGCTCTCTCTTCAAGCTTTCTTTAGAAGAAAATCACTCAATGAATGCCCAAAATACTCTTACAAAGTCTTATGAGAAAGCTTAAATAGAGGGCTTTAAAAAATCCTGAAAAGCCAATTCAGCCTTCAAAGATCGTACAGTACGATCGTAGGATCGTCCAGTACGATGTGCAGAATTTTACCTGTTAGTATTGTCTGATCTCAGTATCGTACAGTACGATTAGTTCAATTGAAGTGCAGTTCATCTAGGATGAATCCTGGGACAACCAAAATCATCTCCGTTAATCGTACAGTATGATCTAGTTCATAAAGTATGATCTAAACATCAAATTATGCAAATTTGATTTACTAATCACAGGAATAAATTAGGTAATGTTTTAAACATCGTATAGTATGATTAGGATCATATAGTACGAATAAAACAATTTTCAAATTCAAATTTTTGCTTAATTTAACGAGCGACGGGGTTACTAATTATACCAGATCGTCAAGTACGATGTGGTGTTCATACGATACGATTAGTTACATTTCAAAAGAATTTTTTCCAAAAAAAATAAAAAATTTTAATTAATTTTTGTGACATAAGATCGTACAATATAATCCAGATCGTACAGTATGATGTGCAGAAAAAAAAATATTTAACATTAAATTTGCTCCGCTTGTGTGTGTGTTCACGATCACCAGGCTATCATGCACCCTTACAGGACTTGACTCAAGAAGTTAAAATAAATAAGTAAAAATTATAGACTCTTTCAACATAACCTATTTTACCCAATCTTGAGCTTTAAATATTCAAGGAATGGTGCATGTTGTACATGAAATGTTAGTCAACACACAAAACAGGTATGCACACAAAATATTAGGAGAGATAAATAGACAATCAATAATATTGTTATCATCAAAATCATAAAATCGGCAGCCCGACTTGTAACAATCTCCCCCTTTTTGATGATGACAAATATTATTAGTTGAATTTGCAAATTTAAAAATATTTTCTCCTAATCTCCCGCTCACTAAGAGAATTATATTAAAAAATAGGAGTAAGCATTTTTTTTAAAATTTTTTTAAAGATAAATAAATATTTAAAAACTAAATAACATAAAATTTAAAAAAAACTAAACCATAAATGCAACCAACCACAATACATTCTCCCCCTTTGACATTATAAAAAAAAGAGATATAATGCAACACATAAGTTAAACTACATGCAAAAGAAAGTAATAACATACAAAAAGAAAAACTAAAATATAAAATCAAGCTTAAAATATAATAAACAATAAACACACAAAATAGATAAACAGAAATACAAAAAACATAAACAAAACACAAAGAAAAACCTCAACATACTTATACCTGATCAGAATTTCCAATCAAATTCTTGACAATTTAGCATAAGTTTGTTACCTCATAATCTTGCTTCTGTTCTGATGATTCAGAAGCTAAGTCTACCTAGGAGATCTTTTGCTTCTTTCCATTTCCCCTTATTGCAATTGTTTTATCCTCACGCTTTTCCTTTACAAGATGTTTCTTAAGATTAGGGCATTCATTTTTAAAATGTCTAGGTTTCCCACACCCAAAACAAATTATGTTAGAAACAAGCTTATCATATTTTTCATATTTACCTTTGCTCCACTTTTGTTCATGCTTGTGCTTGTGCTTCAGCAGACTTTTGAATTGGCTTGTTATTAATGTCATTTTCTCATTCTCATCACTTTCTAAGTCATCTTTACATGTGTTTTTTGCTTTTAGTGCTATAACATTTTCGTCACTTGCATCCAAAATCCTTTGACTCACCCTTCTCTCGTAGGCAATGAGTGAGCCGATCAGATTATCAATAGAATAAGTATTCAAGTCTTTTGATTCACATATGACAGTCACTTTGGCATCAAATTTATCAAGTAGACAACATTAAATTTTGTTGACCTTTTCTAAGTTTGAATGTTCTGTACCTAAAGTAAGCAATGATGTCACAATCTGAGTAAACCTAGTATACATATCTAAGATAGTCTCATAAGGTTTCATGCAAAAAAGTTCAAAGTCATGCAATAATACATTTAATCTAGATTGTTTGACTTCAATACTACCTTCATATGTAATGCATAGTTTATCCCAAACTTCTTTACCAGTGATACAAATAGAAATAATCATATAATCTTCAGAAGTTAAAGCACAGAAAAAGCAGTTCAAGGATTTAGCATTTAATTAAGCATAAATTTTTTCTTCTCTATTCCATTCAGTAAATGGAATATCGGTTTTCACACCATTAATAATACATGATGGTATAGATTATCCAGACTCAATCATATGCCACATCCTAAAATTAATGGATTGTAAAATTACAGACATGAAAATTTTCCAAAAATTAAAAGAAATATTTTTTCAAATAATGGCAGACGAGTTATTGAATAATCTTCTTTATTATTTCTATTTCCAAATTATACCATTGATTATTTTCCTCTAGGTTTTCTAAAACACTATTTTGAGTACCGCTCTGATACCACTTGAAAGATCGAGATGTGCTAAGAGTTCTAATATTTATTAATTTTTTAGATTTCTTACAATAATAACTTAGCTAGTTAAATGCGAAAGCTGATGATTTGTTAACAATTATAAAGATAGTGATTATTCTCTAATTATCACAAAAAAAAAATTGATCTCAGATTTTCACCAAGCAGTTATGATAAACATTAAAATGTAGAGAAAATTAAAGTACGAAAAATAAAATCAGAAAGAACACACCAGATTTATAGTGGTTCGGTCGAACCATGACCTACGTCCACTCCCCAGAGTCCTCCTCTCTAGGTATTGCATTATCACTATAGTATCTCTCCTTTAGCCCCCACAATTAGGCGGAGAAGCCCTTACAAACTCTCTTCCACCAACCCGGTGCGGTAGAGGACCGAACTCCTTTCACAGGCAGAGAACCTTGACTTCTTTTCACCCTCATAGTGAGGCAGAGGACCCGAACTCCTTTTCACCCTCCTAATGAGGCAGAGGACCAAAATTTGACTTTTTAGTACTATACGATCTCAGTATCATACAGTACGATTACTTCAATAGAACTGAAGTTCATCCAGGATGAATCCTGGGATGACCAAAATCATCTCTGTTCATTATATGGTACGATCCAGTTCGTATAGTACAATTCAAATATCTAAATTACGCATATTCAATTGACTAATCATAGGATTAAATTAGGCAATATTTCAAATATCGTACAGTACGATTAGGATTGTACAGTACGAATAGAATATTTTTCAAATTCAAAATTTTGCCTAATTTAATAAGCGATGGGGTTTCTAATTATACTAGATTGTCGAATACGGTACGATTAGTTATATCTCAAAAGAAGTTTTTCTAAAAAAAATAAAATATTTTAATTAATTTTTGTGACACCAGATCATACAGTATGATCCAAATCGTACAGTTCAATGTATAGAAAAATTAAAATATTTAACATTAAATTTGCTCCCCTTGTATATGTGTGCACGGTCACCAGGCTATCAAGCTCCCTTACAGGACTTGACACAAGAAGTTAAAATAAATAAATAAAAATTATAGACTCTTTCAATAAAACCTATTCTACCCAATCTTGAGCCCCGAATCTTCAAGGAACGTTGCACGTTGTACCTGAAATGTTAGTCAACACACAAATAGGTATGCATACCAAATACTAGGAGAGATAAAGAGGCAATCAATAATATTGTTATCATCAAAATCATAAACTCGGCAGCCCGAGTTATAACAATTAGGTCCTTTTGACCCAAATGACTCAATTAAACTCTGAAAAAACCTTTACCAGATCTCATTCAGCATATCAAATCATTCCAGCCCATACTCTTGCCCTAGGTCAACCTGGTTGACCAAGTCAACCCAGATTGAGCAATTCAAACCCTTAAGCTTCTTAATTTTGAATTAAGCATTAAATGCGTTCAAACCTCAGCCAAACTTCATTCAAATATATCCTTGATGATTTGGGTTGGATTAGACACTCAGATCCAATCATCAGCTGACTTAGTAAACCAGACCCATGTCTGGTTAAATCCAGTGAACAGAAGATCCATCCATCCCATATAATCAAACCCCATTCAAACAAAATCTCTTAAAGACATCAAATCTATTTCAAATGATATTTTAAACCTATCTAGATTTGTCATGAGTCAAATCATGGACATTTAAATCTAGTCAACACATTAGGATTTGGTCAAATCAACTTACCTACTCACAAATTTGCTCGTATATTCAATCTAACACTTTAAATCCCTTTGAATATATTATACCAGCAACTCTAAGCTCTCCTCTTGCCACCTAAGCATTGTTTAACTCTTTGACCAGTTAGAGAGTTAAAGAAACCCTTAAGAGGCATCAAATGGTAAAATCTCCCTTTTAACCCTCTACACTTCAAATCCTATGGATTCCAGCAGCTTAAACCTTGGGGCTAATTTAATAGCCTCATAGGCCTGGGTTACCTAGTGGTACCTGGTAAATTTAAGTGATTTGATTTGATTAAAATTTGAAAGTTGATTAATTTTTAATTAAGGTTGATTGATTGCTGGTTTTAAACTTGAATTAATATTTTCTAGATTTTGAAATTAATTATTTAATTTTCTAGAATTATTTGAATTATTTAATGTATTTAATTAAAGGGGTGAAAAGTTGATATTTTGATTAAAAGTGATTTTTGGAATATTAAAATTTTTGTAAAATACTAGACCTTAATACGATTAGTTAGACTATAAGCACATTGGATTTGAATTTTTTCACATTTTAATATAAAAGTTTGAAGTTTTGACTTGATTTTGACTTAGGTTTGACAAAAAGTTGACTTTTTCAAATTTGATTATTTTCTAAAACACTTTAAAACCCAGTCAAATAACCTATGATTTAGAGTCTGTTAGTTGCATACTGATGGGACATGTCTCTAGAGGCAACCCTCCAAATTTGAGCTCATTCTGAGGTATCTAAACCTTGAAATTAGATTGAAATCCAAAGGATGTAAAACCTTAAAATATTTATGGCCTATGCCACTGGACTTATCACCCAGTGGATCCCAACCTTGGAGCTTTCTCCAAAGCTTTCAATCACATCCAGACCCTTAATCCTGACCTCATAAACATTAAACTACATTTTGTTAGACTCACTTTGACCCCCAGTTGACTAGGAATCAAAATGACCAAAATACCCCTTGGGATATGAATAGTCACCTTGGATCAAATGAGCTCCAAATCAAACGCAACCACCTCCAGTAATTTTTAAATATTATACCAAACCTACTAGACCCAGACCTAGAGCTTGGGTCAACCTAATTGACCATGTCAACCTAGGTTGACCTAAAGGTCCATTAATGACCCAAACATGTCATTTTAACCAAATGACCTATCCAGACCATGGGACCACCACCAGTAGATTCAAAATGTTATTTTTAATTTCTTTAACCCACTCCTAGAGCTTGGGTCAACCTAGTTGATCAAGTCAACTAGGGTTGACCTAAATGACCCTTTAAGGGCCCAATAGTGAAAAATCAAGATGCGCTAAGAGGTTTAATATTTATTTATTTTTAGATTTCTTACAGTAATAACTTAACTAGTCAAATACGGAAATTAATGATTTCTAAAAAATTATAAAGATTGTGATTATTCTCTAATTATCACAATGAAAAAATTGATCTCAGATTTTTACCGAGTAGTTATAATAAACATTAAAATGCTTAAAAAATCAAAGTATGAAAAATAAAATCAGAAAGAACACACCAGATTTATAGTGGTTCTGTCAAACCATGAGCTACGTCCACTCCCCGGAGTACTCCTCTCCGGGTATTGCACTATCACTATAGTATCTCTCCTTTTGCCCCCACAGTTAGGCATAGAAATCCTTATAAACTCTCTTCCACCAACCCGGTGCGACAGAGGACTGAACTCCTTTCGCAGGAAGAGAACCTTGACTTCGTTTCACCCTCCTGGTGAGGCAGAGGACCTGAACTCCTTTTCACCCTCCTGGTGAGGTAGAGGACACGGAATCACTTTCACCTTCCCCAGTGCGGTGGAGTAGCTGGGCCTTTTGACACGAAAGAGGTATTTTCCCTCCTAAAGCTTACATCAAGACAAACCTTGACTCTTGGAGGAACTCAGGTGCAAGTTCGCCGGAGAAACTGTGTGAAAACTCCCTCTCACACACCCTTGAAGCCCACAAGGATCTTCTCCCTTTCTTACAAACTCCACCCTTTCTCTCCCTAGCCTAAAGCTCTCTCTTCAAGCTTTCTTTAGAAGAAAATCACTCAATGAATGCACAAAATACTATTACAAAGTCTTATGAGAAAACTTACGTAGAGGGCTTTAAAAAACCCTAAAAATCCAATTCAGCCTTCAAAGATCGTACAGTACGATCGTAGGATCGTCCAGTATGATGTGCAGAATTTGACATATTAGTATTGTATGATCTCAGTATCGTACAATATGATTAGTTCAATCGAAGTGAAGTTCATCTAGGATGAATCCTGGGATGACCAAAATCGTCTTTGTTCATCGTACAGTACGATCTAGTTCATACAGTACGATCTAAACATCAAAATTATGCAAATTTGATTGACTAATCACAGGAATAAATTAGGTAATGTTTTAAACATCGTATAGTATGATTAGGATCGTATAGTATGAATAAAACAATTTTCAAATTTAAATTTTTACTTAATTTAATGAGCGACGGGGTTTCTAATTATACCAGATCGTCTAGTATGATGTGGTGTTCGAACGGTATGATTAGTTATATTTTAAAAGAATTTTTTCCAAAAGAAATAAAAAATTTTATTTAATTTTTGTGACACAAGATCATATAATATAATCTAGATCGTACACTAGGATGTACAGAAAAATTAAAATATTTAACATTAAATTTTCTCCACTTGTGTGTGTGTGTACGATCACCAGGCTATCATGCACCCTTACAGGACTTGACTCAAGAAGTTAAAATAAATAAATAAAAATTACAAACTTTTTCAACATAACCTATTCTACCCGAATGGTTCATGTTGTGCCTGAAATGTTAGTCAACACACAAACAGTTATGCACACCAAATATTAGGAGAGATAAAGAGGCAATCAATAATATTATTATCATCAAAATCATAAACTCGGTAGCCCGAGTTGTAACAATCTCCCCCTTTTTGATGATGACAAATATTATTGGTTGAATTTGCAAATTTAAAAATATTTTCTCCTAATCTCCCCCTCACTAAGAGAATTATATAAAAAATAGGAGTAAGTATTTTTTAAAATTTTTTTTTTGAGTTAAATAAATATTTAAAAACTAAATAACATAGAATTTAAAAAAAACTAAACCATAAATGCAACAAACACAAATACAACCAACCACAATACATTCTCCCCCTTTGACATTATAAAAAAAAGAGATATAATGCAACACATAAGTTAAACTACATGCAAAAGAAAGTAATAACATACAAAAAGAAAACTAAAATATAAAATCAAGCTTAAAATATAATAAATAATAAACACACAAAATAGATAAATAAAAATACAAAACACATAAACAAAACACATAGAAAAACCTCAACATACTTATACCTGATCAGAATTGCCGATCAAATTCTTGACAATTTAGCATAAGTTTGTTTCCTCATCATCTTGCTTCTATTCTGATGATTCAGAAGCTAAGTCTGCCTAGGAGATCTTTTGCTTCTTTCCATTTCCCCTTATTGCAACTGTTTTATCCTCACTCTTTTTCTTTATAAGGTGTTTCTTAGGATTAGGGCATTCATTTTTAAAATGTCCAGGTTTCCCACACCCAAAAAGAATTATGTTAGAAACAAGCTTATCATATTTTTCATATTTACCTTTGCTCCACTTTTGTTCACGCTTATGCTTGTGCTTCAGCAGACTCATCACTTTCTAAGCCATCTTTACATGTGTTTTTTGCTTTTAGTATTATAACATTTTCGTCACTTGCATCCAAAAGCCTTTGACTCACACTTTGCTCGTAGGCAATGAGTGAGCCGATAAGATTATCAATAGAATAAGTATTCAAGCCTTTTGATTCACATATGGCAGTCACTTTGCCATCAAATTTATCAGGTAGACAATAAAAAATTTCGTTGACCTTTTTTAGGTTTGAAAGTTCTCTACCTAAAGCAAGCAATGATGTCACAATCTTAGTAAACCTAGTATACTTGACTAAGATAGTCTCATAAGGTTTCATGCAAAAAAGTTCATAGTCATGCAATAATACATTTAATATAGATTGTTTGACTTCAATAATACCTTCATATGTAATGAATAGTTTATCCCAAACTTCTTTACCAGTGATACAATTAGAAATAATTATATAATCTTCAGAAGTTAAAGCACAGAAAAAGCAGTTCAAGGATTTAGCATTCAATTAAGTATAAATTTTTTCTTCTCTACTCCATTCAGTAAACAGAATATCAGTTTTCACACCATTAGTAATACGTGATGGTACAGAAAATCCAGACTCAATCATATGCCACATCCTAAAATAAATGGACTGTAAAAATACAGATATGTTAATTTTCCAGAAATTAAAAGAAATATTTTCAAATAATAGTGGACGAGTTATTGAATAATCTTCTGTATTATTTCTATTTCCAAATTATGCCATTGATCATTTTCCTCTAGGTTTTCTAAAACACTATTTTGAGTACCGCTCTGATACCACTTGAAAGATCGAGATGTGCTAAGAGTTCTAATATTTATTAATTTTTTAGATTTCTTAAAATAATAACTTAACTAGTAAATGCGAAAGCTCGTGATTTGTAAGAAATTATAAAGATAGTGATTATTCTCTAATTATCACAATGAAAAAATTGATCTTAGATTTTCACCATGCAGTTATGATAAACATTAAAATGCGGAGAAAATTAAAGTACAAAAAATAAAATCAGAAACAACACACCAGATTTATAGTGGTTCGGTCGAAACATGACCTACGTCCACTCCCCGGAGTTCTCCTCTCTGGGTATTGCACTATCACTATAGTATCTCTCCTTTAGCCCCCACAACTAGGCGGAGAAGCCCTTACAAACTCTCTTCCACCAACCCGGTGCGGTAGAGGACCGAACTCCTTTCACAGGCAGTGAACCTTGACTTCTTTTCACCCGCTTGGTGAGGCAGAGGACCTGAACTCCTTTTCACCCTCCTAGTGAGGTAGAGGAACAGAATTTGACTTATTAGTACTGTACGATCTCAGAATCATATAGTATGATTAGTTCAATAGAAGTGCAGTTCATCCAGGATGAATCCTAGGATGACCAAAATCGTCTCTGTTCATCATATAGTACAATCAAGTTCGTACAGTACAATTTAAATATCAAAATTACGCAAATTCAATTGACTAATCATAGGATTAAATTAGGTAATATATTAAATATCGTATAGTATGAATAGAATATTTTTCAAATTCAAAATTTTGCCTAATTTAATGAGCGACGGGGTTTCTAATTATACTAGATCATCCAGTACGATCTGGTGTTCTTACGGTACGATTAGTTATATTTCAAAAGATTTTTTTCCAAAAAAAAATAAAATATATTAATTAACTTTTGTGACACTAGATCGTACAGTATAATGTACAAAAAAATTAAAATATTTAACATTAAATTTTCTCCCCTTGTGTGTGTGTGCACGGTCACTAGGCTATCATGCACCCTTACAGGACTTGACTCAAGAAGTTAAAATAATAAATAAAAATTATAGACTCTTTCAATAAAACCTATTCTACCTAATCTTGAGCCTTGAATCTTCAAGGAACGGTGCATGTTATACCTGAAAAGTTAGTCAACACACAAATACGTATGCATACAAAATACTAGGAGAGATAAAGAGGCAATCAATAATATTGTTATCATCAAAATCATAAACTCGACAGCCCGAGTTATAACAATTAGGTCCTTTTGACCCAAATTACTCAATTAAACTCTGAAAAAACCTTTACCAGATCTCATTCAGCATATCAAATCATTCCAGCCCAAACTCTTGCCCTAGGTCAACCTGGTTGACCAAGTCAACCCAGGTTGACCAATTCAAACCCTTAAGCTTCTTAATTTTGAATTAAGCATTAAATACGTTCAAACCTCAACCAAAATTCATTCAAATATATCCTTGATGATTTGGGTTGGATTAGACACTCAGATCCAATCACAGTTGACTTAGTAAACCAGACCCATGTCTGGTTAAATCCAGTGAACAGAAGATCCATCCATCCCATATAATCAAACCCCATTCAAACAAAATCTCTTAAAGCCATCAAATTTATTTCAAATGATATTTTAAACCTATCTAGACTTGTCATGAGTCAAATCATGGACATTTGAATCTAGTCAACATAGTAGGATTTGGTCAAATCAACTTACCCACTCACTAATTTGCTCTTATATTCAATCTAACACTTTCAATCCCTTTGAATCCATTCTACCAGCAACTCTAAGCTCCCCTCATGCTACCTAAGCATTATTTAACTCTTTGACTAGTCAAAGAGTCAAAGAAACCCTTAAGAGGCATTAAATGGTCAAATCTCCCTTTTAACCCTCTACACTTCAAATCCTATGGATTCCAGCATCTTAAACCTTGGGGCTAATTTAATAGCCTCATAGGCTTGGGTTACCTAGTGGTACCCGGTAAATTTATATTATTTGATTTGATTAAAATTTGAAAGTTGATTAATTTTTAGTTAAGGTTGATTGATTGCTGGTTTTAAATGTGAATTAATATTTTTTAGGTTTTGAAATTAATTATTTAATTTTCTAGAATTATTTAAATTAATCTCATGAGAAAGCAAACAATGCTCAGACATTGATCTACCTAGAATGAAGGTGACTTGTTCTTCAGAAATGATTTTTGATATACACCCTTTCAATCTATTTACCATCATAGTTGTCACTAACTTGTTAGTTCTTTGACATACGCTAATTGGTCTGAAGTTGGCTGGAATAATTGGATTATTTACCTTATGAATTAAGCCAATCAAACTTCCACTCATCATTCATAAAACCAGTTTGAAAAAAACTGTCCATAGCTTTCTATGTTTCTTCTTTCACAATGCTCCAAAAAACTTTTAAAAATGAAGTTGTAATTCCATCCAAACCCGGAGATTTATTATTACCATGCTGAAACACAACAGTTTGAAGTTCTTCTTGAGTGAAATCTCCATTCAAAAACTCCATATCCATAGTAGATAATTTCTGGTTTTCAGAAAACTGTGGCCAACCCGCCAATTTACGAGCTCTAGGCTTCCACTTTTCTACAAAAAATCTCTGGAAAATTGATTCAATTTGTTCAACTTCCTCCAGCATGACATTATTTTCATCTTTAATTTGCCTTATAAGGTTCCTGTTCTTCTTAGCTGAAGCATAACAATGGAAAAAATTAGAATTGGTATCACCTTCTTCATGCCATCTAGCTTTAGCTCTTTGATTCCACCAAGTAGATAATCTACCTAAAGTAACAATGAGCTCATGTACTTTACTTCTGAGTAAGTTTAACTTATGCAATGATAAGCCACCTTCTGAAGACGGCTCTAGTTGAATCTCCATAATTTCTTTCTTTAGATCTTCCGTCAACAAGCTCAAACTTTTGCACTTATTTTTGTTCCAAAAAACTAAAGCCTTCAAAGTTCTTCTAAGCTTCCTTTGTAGGACATCCACATCATTAACAAAATATGATTTCTTCCAGAAGTTTAAAATAATGCTCCAAGCTGTGCGGTAAGACTTCAAAGTATCCTCAAATTTGATGATTCTAGAGCACTTTTCATGAGCCTCAATTTATCTGAAAGCTATTGGACCATGATCAGACGCAACCCTTACTAAATGTCTGACCTTTTCCATAGGAACCTTCTTGAGTGCAGCCGAATTCTACAGACATCTATCCAACCTTTCCCAAATTCTCAAAACACCTTCTTTGTTGTTGCACCAGGTGTATCTTGGTTTGATAGTACCTACATCATGAAAATCATTGTTAGTCATAAAAAACTTCATCTCCTTAGGTCCTTGTAAAAAAGGGAACCTTGTGCCCCTTCTCTTGTCATCCTTGGACAATATGCAATTGAAATCCCCACCAATAATAGAAGGTCTATTACCCGTAACATATTTTTCAAGCAAATCCCATAAACTTCTCCTAACATGGAAATCTTTGTTACCATACACAGTAGCCACATTCCATGAGCCTAACAAAAGAACCTTAAGAACACCAATAACAACCTGAGATGAATGTTCTACAACTTCAAAAGACACCTTCTTCTTGTTCCACATCACTAAAATCCCTCCTGAGGTACCATCAACAAGATGATAAAAAAAATCCCACTCACTCCCAATAACCCTATCAACATCACTTCTATCAATATAAGATAACTTAGTCTCAGTTAGACCAACAAAAAACCCCTCATGATCCTTCATAATTTCTCTAAGATAAAGAGAGGCCTCCCTCTTCCTGGCCCCCCTACAATTCCAAAAGAGAAAGGAATCCATTAATTACACCTAGGGGAGAAGTCCCCACCTATCTTACTAACTTTCATATCTCCTCTTCTCTTCATATGTGCTGCTTCAACAGGGCCCAAAGACTTTACTTCCTTAGCCAACATTTGTTTACAAGCACTTCTACTGCCAACATCAGAACCTTTTGGATCTCCAACATCTGTTATAGCACCGACAAATATGGTATAATCTACCAGTAAGAGGCCTTCAACTTTATGTCCTAAACCATCAGAATGCAACTCATTCTTGTTAGGACATTCCACCTCCACAACTCTATTTAAATTTGGACCTTTAATGACCTCTTCCAAATTACTAAATTTGTTATTTAAATAAACATCAGAGCCAAAATGAATCATACCCTTAGATCCTCCAAAATTTGGTACATCAGGAAGGTTTGAATCTTCATGACCTTCCACGTTCTTTTCAGGATTCTTCAAAGCAATAGCTTCATCCATTTCATCAATCACCTTGTTAGAATTATTATGGAAACTAACACCATTCACTTGATACACCGTAGTATTCTAATTCATGTGCACCATATATCCACCAATCTTCTTTCCATTTTTGAATATATTTTTTCTTAAAAGTTACATGTATCTAGGAACCATATTCATCATTATGCTCATTTGTAGATTCCACGAGATTTGTCTAAATCTCAGCTACCATTTCTTCAGTATGCAAAATAGCACCTTCTTTGGCAGTGTGAGTAACTTTAACATCTGGGCACATTGATCTAAAATGACCCACTTTACCACAATGGAAACAAAGAGAAGAAATATTTTCTTACTCAACTTTTGAAAAGATTAGCTAGCATTATTTCAGATAAGAAAAAGAATGGACAAATTCGTGTATGCATTGATTTAAAGATCTGAAAAAGGCTTGTCCTAAAGATGAGTTTCCACTTCCTATGCTAAAACTTATGGTTGATATTACTTCCTCTCATGAAATATTTTCCTTTTTGGATGGCTCATCTAGATACAATCAAATTAAAATTGCTCCTGAGAATGAAAAGTATACAACTTTTAGAACACTAATAGGAGTCTATTTCTATAAAGTTATGTTATTCAGATTAATGAATTATGGAGCAACATACCAACGAGAAATAATGATTATTTTTTTAAACTAATGCACCATCAAGTGGAATGCTATGTTGATGATGTAGTAGTTAAGAGGTTTGAAAGAGATTATTTATATGATCTAAGAATCATTTTCTAAAGCTTATGTCAACATAACTTAAAAATGAATCAGTTGAAGTGTTCCTTTGGCATCATTTGAAGAAAGTTTTTAGATTTATTGCTTCACATTAATGGATCCAGATAGATCCAAATAAAATCAATGCTATAACAGAAATGCCTGAAAGTTCGATAGGGATGTTAAGCCCTAGTGAACTAGTCCCGAGGCTAACCAAGAGGGGCAGGTGAATTGGTTATTTAAAAATTTCACGAGGAACAAAAAAATCTTTTCGATACGTTGCAGCGGAAACAAGTAAACAAGAACAAAAAGATCGATCACAGATATTCACCCAAGCAGTTAATATCAGAAAAGTAAAGTGCAGAACAGAATCAGGAAAGCAAACCAGATTTTATAGTGGTTCGGTCAACTTGACCTACGTCCACTCCCTGGAGCCTCCCCTCCGGGTATTGCACTAAACTAAAAGTGTCTCTCCTTTTGCTCCCACAGCAAGGCAGAGAAGCCTGTACAAAACCTCCTTTTCACCACACGGTGAGGTAGAGAACCCAACCTCCTTATGCTTCCACCTGAAGCGGGCAGAGAACCCCGAATCTTCTTACGAACGATCCTCCCACAATGAACACCGACTAGACAAAAGTCGACAGGCGGAGAAGATGACTCTAATTCGTGCTTGGAGAAACCTTAGTGAATCCCTCACTAACTCCCCCTCACAAGATCCTCTCTCTCTCTCCTAAACTCTCTCTCTCTCTAGGTTTTCTCTGGGAAGGAAAGTGGTAAAAGATCTTTCTTTTTGAAAGAAAAATATCTTTTATAGGAGGGCTTAAAATTTGCCCTAAATCTCAACTGGTCAGCCATGATCGTCCAGGATGATCGGTTCAAATTCAGCTGATTCAGCCTGGACGATCTGGTCTTCTGGACGATCAGTAGAAAAAATTGATCATATCGTCTCGTACGATGCTGCGATCGTCCGGGATGATTAGTGTAAATCATGGAATATCTTCTAGAAGACAGTTCGGGTCGTCCAGAGAAACTTGTGCAGGAAGACCAAAAAATGACTTGATCGTCCAGGACGATAGGGACATCGTCCTGTACAATTAGTTCAAAAAGTTCCCAAATCATCCTGCACACAGTTCTGGTCGCACAGCTGAAATGCACTAGACGATCATGATCGTCCGGGACGATCCTGCGATCGTCCAGGATGATATGATCATATCAATCAAATATAAATTGCTTTCTTTAATTACCAGATTAATTTAGGCATGATTGTACTGAATCGTCCAGGATGATACACGTATCGTCCGGGACGATCAGACCAAATAACTTAAAATAAAAACTTGCCTAACTTGATCTGGCGACTGAGAATTTCTAATTTGAGCATATCGTCTCGTACGATCCAAAGATCGTCCAGTACGATCTGCTTAATCAGACGCACTTAACTTGGTTGCCCTAATTAGGGTTTTTATTTTTACAGGATCATCCAATATGATGTGAATATCATCCAGGATGATCTGAACAAAAAAAGAACAGAAACTCTAACTCACTCAAGCTCTCCCTCTGAGTGTGTGTGTAAGGTTACTTAGTTGGGGGATCAGTTACATTATAATTGACTCAAGAAAAAGAAAAATAGTACATCGGACACACTTAGACCCAATCTTAAGTTGGCTTGAGTTGCTCGTGATCTTTTGTGCCTGAAACGGGTTAGCCAAGCAAAACACACTGGAAACATGTTTATCATCATCAAAACCAGATTTGCAACAATCTCCCCCTTTTTGATGATGGCAAACATTTGTACAGTAGTTTGAAAATAAAAATAACTAGGAAATCGAAAAACAAATATTTTTTTTTCCAATTTTCATTTAAAAACTAAATCAATACAGAAAACATAACACATAAGGAAAACAGAAACGATTACAACTGACTCCCCCTTTTGACATCACAAAAAGGAGGAGGGTAAACAGAAAACACTGAAACATCAGTACAAAATAGAAAAGAAAATAACTACAAAACAGAAAAATTAGAACGGAGGCGGATTTTGATCGGAAGGAGGTGGCGGTGGTGGGTTGAAGTAGTTGTGAATGGCTTAAAACTGGGCTCCAATCCAGGCAATGTTCTGGTCATGCTGATGTTGCTGCTGCGCAGCATAGTCAGTGAAGTGCTGGATGTCCTCGGCGTGCTGCTGCTCCTGGGTAGCCATATAGGAGTCAAATCTGGCCTCCCACTGATCGAAGCGCTACACCAGGTGGTCAAAGGGAGAGGCAATGCGAAGAGGAGCAGGTGCATCGGGTGCAGCAGGAACTGGAATAGCCTCTTCCTCTTCCTCCTCAACATCCGGAGCGGGCTCCGGATGTAGTCAGGTCTATGTAGGACATGGAAGGAATTATTGGTGAAGAAGGAAGGAGGGACATTTAGAGCTACGGGATACTGCAGGTCATATTTGGTTTCTAGGGCATAGGCAATATTATGTCCTAAGGCTAGATTGGCACGGCATCGATGACCTGGATCCCTAATAGTGGTGAGGTCCTCGATGTATCGAATAATAAGGTCAGTGGCATTAAATTACCTATGGGCCAAGACGTAGTATGTGGTCAAGGACAGTAGTGGGGTGATGTGAATTCGATCCCCCGCCTTTGGAATGACAGAGGAACGAAGGACATGCTGAATGGTCCGTGCATCCTTAAGAAGTGTAGTGCAAGCATTATCATGATAGGGGGAATTTGTATTGTGTAGGAAATGATTGGCGACACTCCAATCATAGTCAGGGTCGGTGATAAGCGTGTGGAGTTTGTCGCCAGTGACAGAAAGTTGGAGAATGTTATGAAAGTCCTAATAAGTGAGTTCGACAGGACATTGATTTACATACGAGCAGAGGGTGGAATAATCAGCAGAAATACACAAATTGGCAAAGAAAACTCGAAGAAGTTCCGTGCTAAAAGGAAAGGCAAGAGTCATGATGAAAGTGAGGGAGGTGTGTGCGAAGAGATCAAGAATAGGATAAGTAAGAGTGTGGGGATTTACGATTTTCGACTGTGTAATCCCCACCTCACAATAGCGCTTGTAAGCAGCCTGATCGGCTGCATTTGGGAAGAATGGATCAACATGTTCGCGGGAGGAATTGCACCCTTTTGCCGCGAACGTTTTCCACCAGCCATTAGAAATCAAAAGTGAAGGGAAGGAGAGGGAATTGGAAGAAGGAGTGTGGAAAATCCTTAAGAAAATGGCTGTTTAAATAGATTTTGGCCTGATCATCCCGTACGATCGCGACATCATCCAGGACGATAGGTGCAATTATTACGGCCTGGACGATTGGTCAAAAAAGTGGTCCGATCGTCCAGGATGAAGGTCCGATCATCCAAGACGATCAGACACAGGCGATCGTCCCGAGGAGTCAGGCTGGATGATTATTGATGAAAAGGTATCATCCAAGAAGATTAGGTGGATCGTCCCGGACGATGTGCAATAAGTGTGTCGGACGGGCTGAATTCCAATCGTCCAGCGGCTGACACGTGGATCATCCAGGATGATGAGGTGGATCGTCCAGGATGATGGATAATAATTGGTGCAATGTCAGCCGTTTGATCAGATCAGGAAGATATGGATCATATCGTCCAGGATGATGTAAGGATCGTACAGGACGATCATCAATAATTAGAGTTTTTTCAGCAGCAGGAGCAGTGTGGGGATGATTTTGAATGAATCATCCAAGACGATGTTTGGATCATCCAGGATGAAGAGGATCATCCAGGACGATCGGGGTATTATCCAGGACGTTGTGAAGAAACCCAAAAAAGATGGAGGATGAAGATGACAGATCAGGATCCCAAAAACACAACCATGAAAACTAAAACAAAAACAAAAATGAACAAAACTCGAAGCGAGAACACATAAAAGCAAAGTTTTTTTTTTTGATCAAGCTGCTCGAGTAAATCAGAATTTTCCTTGATTTTAGATCCAAAAACCAATAAGAAGATGATTGACAGCGCTGAAATCCAGAAAAGTTGGAAAAATTGGCTTTCGTAACTCCCACCTCGGGCACCTTACCGATGCAAATCTCTTTCAAACAAAAAATCCAATTCAGAAGAAAAGAAATTAGATTCAAAAAGAGATCCTTTCAAGTCTCGTTCCAGAAAAATATCAGATATAATAGTGTTACAAAGTGAAAAATCAGAAATCAGGATTTTCAAACACAAGCTTCTAAAAGTATTAAGTGGCGCACGAATTTTTCTAAGACCTTTAACGATCTGAAAGGAAAGAAAGCTTGGTTGGGCTCATTTTATGCCTCTTTTTCAATTTATTTGGCGCTTTGCCTATCTTTTCATTTTTGATACACTTTGTGTATCTTTTAGTTGGCGACATTTGGCATCTTTTCAGCTTTGGGCTCATTTTGTGCCTCTTTTTCAATTGATTTGGTGCACTGCACATCTTTTGTAAGCTTTCTTCCTCTGAAAATCATTAAAAGATCTCAGCAGTATAATTACCTTCCAGATATAAGAGATGCTCTCCACGATAAGGAAGAGTAATTCACAAAACAAAATCCATACGTCATATGATAAGTGCAATCACTTGGTTTAGAAAATCAAAATAATGACTCAAGACTTTGAAAACACTAATGATATGAGGTAGATTACTGTAGAAGGATAAAATCAATCTCTGTTTCAAAAACTAAAATTTTAATTTTGAAAAGGATATTTATCCAAAAGAAACAATACACCAGCAAACAAGTTAGAGGAAGAGAAACAATCATCAATGTTTCTTCCCTTTAACAGATCCAGTGGAATCAATCACTGCTTACCAGTTTCCAAAAAAACAAGGTAAAATCTTAGTCAGAAATTCAGTTTAGCAGAAGTAGTGAGCAGTGATTAGATTTTGAAAAAATATAAAACAATAAGTACAAGAGATAAACCAATGAATATAAATAGATAGAAAATCATATTGAAGTAAATACTCAAATCAAACTAACAACAAGGCTAACACAAAAATTAGCAAAAGAAATAAAACCAATTGAAAGCAAATAATCAAATCAAAACCAAAAACTAACTACCAAAAAACAGAATAACAATCAAAATAATCAGAAATCAGCAGTCATCAGAATCAAGCATTTATATCAATCACTCCTAATCTGGTTCTCAAAATGCTAAATGACTCAAAGGCCAGTGGTTTAGTGAATATGTCAGCCAGCTAATTTTCAGTTGCTACATGATGTAGCTCAATGTCCCCTTTTGTAACATGGTCTCTAATGAAGTGATGCCTTATATCTATGTGTTTGGTCCAAGAATGTTGGATTGGATTCTTAGAGATGCAGATGGCACTGGTATTATCACACAGAACCGAAATTATGCCAACAGGTAAACCTAAATCCAAAACTTGTTGCCTTAACCATAGAACTTGGGCCATACAACTTTCTAAGGAAATGTACTCAGCTTCAGCAGTGGAAAGTGCAACAGAGTTCTGTTTTCTACTGGACCAGGAGACTAGAGACTGTCCTATGAATTGATAAGTTCCAGAAGTGCTCTTTTTATCCACCCTACACCCTGCAAAGTCAGAATCAGAATATCCAATGATTTCAAAAGAGGTGTTGTGCCTAGGGTACCAGATTCCTAGGTTTGGGGTTCCTAAAAGATATCTAAGAATTCTCTTAACAGCATTCAGGTGGGACTCTTTAGGATCAGCCTGAAACCTAGCACAAAGACAGACACTAAACATGATATCAGGTCGGCTAGCAGTCAGGTAAAGCAGTGATCCTATTATTCCTCTATACTTCTTCTGATCAACAGATTTACGACTTGAATCCTTATCTAACTAACCAGAGGAGCTCATGGGAGTATTGATTGGCCTGGCTTTGTCCATTTCATATTTCTTCAAAATGTCCTTAGTGTATTTAGATTGAGTGAGAAAGGTTCCATCATCCGTTTGCCTTATGCTAAACCCCAAAAAATAGGACAATTCTCCCATCATACTCATCTCAAACTCCTTACTCATTATTTTAGAAAACTCTGTTGCAAATCTGGTTTTGATGATGACAAATATGTTTCCAGTGTGTTTTGCTTGGCTAACCTGTTTCAGGCACAAAAGATCACGAGCCACTCAAGCCAACTCAATATCGGGTCAAAGTGTGTCCAATGTATGATTTTCCTTTTTATTGAGTTAATTGTAATGTAACTGATCCCCTAGCTAAGTAACCTTGCACACACACACTCAGGGGAGAGCTTGAGTGAATTAGAGTTTCTGTTCATTTTTTATTCAGATCGTCCTAGACGATATTCACATCGTCCTAGACGATCAGGTAAAAATAGAAACCCTAATTAGGGTGACTAAGTTAAGAGGGTCTGATTAAGCAGATCGTCCTGGACGATATGTGGATCGTACGGGACGATATGCCCAAATCAGAAATTCTCAGCCGCCAGATCAAGTTAGGCAAGTTTTTATTTAAAGTTATTTGGTCTGATCGTCCCAGACGATACGTGTATCGTCCCGGACGATACGTGTATCGTCTCGGACGATTCAGTACAATCATGCCTAATTTAATCTGGTAATTAAGGAAAGCAATTTATTTTTGATTGATACGATCATATCGTCCTGGACGAACGCAGGATCATCCCGGATGATCTTGATCGTCTAGTGCATTTAAGTTGTACGTCCAGAGCTATGTACAGGACGATTTAGGGCCTTTTTGAACTAATCGTACAGGACGATGTCCCTATCGTCCTGGACGATCAAGTCATTTTTTAGTCGTCTAGCACAAGTTTCTCTAGACGACCCGAGCTATCTTATGGACGATATTCCTCGATTTGCACTAATCATCCCGGACGATCGCAGGATCGTACGGGACAATATGAACAATTTTTCCTACTGATCATCCAGAGGAGTCAGATCGTCCAGGCTGAAACAGTTAATTTTGAACTGATCGTCCTGGATGATCTTGGCCGACTAGTTGAGATTTAGGGAAAATTTTAAGCACTCCTATAAAAGAGCTTTTTCTTGAAACAAGAAAAATCTTTTGCCACCTTCCTTCCCTGAGAAACCCTAGAGAGAGAGAGAGAGTTGGGAGGGAGAGAGAGGATCTTGTGAGGGGGAGTTAGTGAGGGATTCACTAAGGTTGCTCCAAGCATGGATCAGAGTCGTCTTCTCCGCTCGTTGTCTTTAGTCTAGTTGGTGTTCATCGTGGGAGGATAGTTCGCAAGAAGATCTGGGGTTCTCTGCCCGCTTTAGGTGGAAGCAAAAGGAGTTCGAAGGTTCTCTGCCTGCTTCAGGAGGAAGCAAAAGGAGGTCAGGTTCTCTGCCCCATCGTGTGGTGAAAAGGAGGTCTTGTACAGGCTTCTCCGCCTTGCTGTGGGAGCAAAAGAAGAGACACTTTTTGTTTAGTGCAATACCCGGAGGGGAGGCTCCGGGGAGTGGACGTAGGTCAAGTTGACCGAACCACTATAAAATCTGGTTTGCTTTTCTGATTTAGTTTTGCACTTTACTTTTCTGATATTAACTGCTTGGGTGAATATCTATGATTGATCTTTTCGTTCTTGTTTACTTGTTTTCGCTGCTAAGTATCGAAAAGATTTTCATTATTGTTCGTGAAATTTTTAAATAACCAATTCACCCCCCCCCCCTCTTGGTTAGCCTCGGGACTAGTTCACTAGGGCGTAACATCCCTATCGAACTTGTTCACTAGGGCGTAACATCCCTCGGGACTAGTATATTAAAAAATTGTTATCAGGGGTAGCTTGATTTTAATTGCATTCTACTTTATAATAAAAAAGGGATAAAATAAGTAATCCAGTACATGTTATAGTATACTTTTAAAATCCCTATTTATACTATGAGTAACTAATCCCTAGACTATATTATTCATTCTATATTCACTATTGGAAAATAAGTGATTTGTAGTGGATTTGTGGTCAGCTTGGTGATGGAATACGATTTTCACAAAATTGTGGACAATTTGTGATGGAAAATCCATCACAAATTTGTTATACGACTTTCTCCATAGAACTAATTTAATTTTATCACAAATCCACCAAAAATCAATCATAAATAAGTTTATCTAAACTGGCCCCAACCCTTTATGTCATTATCCCATTCGTTCTTTATTTGCTTCTGTTTGATTGAAAAAGTATATAGTTTTGAAAAAGATTTGATTTTCTTTGGTAAATATTTAATTTCTAGAATTCTAATATTTGAAATCAAATGCTTAAAATGAATGATATATTACCTCGAAAGGTGAACATATTGTCCCTAATAGGTTTAGATTATAAATCTTTGAATTTATCCTGATTATCGTAATAAAACTCAAGGAGAAACAACATATGATCCTAAAGGATCAAAGTGATGTTTAATCTAATGTTTGACTATGCTAATCTAAATTGATGAATCATTAATTTCATAATCAAAGTTACGATAATAGTATGATATATCTTCCAGAGGAAAGAGGATATTATCTGTTATCATTCATTTAAAAAATGATAATAATGATCGTTGACTTTTGACTTTTCCAAAGATAATTAATTGAAGTTTTGAAAAGCTTAATTTTGAAATTTGGTCTAGGTTTTTGAATCTCCTATGAGCGCAAGCCCTTGTAGTTAATTACATCATAGGAAAATCAAAAATTTTCTTATGAATACTCTCGAGTAAAATAGCGATAAAAATTTTGTTGAAGATTTCAATATTTGATGTCGAAGGAGGTAGGGACTAGAAATTTTAAGCGAGATTGGTTCGAAACTGAACATCTATTCTTGAGTTGAAGAAGAAATTATAGGAGGCACAAAGGATACTGAAATAATTTAGAAGTGCCCCAGCCTATCCTAAATATTGGGCTTGAATTTGATGGAAAGAGATTTAATGTTTGAGTTATCAATTTTTTTAGAAAGTGGGAATTAGATTCCCAGTGGGTGAGGTCTTAAGATTGAAAATTTGCCTTAGAACCTAAGTTTAAACTGGGTACTGAAAGTCCGTAACCTGGATCCTAACAAATGCAATGCAAATCTGGACTTACCCCAGCCTGGATTGGCGAGTCAGCTAAACCACCTAAACGTTTCAAAATTGTTAGTCAGGTCAATAAATGTAGAGTGGTAAGGACATTATTTAAGATTAGTTTAAGGAGCTGGGGTCGATATCTAGAGCAGATTCCTGATTGACCCCTTGACTTATGTTGGATAAAATGCTTAAGTAAAAATAAATTAAAGATTTAGACACTTTTAAGTTTATTTGTTACTAATGCGATGCATACTAGTTGACTCAAATACTTAAATTAAAATGAAGTAGTTTTAAAATCAGGCTTAAAAATAGATTTTATCTTAAAAGAATGCACAGATAGCCTTGACAGAACTGCACCCTCATAGGCCAGGTGGTCTGCTAGAACTCGTAGGTGGGGACGTGCCTAGCAAAGGAAAAGAAAGTGCAGCAAGTATGCTTATAAAAAACTCCCAACAATCTTGGGCTTACTTCTTAAAATATTAGAGTTGCAATGCTGACTTAAATATTTTAAATCTAATTAAAGTAGAAAAATTTTAATGATCCCTCACTAGCCTCCGATCGAGTTCCATGCTAAATCAAATACGACATGCAAGAATCGCCAAAAAACTACTAAAAGCATGTAATCCTATATTGCAATCAACATCAAACAATCAACTCAATTAAATTAAAACTTAAATTGAAAGTCCATGTAGCAAGTGCCACTTAATTATACAACTTAGGGTCTATAGAAGAAATAAAGTGGCTGGGTACCACTGGCTACAATCCGAATTCTACTCATAGAACACAAGTGACTTTGAGAATGGGGATTCTTTTCATTCTTCACTTCTTTTTCCTCCTATGAGCTCCTTGGATCATCAGGTCTAGATTTCCAAGTGAAAAGAAACTCCCCCTCAAAAGGTGTGTTATCTTTTCTCCTTGGATATTTGAAAGTATCCTAAATTGTATTTCCATGTGAAGAGGTACTCTCCCCTAAGGGATGTCACTCTTCTCCATAGAATCCAGTTTGGATCACTGTCATCCCATCTTAAAGAACTTATAATTTATAACTCAAATTTAAATCAAATTATATTAATCAAAATTTAAAAATCTAGACTCAATCCTGCAAGGTTATCCTAGTAATCAATAGTTAATAAATATCCCAAGCAGTTAATATATATTTGAAATTTAAATGCTCAAAACACAACCACTCTTGGCCATGCTCTTTTAGTTTTAAAGGTGGACTTAGGCAATTTCTGGAGCACTTGTGTGAAAGTTCGATGTGTGCCAAGAGGGGGGGTGTGAATTAGTATTTTAAAAAATAAATCCTAACAAGGGTTCTAATCTTTTTGTGGATTTTTCTTCTTCACTTTTTTTTAATTTTAAATTAGAAAACTAAACTGATCACGTGCTGAAGCAAAAAACACGTTCATAATTATGATGATGGTGAGACAATTTCAAATATCACAGTACATAGTTAAAATTAAAGTTTTTACCAAGCAATTAGCATAGTAGATAAATGCATGAAAAATTAAAGTGCAAAAAATATGGAAAAAGCACACATAAAATTTTTATAGTGGTTCAGTCACTTGACCTACGTCCACTCCCTAAAGTCCTCCACTCTGAGTATTGCACTACTAAAAGTTGACTCCCCTTTTGCTCCCACAATAAGGCAGAGAAGCCTTTACAAGACTCACTTTCACCTTCACCGGTGTGGTGGAGTACCAGACGCTATGTCACCCTCCTGGTGATGGTAGAAGACCTTCTCCTTTTTCTCACTCTTGGATACGACATAGTACCTTGAGGATGTTGACTTTGAAGACTCTCTTCCTAGAGAACCTTCACAAGACTCACCAAGGCCATAGGAGGAGAAAGCGTGCAGTTAGCTCGGAGCAACCGCGTGATCCCCTCACACTCTTTCTCCCTTACACTCAAGCTCACCTTCTCCTTCCTCTCATAAACCTTGGATCTCTCCAAAAGCAACCTCTCAAGAGTTCCTTCCTCTATCAACCATGGCCTCAACAACTTCTTATTGAATATAAAAAACTCTTTTTTAAATTAGGCTTCATAAAACCCTAAAAATTCTAGTTTGATGATTTTGTTCATATAATATGATCACATATCATACAGTATGATCAGTTCAAAAATAATTCCATATAGTACGAATGCTAACGAGCAGTTCACAAATTTTATGAACATCGTACAGTACGATCCAGAGATGGTACTGGATGATCCTTTTATTTTTAATTGTTCATACAGGATGATCTATAGGACGAACAAAATCATCTCTATTCATCATCCTACACTGTACCATTTATATAGTATGATTAGTTCATTTTTAGAACATCATTCTGTATGATATAAATATTGTTTAGGATGATCAGTACAAATAATTATGGTTTCATCTGGTACGATATATGGGATGACCAAAATCATCTCTATTTATCATACAGAATGATCGATATCATTCAGTACGATCATATGTAATTAAGAAACCATGATTTAATTGCCTGATTACGGAGGACAATTTTGGCAGCATTTTAAATGTTTGTACAGTACGATTATAATTATACAGAATAATTAGTTCAAAAAATCAAATTTAAAATCTTACCTAAACTATCCTGGTGACTAGGGTTTTCAAGTTTAAACAAATCATTTAGTATGATCATGATCATACAGTATGATTAGTTTACAAAACTAATCATCAAGAATTAGTTGTTAAGCCTGAGTTTATATGTTATATCATACATTATGATTAAAAATCGTACAGTACGATTTTTTCAAAAAAAATTAATCTAAGTTAAAAAAAATTTTAACTCTCCCCTTGTATGTGTGCTTGGTCACTCCTTCTACATACATGCTTTTGTGGCAGACTCAATAAATAAAAAATTAAAGAAAATAAAAATACAAATTTTTGCACATCCTAGTCTACCCAATCTTGAGTCTCCAGCAGTCTTGAGCAATGTGTATCTTACCTAAAATATTAGTGCTCATAGATAAAAATAAACATTTATATTTATTGGAATGATCATATTAATTCAGTTAATATTATTTATCATCATAAAAATTAAGTGCTAGGGATTCTGGATTGCAATAATCTTCCTCTTTTTGATGATGTCAAATAATGTTACCTGGTAGGCAAGATAGATGTTATTTCTTTCTTAGCTCCACCTCACTTAGATAATGGATTTTACAAGATGAGAGGATTAATTTTTTTTTTAATTTTATAATTTAAACAAAAGCAAACAGAAAGTATGATAAAAAAAACACCAATAATAAAATATGAGCATAACATAGAACATGTAATATTGAAACTAAGAACATCATAACAGCACAGAACTTCTCCCCTTTTGACAACAACAAAAAAGGGAAGAACACTCTACATAATTAAAAGTGAAATAGTATAAAAAAATAGTATAAAAGGAAGTATAATAGAACACAAACAAGCTAAAGAACTCAAAAGTTAGGATCTTGATCCGGTGGTGGTTGTGGTGGAGGTGGCTAAAAGTGCTGATGGAGGGACATAAACTGGTGATCTATTGAGCCAAAATGTTCCCCAAACCATCATATATCATCTTCATACTGGAGGTGTTTTTGATCAATATAGTAATTCAGTCTAGTTTCCTGGCAGTTAAGTCGTTGAATAATGTCATCCTGAACCAGGTGGTGGTATGGGTGGTGGTGAAATTCCTTTTGCAGGAGCAGCAGCCTCTTTTTCATCAAAATTGGGATCAGCGTGCGCATGCCCCTGATGGAAAAGAATACGACAGGAGGCATCCTTGTAAAAGATAGGATGATTATTCGGAGGAATAGGATAGTGGAGTTGATATTTGGCATCTAGGATCTATCCTATGATATGTCCTAAGGCAACATTTTACTTTTTTCAAGCAATGCGATATAAAATAGTAGATAAGTTATGAATATGGTCTAAGATCATTTGTGTTTCATCAAATTTGGTGGCTAACATGATTAGATAGGTGACTACAAATAGCAACGGGGTAATGTGTATGCGATCTCCAATTTTGGGTATAATAGATGTTCGAAGAACGTGCTGGATAATGCAGGCATTCTGATTGAGACTTTGGACAAGTGGTAGGTGTTGATTTGTGGGCACATTCCAAAGGAGGTCCTTCAGTGGAGAGTCCAATGTCTTCAGCTGTGTCATCTTTAGTGATAATGACATTACATTTGCATACAAAGGAAGTCAATGTTGAGCATTCTAAGTCTATCTTAAGATTGACTAAGAATTTGGAGAGGAGATCAGAGTGAAATGGGAAAGCCAGGGTAAGAAGAAATTGGAGAGCTATGGAGGCAAAGAGATTTATAACCTCAAAGTTCAGAGCGGCTTAATTAAGCAGGCGTGGAGTGATCTTTACCTCTTTGAATTTTTTGTAAACTTTTTCATCAGCGGTAAAGAGAAAGTGATCGTCGAACTGCTGAGAGGAGGAGGAGCTCCCCTCGATCAGTTATCCTCATTTGCTTCCACCAGCTATATAACGGAAATCTTGAAGGGATCAAGGATTTGGAACAATTGTGAGTGAAATGAGCCAAGGAATCCCTCCAATTTATGAACTTTCTGGTTGATCATATAGTATGATAGTGGTTCGCATATTATGATCATGGGATTTAATTTTTCTGGATGACTTGTCAAAAAAAGTGGTCAAATCATACAGTACGATCAGGATCGTACTGGATGATTTAGAGAGAGAGGTCGTTTATCCCGAGAAGTCGTCTGAACAACTTTTGGCAAAACTTATCATACAATACGAACATGTATTTGTATAGTATGAATGATAATAATGATCGTACCAGCCAAGTTTAAATTCATCCCAATCAAGTTTGACACGTGGATCATACAATATGAGCGGTGGTTCGTAAAGTATGATGTTCAATAATATGAGTCGTACAGTACAATGGTGATTCGTACAGTACGATATATACACCACGGTACATGTTAGGACTGTTGATTGAATTAAAGGCTATGATTTGTGTATCAAAATGGATCGTACAGTATGATAGGTACAAAAATATAGAGTTTTGGTGTCACAAAGATGAGTGTAAGAAGATTAGGAATTCCCTTTTTTTTGGTTTTTTTTGTTTTATTTTTTTTAATTAAGCATGAATGTCTATGACACCCAATTTTATTCTCAAGATACTAAAGGTGTCATAAGCTAATGGTTTTATGAATATGTCAGCCAGTTGATCTCCGGTAGCAATATGGTGCAGTTCAATATTGCCTTTGCTACATAATCTCATATGAAGTGATACCTAATATCTATAAGTTTTGTTTGTGAGTGTTGAATTGGATTCTTAGATATACAAATTACACTAGTGTTATTACATATCATTGGGATTGTTCCTAAAGGTAGTCCAAGATCTAAAAGCTATTATTTTAACCATAAAACATGAGCAACACAACTTCCTACAGCTATATATTCCGCTTCAGCCGTTAAAGGAGCTACCGAGTTTTATTTTCTACTGGACCAAGAAACTAAGGATTGTCCTATGAATTGACAGGTACCAGAGGTGCTTTTTGTATCTACCGTACATCCTGTAATATTAGAATATGAATATCCTAAGATTTCAAATATAGCACTGTGTCTAGGATACCAAATTCCTAAGTTTAGGGTCCTTATTAGATATCAAAGGATTCTCTTTACAACAGTCATGTGGGATTCTATTGGGTCAGCTTGAAATTGAGCATAGAGATATACACAAAACATTACATTTAGTCTGCTGGTAGTTAAATAAAGAAGTGATCTAATTATTCCCTATACTTTTTCTGGTCTACTGACTTTCCATTCAGATCTTTATCTAATTGAATGTTAGAACTCATGGGAATATTCATGGCCTTAGCATTATCTATTTCATACCTTTTTAGAATATCCTTGATGTACTTAGATTGGCTAAGGATTGTTCCATCTTCTATTTGCTTTACACTAAAACCAAGGAAGTAATTAAGTTCTCCCATCATACTCATTTCGAACTTGTTAGTCGTTGTTTTTGAAAATTCATGGCATAAGGTTTTCTCTGAAGATCCAAATAAGATGTCATCCACATAAATTTGAACAAAGAGTATCTCATCTCCTACCTTTTTAAGAAAAGGGTGGTGTCCACACTACCCTTAATAAAGCCTCTATCTAGTAGGAATATACTAAGTCTTTCATACCAGGCTCTAGGTGCTTGCTTTAACCCATATAGTGCCTTTTTCAATTTAAACACATAATTTAGAAATTATGGGTTTTAAAAACTGAGGGGTTGCTCAACATAAACATCTTCTTTGATTACCCCATTTAGGAAAGCACTCGTAACATCCATTTGAATAATTTGAAACCCCTGAATCAAGTAAAGGCTAAGAGTACCCTTATGGCTTCTAGTCTGGCTACTAGGGAAAAGGTTTTCTCAAAATCTATTCCCTCAATTTAGTTATACCCCTTTGCTACTAATCTGGCCTTATTTCTCACTACTATTCCAGAGTCATTCATCTTATTTTTAAAGACCCATTTAGTTCCAACCACACTTTATTCCTTAGGTCTCTTGTCTAATTCCCACACATCATTTCTAACAAATTAGTTTAACTCTTCTTGCATTGCTAGGACCAAAATTCATCTTCCAAGGCATAATATATGTTTTTTTTTTTTGAGAAGAATGCAATTGCATTAGAAAGAAAAGAAAATTACAACCCACTCAATAAGGAACTAAAGCAACACATTCCTCCTTCAAACAAGACAAGAATAAAAGAGGAATTTCCGCATCATTAATATCCGACCACATAAAGGAAGATTCCACACCCAGATTAGCACAAACATCTGCTAATCTGATACACCCTGTATTACAAAAAGAAAACAGAGCTTGGTTGAAGTCCTGTAAAAATGACAAATTATGGTCTATTCTTCCTTTATTCTTCCAATCTTTTAAGGCAGCTTGAAGAATTTTAATAACATTAAGGTTATCACCTTCAATCATCACCCCTTGAGATTCACACATCCACTCTTGCATAAACTTCTTCAAGCTATAAACAGCCAACAACTCCACTTGAGCAATATCCCAATGCAAGTACTGCTCTCCAAAAGCTAACAAAATCCCGGCCTTTGTCATCCCTAATAACTCCTCCGATTCCAGCCATGTTGTTACTCTTCAATGCCGCATCTACATTAATCTTTATCCTTCCGGGTGGAGGAGGTTGCCAAGAATAAGACAGCTTTTGCTGGTTGACAACCCAGTTGTCCGAGTAAAGATTAATAAAGTTGATAACCGTAGTCATAGAAACAACATTAACTGCTATGATAACATCCGAATCCTCCATTCTTTCATGAACCAGTTTACATCTACTTTTCCAAACGAGGAATACAGATGTACAGTAAAGATTAGCAATAAGGGAATGGAAGCTTGTATATCTTTTCAGCCCATCCAAGCAATTTTTAAAATCTTTAAATAAAGGAATTTGAAATCCCCAAGCGTTAAGTAGCGTGATAACATTCAGAATCTTAGCACATCTCCCCGTAATATGGCTGCTATCCTCATCCTCAAGACAACCTCTCGGGCAAGCTGCTTCCAACCGCAATTTTCTTTTCACCAAAAAAGAATTTGACAGGACGGCTTCATTGTAAAGCCTCCACCAAAACATTTCCAATTTTGGCCTTAGTTTTAATTTCTTCATCCAATTCCAATGGTTATTAGCTGTATTACGTTTGAACAAAGCTTCATAAGACATAGCTGCAATTGATTTTCTAGACATCTTATTTATCAATTCCATTTGATCTTTCTCCTTATTAGCAGCAATCGGAATCTGGGTGATTAGATCCACCAGCTGATCTCCAAAGCACACCTGTAGCTGCTTTACATCCCAAACACCATTCAGAATAAACTTGCTTAAGCTGAAGTTTGAAAACCGAAGGTTGTTCATAAAGGTTGGCCACTTCGAAAAGCATCTATCGAGAACCCAAGAGTCAAGCATCCAATTAATAGATTTACCATCAGCTACCTTCCATCTCACAATGTTCTTTAGATAGCTAGCTCCCATGGTAATAACCTTCCATGTAGAAGAGCATACATTCTTCACCGGTTCATTCCAAATATCTTCACCATATTTGTTTCTAAGAACATTATAGAGCAAAGAATCTTTCTTCATGACAAAATCCCAAGCAAACTTGGCTCGGAGATGTCCCATCATTGAAACCGCAGAAAACAAGCCCCTTCCTCCTTCATTCTTTAGTTTGCACAGCAGTTCCCAAGAACCAAAGTACAACCCAGCGGTGCCATTCTTCTTATTCCACAAGAATCCTCTACACAATTTGTCAAACTCTTTCAGAATTTTCAAAGCAACCAAGTAAGTGATGACAAAAACATTGGTAGAGACAAAAATGCTGATTTAACAAGAACAAGCTTCCCTTCCAATGAGATACAATGCTTTCCCCGAGTGTTAAGTTTGCTAGTTGCCGCCTCCATCAAAGTTTGAAAATCCGAAGCCACCATCCTTCTTATTGTTAGCTTCACACCAAGATAAGTAATCTCATTAAGCACTTTGTACTTGAGTATTCTTCCAATCTTCTTCTTCAAACCGATTCTAGTATGCTTACCAAACACAATCATAGATTTGGATTTATTGACACATTGACCAGTCCACTTGCAATACTGGGAAATAATGCTCTTCATTTCTTTAATCTTTTTAACATTAGCCTCCGAGAAGATTAAAACATCATCCGCATAAAGTAAATGTGAAACTTTGGGAGCTCTAGGATAAATCGAGATCCCAAAAATAATTTTCCTTTTTGTTTAAAGCATCCGAAAAAACCTGTGAGCAAAGTATAAACAAGTATGGAGACAAGGGACAACCTTGTCTAAAACCACACTTACGTATGATCCAATCCGATTTCTTGCCATTAACCGAGTTGCAATACTTAGGGTCACAAATGCATTGCATTAGAAGACCCCTAAATTTGGTAGGAAAATTAAAATGGTTAAGAACTTGCCTCAGAGCTTGCCACCCCATGCTATCATACGCTTGCTCTATGTCCAACTTGATAGCCAAGAGTCCTTTCTTAGCTTTAGAATACTGGAATTTGTTGAAGACTTCTTGAGCAAGTAGCATGTGATCAACCAAGGATCTCCCTCTAATAAACGCAGCTTGATCTGCCGAAATGACTTTGTGTATAACCTTCTCCATCCTGCTCAATAACATTTTAGCAATGATTTTGTAAATGGTCATACAAAGACTAATTGGCCTAAAATTGGAAACCACTTGAGGATTTTTGATCTTAGGAATTAAGACAATCAACGTTTGCTTCCAAGAATGATGCATCACTCCCGAATAAAAAAAGTGGCTAACTGCCTACTAAATATCATCCTTAACAATCTTCCAAAAATCTTTGATAATTGAGAATGTAATCCCATCCAACCCAGGTGATATGTTAGGACCGGCTTTGAACACTACCTCCTGCAATTCTTCCACATTAAATCCTGCATCCATCAAGCTACGATCCTCCTCCCCAATCACACTAGAGGGATTCGGCCAGCCCTCTAACAAGCACTCCCTATCCTACCATTTTTGATTGAACAAGTCTACAAAGGCTCTCTGAATATCAGCAGTATCTTCAATAACCGACCCATCTTGATTCCTGATATGGCTGACCCAATTCTGATTCCTTCTAGCATTAGCAAAGGCATGAAAGAATGAAAAGTTGGTGTCTTCTTGTTCCATCCATTTTGCTTTAGCTCGCTGTCTCCACCAAGAGTTGAGCCATGCCAAAGTAACATTGAGCTCATTGACTTTAAATCTAAGTAGCTGTAGATTTTCTATAGATAAATCTCCTTCAGCTTCCTTCGTTTGAATTTCCAAAATCTCTTCCTTCAATTTATCCCTTACCAAGTTTAGATTTTTAAATTTGGCTCTACTCCAACAGAAAAGAGCTCTTAGAGTCCTTTTAAAATTCTGGTTGAGAGACAAGGCCGGGTCATTCCCTCTGTGTTTCTTCCATGTTTTCTCCACCAATGTAGCAGCCCCGTGGTAAGAGGACCACACATCTTCATAACATATTTATCTATTAACTTTCTCCAAAGGTTTCAAAATTTCCAATAGAATTGGACAATGGTCCGAAGCTATCCTTGAGAGGTGTTTCACCAGAGCAAGATGAATGGAATTCAAGGCAGATAAATTAATAAGGCATCTATCCAACTTCTCTAAGATCCGTGCACCTCCTGATTTGTTATTGCACCAAGTGAGCTTAGGACCCATAGACCCCACCTCATGAAGATCATTATGGATCATAAAATTCTTCATATCCATAGATCCTTGGGACATTACAAATCTTTTCCCTCCTCTTTTTTCCTCTTGAGACAACACACAGTTAAAGTAACAACCGACCACCATAGGGCAATCATCAGAACAGTACTTCCCCAAGCAGTTCCATAATCCTTTCCTAACTGCGGCTTTAGGACTAGCATAGACTGAAGCCACCCTCTAACAACCTCTATTAAGGATTTCCAAACTACCAATAATCACTTGAGCAGAATGATAACACATCTTGAATTTAGCTAGGTCCTTTCTCCATAACACCATCAAACCCCCAGATGGCCTTCAGAAGGGACCAAATAAGAATCCCAATTATTTCCTAATACTTTTAAAATGAGAGAGTTCTCCATTGAACTCACCTTTGTTTCCAGCAAACCCACAAACATGGCATTGTTGTCCTTCACCACCTCCTTGAGATATAGAGTGGCTTTCCCTTTCTTTGCCCCTCTACAATTCCAAAAAATCAATTATTTAAGATTGAGGGTAGCCCCCCCCCATTCTTTTTAGATTTTCCACCTTCCCATTTCTTATTTTAATCAATGATGTTGGATGGTCCGAGCGATTTAAGTTCTTTAAGTATCTTTATTTTTTTCCCAACAGATGGCTCCTCACAGGTATGACCTCCCAAGTGGCTCTTATCACCCACCTTCTTGATAACAATTTCTCCTTCCTCAGCCATATCCTCCTTCAACACACCCTCACCTCCGAAATGAACCTTCTCAACAACACAACCATTTATGGTTTGTAAATTATCAGAGTTAGAATAGGGAATACCTGAGTTCACAAGCAATCCATTTGGATTTTCTTGAGTTCACAGGCAACCTATATCTGCATACTCATTCGATGATGATTGGAGGTCAGCCACACCACAGCCAGCATCTATAACGCCATCTCCAGAAGGCACCTCCTTATTTTTGCGTTCAACTTCCAATGAAGATGTGTCAACCTCTTTCATATTGTGTAAAATTTCCAAACTATTATTGTTGGCCATATTAACAGCAGCTATATCATCAGCTGGTTTTTTACTTTTTTCCTTATCCTAGACAGCTTGCTCCTTCACCAGGACAGCCAACCTCTGACCCTACCAAAGAGACTGAACCAAAATACTTTTATTCTTTGCTAACATCGCTTTAGAAAATTTCCAATTCCTCTACGTGGACCACTGCTTCTTGCCTTCTTGCGATTAACAAGAATCCACGGGCCATAAGAAGTAGAATTTAAATCCTCAGTTTGCTTTTCCCCACCATTTTCCATCTCACCATCCTTGCAAGTTCCCTTCCTTTCCAATGGCACAAAATTATCTTTACCACATTCTTGTTTCTCGTGACCAATCATCCCACAATGGAAGCAAGAAGAAGATATTTTTTCGTATTCAATTCTTTGAAAAAATCTCCCTAAAATGCCTTCTACCTAGACCTCAACCGGAGGTCTTTGGTCAATCTTTACTCTCACACACACTCTCGCAAATTCCCTCCTCCCCCATTGAAATAAATTTCCTTCCAACATAAGTGGAGTGCCTATCCTGGATGCGATCCTAGCAATATTCTGCTTGTTCCAGCACTGAAGGGGAAGGTGAGGCATCCTGATCCAAATAGAAGAAGTAAGACCCTTCATAGACAATGAAGAAACCTCTGGATTCCATTTTTCCAAGCCTATTATGTGATCATTCAAGAACCATGGCACATCTAAAAGAACAGTCTCCATCGATTCATATTAATTGAATGAGCACAAAAACCAACCATTACCAAGCGTAGTAAAGTGAAATTTGCCAAGCTTATTCCATTGGCGCCGAACTTCCCACGCAACCAAGTGTGATGGCATCTCTTTACCGAACACCTTAAATACAAATGAATTAACCAACCTATTAGCATTCAGATTTTCAGTTTCTTCGCATAGCTTTACTGCCAAACCGTCATCAGACATCACCATATCTTTTGCCTTGAAGTCTAACTTGATGTAAGGTTTAGCCTTTCCAATAGGAACACCATATATCTTATTCTTAGGCAAAGCCCCAGTCACCTTGTCTACAAAAGAGACCTCCTTATTAATCAGACCGGACTTGAACATATGTTGATTAACCTCTACTCTAATAGGATTGGTCGGTGTTGTTAAACAGCCACCTAAATCTGCAGAACCACATTTCCTGACTTCCAACATATCCAATTTAGAACTCTCCTAATAATCCAAATTTGCAATGCCTGCACTGCTGGCCACCACGGCTAAGCATTTCTTTGTTTCAGCCGGCAACATAATGTGGGAATGAAATTCTTTATTAACCGAGATGATGGAATTCACGTTTATCTTGCTGTTAGGGACATAGATTGTACTTGAATTTCCAAATCGATTGACAAAAATTTTCATTCCTGAGGATGAAGCCCCTGGATAAGGAGAGGACTTGTGAACCATAAGCCTAGCAAAATTCTTATCAGGAGATGAAGCCGCCATCTTTCCCTTACCTTCTACTATGGAAACTTTAACTTGCTGCCCAACAACCGTATCAGAAATGACCAGTTCTCCTCTTGATCTTCGTCGATGATCAATAACACCTTGAATATCCACTGTTGCATGATGCCGAAGATCACTAGACTCCGATGATGGAATAGACAACCGATGGCCTTCCACTGCCATGGCTGATTACACAGCCGCAAAGGATGACTAAAAAATTGTGAATTGAAAATTTGAAAAAAAATTGAACTTTCTCTCTCTAGAAAAGCCCAGACATTCTCTCTCTAGAAAAGTCCTTTCAACTCCTAAGGCTTAATCTATGTTGGTGGGTTCAATCATCGAAATAAATGCAGAATGACTAACTAACTTTATAAGTCCATGCCTAGTTTTCACACCTTCTGATGGGTCTCCTAGGATCAATTCTCTAGGATGACTAGAAGAATATTTCCAATATCTAGGTAAATGCTCCTGAGGTTCTACTCTATTCTCTATGGCAAAGGTTTCTACCCCTGAGTGACTTCAACTTCTTCTTTTTCAGGATTAGGTTCAGATATCTTATCCGACTCATCAAATACAACATGGGTAGATTCTTCTACTATAAGGGTCCTCTTATTAAAGATTCTATAGGCTTTACCTATGGATAAATAGCACAAGAAGACTTCTTCATCAAATTTAGGATCAAACTTTTCTAAGGGTGACTTACCATTGATTAAGATGAAGCATTTACAACCAAAAACATGTAAGTGAGAAAGATTAGGTGGCCTACCCTTAAGCAGTTCATTGGGTGTCTTATTCAGTTTCAGTCTAACATTTACCATATTTAAAACAATAACAAGTGGTATTCACTGCTTCTACCCAAAAGTATCTAGGAAGAATGTTTTTAGCTAACATTGCCCTAACAGCTTCAATCAAGGTTCTATTCTTTCTCTTGACTATTCCATTTTGCTGAGGGGTCCTAGGAGCAGAGAGGTTATGTTCTATTCCTATCTCTTGTCAAAATGATTCAAATTTATCATTCTCAAATTCTCCACCGTGATCATTATGGATAGTTAAAATTTCTCATCCTAATTTTCTTTGAATCTAAGTGGAGAATGTTCTAAACACTTTAAAGGACTCATTCTTGTGTGCTAAAAATTTTACCCAAGTAAACTTAGAGTAGTCATCTATTATTACCAATCCAAAAGATTTTCCTCCTAGGCTAGCTATAGTAATAGGTCCATGTGAAGAATTTCTAGTGGCCCAGAGGTGTTGATGTCCTTGATTTAATGAAATGATGATTTCCTAGTTGGCAGGCATCACATAGGTGGTCCTTAGTGAAGTCTAACATAGGTATGCCTCTAACTAAGTCTTTTTTAGTGATATTCCTAAGTGTTTTCTAGCAAGCAGGCATAGTCTCCTATGCCATAGCCAAGAGTCATCAGCTAATGCCTTTAAATATAGAGGATTTGAGTTTTCAATGCAATTCAGGTCCAACATAAAAATATTATTTATCTATTTTCCTTTTGACATAAGTTTATCATCTAAGCTAATCATGCATTAATTAGAAAGAAACTTTATATCAAAACCCTTGTCACTTAGTTGACTAATACTTAAAAGACTGTGCTTTAAACCATCAACTGACAAAATATTTTCAATTACAAAATTTTTAGAATTTCCAATAATACTTGAGCCCACCACTTTCCTGGTAGTGTTGTCTCCTAAAGTAACCTTACCTCCTGACGTGGCCTCCAGTGTCTTGAACTGCTTCATGTCTTCAGTTATATGTCTCGAGTAGCCACTATCCAGGTATCACATACTCTCACTAGGTCTTTTGTGAGAGCATCCCTATAATATAAATCAACGATTAGTTTTGGGAACTTAAGTCAGTTTGGGTTCATCCTTATGCTTGAATGAATGCGATGAATGCATGTTATGCTATAATGAATGCAGCTTAGGTCTTCACACTAGATGTGTCCTATAGTGAATTATGTAAGTGCAGGCTATATGACCTAGCATGCCACAAAAATAACACCTAACACCAGGAAATCGGTTCACTAATCTATGGGGGTGATAGTGCCTCTTCCTAGGTATGGATGGTACATGCTTTAATGATTTTGAATGAGATTCTTCAAGTGATGGCAGTTTATAAAATTGACAAATATAGGATGTGTTTCATTATTCTTGCATGAATTTGTACACTTAGAAATTTATTTTCATTTTTAAGACTTGTAATTTCGAATTTCAATGTGTGCTCACTACTATCTAGCTCAGATGAAAGTTTTTCTAATTCCTTAAATGCATTTTCTAGTTTAACATGTGATGATTTTAAGGAATCATATGCAGTAGTTAATTCAATATGCTTCATGTTTAATGCATCAAATTCATCAAGCAGGGAGATGTGATCTCTATCCAAGTTAGAATGATCTTTAACTAAACTAGCATGCTCATTTTGTAAAGTATTAAAATCAGTGTTAAGATTAGCATGCATTTTCTTTAATTTTTTATAAGAATTATGAATCTTTTCAGAAATAACTAACAGTTCATTATAAGAAAGTTGGCATACCTCATCTTGATTTGATTGATCAAGATTATCATTAGTCATAAGACATAGATTCATTACCTCCTCATCTGCTTCTTCTTTTGATGATTCTGAAGCAGAGTAGACCAAGAAAGCTTTTTATCTTCTTAGTTTGCCTTTCTTGAATCTTGACTTTTTGTTGCCCTTCTCCTTGGTTTAATAGGTCTTTACATTCGAGCAATCAGCTCAGAGATAACTGGGTTTCCTGCACTCAAATCAAATTGTGTCAGATGCAACTTTAGTATTCTTTGAGCTATTATGTTTGTTTCAGTTGTTTTGATAACGCCGTTGCTTTCTCTTTAGAAAATTCTTGAACGACGAGTCATCAAGGCTTTTTTGTTATCTTCCTCCACTATTGAACTGACACTTTTAGAATTATTCATTTTTAGAGCCACAGTTCACTCCTTCTTCTTTTCACCTACATCACTTTGCCTTTGACTCACTCCTAGCTCGTAGGCAATGAGTGACCCAAGAAAATTATTAATTAAATAAACATTTAAATCTTTGGATTCAGTTATTGCAGTTATTTTTGCATCATAAGTGCTAGGCAAACATCGTAATATTTTATTTACTTTTTTAGAACTAGGCAACTCTCTTCCTAAAGACTGCAAGGATGTTATAATCTAGGTGAATCTACTGTACCTTTCAGATATAGTTTCACTATGTTTCATGCGAAAGAGTTTGTAATCATGTAGCAGTATGTTTAGCCTTGATTATTTAACCTCACTGGTTCCTTCGTATGTGATACACAACCTATCCCAAATCTCCCTACCAGTACTACAAGTAGACACTCGCATATAATCTTCTAATTTTAATCCTCAAAAGAAATAATTCAAGCATTTTGTATTTAATTGCGTAAATTCTCTATCCTCATTACTCCATTCATTAAATGATAAGTCAATTTTAATTCTATTCAAAATACGAAATGGTGCAAAGTAACCTTCTTGAACCAACATCCACAAGTAATAGTTTATAGATTGTAAAAATGTAAACATGCAAAATTTCTAAAAATCAAATTGTATATTATCAAATAAAGGTGGATACGTTATTGAAAAACCCTTTGCAGTGTTACGGTTAACAAACTATGTCATGGATCATTTGTTTCCAGGATTCTAAAATACTATTTTGAAACCCCGATCTGATACCACTTGAAAGTTTGATGTGCGCCAAGAGGGGGGTGAATTGGTATTTTAAAAGTAAATCCTAACAAGAGTTCTAATCTTTTTATGGATTTTTCTTTTTAAACTTTTTTTAAATTTTAAATTAGAAAACTAAATTGATCAAGTGCAAAAGTAAAAGATACGTTCATAATTACGATGATGGTGAGATAATTTCAAATATTACAGTACACAGTTAAAATTAAAGTTTACACCAAGCAGTTAGCATAGTAGATAAATGCATGAAAAATTAAAGTGTAAAAAATATAGAAAAAGCACACTAGAAATTTTTATAGTGGTTCGGTCACTTGACCTACGTCCACTCTGTGGAGTCCTCCACTCTGATTATTGCACTACTAAAAGTTGACTCTCCGTATGCTCCCACAGTAAGATGGAGAAGCCTTTATAAGACTCACTTTCACCTTTATCGGTGTGGCAGAGTACCAGACGCTACGTCACCCTCCTGATGATGGCAGCGGATCTTCTCTTTTTTCTCCCTCCTGGAGATGACAGAGTACCTAGAGGATGTGGACCTTGAAGCCCCTCTTCCTAAAGAACCTTCACAAGACTCACCAAGGCCACGGGAGGAGCAAGCGTGCAGCTAGCTCGAAGCAACCGGGTGATCCCCTCACAGTCATTCTTCCGTACGCTCAAGCCCATCTTCCCCTTCCTCTCATAAACCCTGGATCTCTCCAAATGCTCCCTCTCAAGAGTTCCTTCCTCTGTCAACCACCGCCTCAACAACTTCTTATTGAATAAGAAAAACTCTTTTTTAAAATAGGCTTCAAAAAACCCTAAAAATTCTAATTTGATGATTCTGTTCGCACAGTACGATCACATACCGTACAGTACGATCGGTTCAAAAATAGTTCCACCTAGTATGAATGCTAATGAATAGTTCATAAATTTTACAAACATCGTACACTACGATCCAGAGATCATACTGGATGATCCTTTTATTTTCAACTGTTCATATAGGATGATCTATGGGATAAACAAAATCATCTCTGTTCATCATTCCACACTATACCATTCGTATAATATGATTAGTTCATTTTTAGATCATTATTTTGTACGATATAAATATCATCCTGGACGATCAGCATAAAAAATTATGGTTTGTCTAGTATGATATATGGGACAACCAAAATCATCTATATTTATTGTAGACTATGATCAATATCGTACAGTACGATCAAATATAACAAAGAAACCATGATTTAATTACCTGATTATGGGGGATAATTTTGGCAAGATTTCAAATATTCATACAATATGATTGTAATCGTACAGTATAATTACTTCAAAAAAATCAAATTTAAAATCTTACCTAAACCATCCTGGTACCTAGGGTTTTAAGGTTGAAACAAATCGAACTGTATGATCATAATCGTACAGTACGATTAGTTTATAAAAATAATTATCCAAAATTAGCCGTTAAGCCTGAGTTTCCATGACATATCGTATAGTATGATTTTGCTAAAAAAATTTTAATTTTAGTTAAAAAAAGTTTAACTCTCCCCCTGTGTATGTGTGCTTGGTCACTCCTTTTTCATACAAGCTTTTATGGCAGACTCAATAAATAAAAAATTAAAGAAAATAAAAATACAAATTCTTATACGTCCTAGTCTACCAAGTCTTTAGTCTCTAGCAGTCTTGAGTGATGTGTATCTTACCTGAAATGTTAGTGCTCATAGATATAAATAAAAATTTATATTTTTAGGGATGAACATATTAATTCAGTCAGTATTATTTGTCATCATCAAAATCAAGTACTAGAGATCCCAGATTACAACACTTTGCAATTTAATATTTATAATTTTTCCCCCTTTAATTTTAAATGCATTGTATAAGCATAGCCACTTGTATAATATTCTAACACATAATCAATCACAACATAGAATGCAATAAGTGAATAAATAATCAATCAATTCTACTACTAGCAAATAACATGCAGTAAAAGCTCAAAAACCTGGAACACAGTAGAAAAGTAAACATCGGCCTAGCCTAAGACTAAAGTTGGTTGTCCTAGCAAATCATCTAAAGTGTATGGGGTAGGCTGTGTGGTTTGGATATGTTCTAAGTAGGACAATTAGTTAAAGTTGTGCAATGTTCTGGTTGGTTGAAAGGCTTATGGAAAATTTTAATTTGAGTTTAAGTCTTAATGATTTGAAATTCATTTTATAATTGATTTTGATTGTTTGCTGGATACCATCTTTGTTACTCACCGAGCCCATGAAGTTTATTTTACCTTCATTGGGGCAAATTTAATAGCCTCGTAGGCCTTGGTTATCCAGTGGTACCCGGTACATTTAAGTGATTTGATTTGATTAAAATTTGAAATTTGATTAATTTTAATTAAGGTTGATTGATTGCTGGTTTTAAAGTTGAATTAATATTTTTTGTATTTTGAAATTAATTACTTAATTTTTTGGAATTATTTGACTTATTTAATGTATTGAATTAAAAGGGTCAAAAGTTTATATTTTGATTAAGAGTGATTTCTGGAATATTAATATTTTTGTAAAATACTATACCTTAATATAATCAGTTAGACTGTAAGCACACTGGATTTGGATTTTTCACATTTTATTATGAAGGTTTGAAGTTTTGACATGATTTTGACTTAGGTTTGACCAAAAGTTAACTTTTTTAAATTTGATTATTTTCTGGAAATTTGATATTTTTGATAAATATTAGACCTTAATTGAAGTTGAATGCCTTCAAGTTTTCTCAATTTGGAGTTTTCTTGATTTAGTTATGATTTTTTAAAGTTTTGTGTAATTATAAAATTATTTAAATAGTTTAATTAGAGACCTTTTATTGATTTGAATCCAAATAACCTCCAAACTTCTTGAAATCACCTCCAACGATCAGGAATGATCTAAGGAGTGATTATTAAGTATTTGAGAAATTTTAGGAATTTTTAATTATTTTTAATTAATTAAATTAATTAAATAGCCAATTTCACTTAAAATTAGATTAAACTTAAATTTAATGTCAAATCAGAGGGTTTTTTTTTGTCATTGATTAAGGGTTCAATTTTGGTCAGTTAGAGATATTATTTGTAATTATATGATTTAAATTTGATTTATTAAAATTTTTAGATGGTTTTAAAGCTTAATTAAGTTTTAATTTTGATTAAATAAATTAGAGGGTTTAATGGCTTCAAAATTCAGTGAAAATTTTTTTTAGGGCTGAGAGTGTCACTAAGTTTGAGTTGTTCAAGTTTCAAGTTAAAAGGATATGTACCCTAATTTTTATAATTTTTCTAAGTTTTCTAATCAAGTCCTTAATTATTGTCCTCAATGATATCACTAAGTTTAATGGGTTTGAATCGATGTTTATCTAACCCTTGGACTTAACATATACATTCAAACACATTCACAATAAATCCTAAATCTAGGAGATCCCTAAAAGTAGGTGGTGTGTGCACCTTAGGCATGCAATGATGAAATTAATTAGAATAATTAATAAATTGATCAGTGAATAATCAAGATAATTATTCACTAATCCTCCCAATTAAATCTCTTCATGCAAGCCCATTCTATGCTTAAGCATTCAATGGATCTTTCAAGACATATAGTTTTAAAAAATGTTTTAAATATATATATATATATATATATATATATAAGTATAAACCTATATACATAAATATAAATTTCAAAATAGAATAATTAAAAATATATCATTAAAATTATTTTAAATATATAAATGAGAGATCCTCTGATCTTTAAAGTAATTTAAAAATAATTTTTTTAACTTTTTTTAAATATTTAACATAATATAAAAATATTAATTAAATATTATTTTATTCAAATATCCTTAATTATTTCAGATTAATCAAGATTTTAATCTTGAAAATAATTTTAAATTAAAATTCTTAAAATTTGAAAATTTTAAGTTATTATTTAAATTTTAATGATTTAAAATGAATTTGTTAGAAATTTTTGAAGTTTAAGGTTAATTAAGGAATTTAAGTTATTTAAAATTAATGAATATTTGAATTAATTATTAAATTAAATTAAATTATATTTTAAATATTTCTGGAATTATAAAATTATTTATAATAATTTGAATTTTAAATTTATTTGAACTTAATTTAAATTAAATATCAATTAATATTTATATACTTAATTAATTTAATATATATATATTTATATATATGATTTGAAATATATTTTAAATTGATCAAATTTCAAATTAAAATATTTCAAAATATTTATTTAATCATTAAAATTTTTTAGAATGAGTTTTTAATTCAAAAAAATCAAACATCTAATTCACTGAATATAAATTAATTAGCTAAATAATTAAATAATACCATTTAATTAAAAGATAAAAAATAATATGAATTAAAATTTAATTTTAAATGAGAAAATAATTTAAACATTCATTTGAAATTTTAGAATAAATTTTAAAATAAATTTAAAATTTAATGAAATATTTTAGTCATTTTTTATTAAATGTTAATTTAAAAATTATTAATGTTTAATATTTATTATAATTTAAAACATATTAATATTTTAAATTAATATTAATTTTAAATGAAAGTATTTAAATTTGTTGATTATTTTGGTATAAAAAAATTAATTTTTTTTGCATTTAAAATTAATTTTAAATAATTATTAAGTCATTTTAATTAAAATTTAATTAAAAATAATTAAAATTTAATTAAAAATCGGCCAGCGGCGGTTTGGTCACATGGCATTACATGGTTCGTTGGATCAAACCGCGGCAATGATTGTCGACGGCGGCGCATTAAATGCCAATGATTGTGCTGCCGATAATCATTAGCTATTAATGCGTGGGGTCCATGTGGTTTTCATAATTCACATCAGCGTGGAATAGGAGCCGTTGGATGTTTCGCTACTTGGATTTAACGGTCGCGATCCCGGCAGACCGAGATTTCGATGAACATGCGGACTGCGTAGTTAGAAAAAGTTGCAATATGATACGATTTGGACTATTGATCAAAAGATTAATAGTCCTAATTACGTGCAATTAAACTATAACCCAGATTAAACCTTAAAATTAAAGGATGTGTATCCTAATTTATAATTAATAGTTTTGAAGCATTTAGGTCATTTAGCCGGCTCCCTAATCCAGGCCGAGGTAAGTCCAGATTTGCATTGCATTAGGTAGGATCATGGTTACTGACATTTAGTACCCAATTTAGACTTAGGTTCAGATGTAGAATTTCAATCTTAAGACCTCAACTTCCGGGAATCTAATTCCCACTATCTAATAAAATTAATGACTCAAATATTAAATCTCTTTCCATCAAATCAAGCCTAATATTCAGGATAGGCTGGGCCACTTCTGAATTTTTTTAGAATTCCAGGTGCCTCCTACCATTGCTTCTTCGACTCTGGAATAAGTGTTCAGTTTTGAACCAATCCCCCTTGAAATTTCTAGTCCCTACCTCCTTCAACATCAAACTTTAAAATCTTAAATGAAATTTGTATCGCAATTTTAATCGAGAGAATTCATTAAAATTTTTTTTGTTTTCCTATGATGTAATTAACTATGAGGGCTTGCACTCATAGCAGATTCAGAAACCCAGATCAAATTTCAAAATTAAGCTTTTCAAAACTTCAATTAATTATCTTTAGGAAAATCAAAAGTCAACGATCATTATCATCATTTTTCAAATTTATGATAACAGAAGATATCTCTTTCATCAAGAAGATATATCATACTGTTATTGTAATTTTGATTATGAAATTAATGATCCATCTATTCAAATTAGCATAGTTAAACATTGGATTAAATATCACTTTGATCCATCGGGATCATATATTGTTTCTCCTTGAGTTTGATTACGATAATCAGGATAAATTTAGAGATTTGTAATATGAACCTATTAGGGAATGATATGTTCACCTTTAAAGGTAATATATCATTCATAATAAGCATTTGATTTCAAATATAAAAATTCCAGAAATTAAACATTACCCAAAGAAAATCAAATCTTTTTCAAAGCTATATACTTTTTCAATCAAATAAAAAATGGCAACTCTACTAGGGACTATCTCTCTCTCCATCTTCAATAGCGATATTAATTTTATTGAATTGGTAGTTCTAACTACCTTTCTTCTGTTGGTCTCTCTACCCATTTCTCCCTTGGGTGAGTGTAGCCAACTCAATCAAGACATGTGAAAAGAGAGGTGAGTTTAGGAAACCTTCCTCTAAGTCTGGCTTTGACATTTTCCCTTCAAGTTCGTTGGTAGAGCGAATGAGTCAAGTAAATCTTTTCAAAATCATCCTGTATATGTTGCAAACTCGCATGCTCAAATAAATCTCTGCTTGCTAAGTTTCATAATTTGTAGAAAATCCCTCAATCTCAAAACCCCTTAATCAAATCCAAATTTTGACATTTCACTCTAAGCTAGTTAGTGCCGTGAAAGAGTCATGTCAATGTCTCTAGCTTTCTACCCTAATTTTTGTTAACCATTATGTAGAAAAAAAAATTCAACATTTTGAGTTTCAAAAGTGAAGGACAATCTTTCAAATCAATTTCAATCGTCGTTGCCATGTGTCTTCTATAATATTATGTTGTAGTTGAACATATGCAACACAAATCCAAAACTTTTTAGTCAATTCAGGGCTATGACATTTCATTCCTAAATCACTTGGTGGGGTGAAAAGAGTTCAGCCTAATTCTTAAGATCTTTAGGTTACTTTTATAAACCTACACATCTGAATAAAAATTAATGTGTTGAGTTTTAAAGTTTGAAGAAGATCTGTTCAGTTCCAACCTTATATTCAAATTCTATCTTAAACCTAAATTCAAGTAAAATTTGATTTCAACCTTAAATTCAACTATAGTTTTAATTTCAAAATCAAATTTGGGCTTTGACATTTTGACCCAGGTCAATTGGTGAAATGGAAAGAGTCGAGCTCGATCCTATGGATTTTCATCTCAATATTATGAACCTACATGATTGAGTGAATGTTAACATGTTGAGTCACAAAATTTGAAGAAAACTCATTCAAATTCAATCTCCAGTTCTAGTTCAATTCAACCTTAAGTTCAAGTTCAACCTTAAGTTTAATTTCACACCTAAACTCTGACATTTCACCTGCACATCATTTTTCAAAAGTGAAAGAGTCAAGTTAAACCTTGGATTATCTCAACCAATTTTTTTTAAAACCCTCATGCTGGGTGAAAGCTCAGCATGTTGGGATTCAAAATAAAATAATAATAATAATAACCAATCAAATCCAAAATTTAAATTCAATTTCAAAATTAATTAGTTCAAAATATTTTCCTTATTTATAGGAAATTAAGTACTTAAATGGTTAGGAAACTCATCTTCTCCATGAATAGAAACTTGATAGCAGAAGGAATCACTTCTGGTAATTTAATCCAGTTTGAAGTGGAATTCCAAAACTTTAAGTTATCAGTCAACGGAGACGAAATGATTGATATGTCTGCTGGAATATAAAGGGGTGTCACCTTAGTTGAGATTACTTTACAATCAGGAATTGACTCCCCCATCTCCGAGATGGAGGTCACTGTCACCCCTTTACCCACTGTACCCTTTGCTTAGGTGGACAAGAATTAGAAGTCAATAATGATAGAAGAGCTACCATCTCAGCCTGAGATCAGGTCAAGTTCTAGCACGCCTTGGGTCAGCAAGAATAAAAGGAAGAACTAACTTTGAAGACTCAGAAAGAAGGTTGTTAAGGCCAGAAAGACTGCTGAGTCGAAAGCCTTAAAGCAAGCCTAGTCTGTGGCTAATCAAGAGGTCATTGCTCCTTCAACGTACCCCTTCCTTGGTAGAAATTGTTTCCACCCTTCTCCTGTTACCCAAAAGAGGGAGGTTGTAGAAATGAGAGCACGATCTTCAATACACCTTCTTGACTACTACACAGTGAGAATCAATCAAGCCAAAACTGAACAAATACCAGCACTAAGCCCTAGGCCCCTAGTTGAAGGTTATGACCCGTCCACTCTAATTGAATATGTTAGGCCACATTTCTATACGTGTCCCACTACATCACCTATAGAGGAGGAGGTATAGAAACCACTCAGGGTGCCACTCTCCTAATTACTAGACCACTAGTAATGAGAGAGGGGAAATAATTGAAGATTGTATCAGACAATGATACCATCGAAATTTAATTTTTACCGGGTTCCTATCACGATAAATCTTTTGATTGAAATGATGCAACATCTTCTAAAGATAGTGCAAATCTCATCACAATCTCCTCCCCCAAGGTGATCGTAGGAATTTAATTCCATACTTCTAGGATTTTGCCACCTAGATTTGCAACTTTTAAGGAAAACTTCCAATTTCTCAAGTGTACTGAGTTTAAATTTTTCAAGATAGTTAAGTTATGTTCTTAATGGAAAATTAGCCTCTACCTTAAGTCTTAAGGAGGAGAAAGTTTTAGTTAACTCCACCACATGTTTAAATGCCCCTCCCTCCAACCTCTTTTGTGGGATTGATTTAACTGTTAAACCAAAATCAATGTCAAACTTAAGTTGACCTTTGAAATGAAAATCTTCTCAATCTTCTCGCAATTTTTTACCTCAATAGATGTCTTTTGCATGCTTAAAATTTGTTCAATGATTTTAAAAGTCAAGCCGATATTCTTTTCAAAAAGCTTGGGTCCTGCCTTAAGGATTATTCATCCTTACATAAGAGAATGAGTAATCCCGGCTTTCAAATAAAGAAAATAAAGCCTCTTCCCAGAATCAAAAGAAATTAAGGTTACTCAAAAGATGCACAAAGTGCGCCAATAATCAAGAAATGCACGAAGTGCACCAGAAGCAAAAAAGATGCACGAATGCACCAAAAAAATCAAAAATAGTGCAAAATGCACTATAATCAAAAGATGCGTAATGTGCGTCACTAGAAAAAGAAAGAAAGAGGCTTCCCTCCTTTTGAAATCCTTAAATATCAAAGGACCCAATCAATCTTAAATTACTTGATTTTAAAAAATCTTCAATCTAGATTAATCATCATGCATCGATAATCTATCAAGATACAAAAACCTCTCATGCAAGAGAGTTGAAAAGATTAAATTTCTTTATTCAACTTAAACCCCTTTGAAATTGATTTTAATTCAAAATATTCAAGGGAGACCCCAGCTTAGTTTCTTTGAAACTTATTCTGGGTCAATAAAACCTAAATCCTTAAACCTTTTCAGGTTCATTAGAGTCATTCAACTTTTCACTATGCTTCTGAATTTGTTCCCGCTTGTCTTTCTGACTGGTCAAAATTGCTAGAGGAAATTTTTCAATAAAATGAACGAATCTTCTACTCTTGATAAAAAATTCAAATCAAGTCCTTGAGAAATGTGTGTGTGAATCCTTCCACATAGTCATGTTTTCCTACAAGGCCTTCTCCATAAAATTACTCTCTATGCTAGGTCCATGATCAATCCCACTATAGGAGTATTTTCTAATGCTGGAAATTATAGTTCAAAATCAAACCATACCCTAAGATGGGTCCTAATTCATTCTGATCTAGGGGCGTAGTTTCCATTGCTGAGACTTGTTGTATAAAATCAAACTCTAAATGAGCAGAGTGCCCGACTCTAATTTGGGGAGCTCGAGGGCCTAAAAAAAACCAAATTAAAGCTCAACAATATTTGAAAGTCTATAAGTTATAGGTGATTCAAGATCCTGGTAAATTGTGTCACTTTAGAACTGCCTAAGTAGGGGACTTGGTCGTGGTCTTTTGGAGACTACTTTTAATTCATCACAAGATTGATGAAAGGGTTGAATCAATGTTGACTGGATCGTTCATTCTAATGACAATCTTTGAGGGAGTTTCCTTTTAATTGATCAATCCTAAAGAATGCCACCCAATATTTTCAAATATTGGGGAGGCTCTTCAAGAAATACCATACCAGATGAGTGTTAAACTTAAAATCAAATTCAAAATCCTTTAAATTCAAAATCAAATTCAAAATTAAATTTAAAAAACTTTTGAAATTCAAAATCAAATAAAGTTAAAACCTCTATAAATTCAAACTCAAATCAAATCAATTTTAAAACCTTTCAAATTCAAACAAATCAAAATCAAATCAAACATATTTGAAATTGAAAATTCAAAATCAAATTCAAGATCAATCAAAATTAAACAAATCTCAAATTCAAATTCCTCAAATTCAAAACCCTTCAAATTTAAATTCATCAAATCAAGTTTCAAATTCAAAAATCTTTAAATTCAAAACTAAATTAATTCAAATTCAAAAATCATTCAAATCTCCAATTCTAGAATTCAAACTTGATCCTCTGTATAGAGCAAGTTCCGTATATATATGATTATTCCAGACCCGATCCTATATATAGAGGAAGTTTCCTCTATACATAATCATTCCAGACTCGATTCTCTATATAGAGCAAGTTTCCTCTACATATGACCATCTAGACCTGATCGTCTGTGTGGAGAAAGTTTTCTTCACATATGATCATTCTAGACCTGATCCTCTACGTGGAACAAGTTTCCTTCACAAACGATCATTCCATAACCGATCCTCTATATGGAGCAAATTTCCTCTACATATGATCATTCCAGACTCAATCTTATGTGTAGAGCAAGTTTCCTCTTTATATGATCATTCTAGACTCGATCTTTCATGAAGAGCAAGTTTCCCCATCAAAAGATTATCTACTAGTGATGGATAACGTCCGCTACGGCACCATCCTAATTTCAAATTTCAAATCTAATCCTTTTTGAGAAGCAATGCTTTCTTCTCACAAGATCTTCCTGTTCCCTTTTCCTTAAGGTTAGGTGTGAGTCCATGTGCTTCCTTTCCTTAGGATTAGTTTCACTAGTGATAGAGCAGGCCCTCTGTGGCACCATCCTAATATTAAAATTCAAATTTGATCCTTTGTGGTTAGGTATAAGTCCCAGTGCTTCCTTCCCACATGATCATCCAGGTTATCTTTTTCTTAAGGATAGATGTGAGTCATCATGCTTTCTATCCTTCAGATTAAATCTTCTAGTGATGGATCATGCCCTCTGTGGCTATATCCTAGTTCTAAATTTTAAATCTAATCCTTTGTGGGAAGCAATGCTTCCTTCCCACAGGGTCCTCCAGCTTTCTCTTCCTTAAGGATAGATGTAGTTCATCATGCATTCTCTCCTTAGGATAGATCTTCTAGTGATGGAGCATGCCCTCTGTAGCACCATCCTAGCTTTCAAAATCTAGATCTGACTTTCCGTGGAAAGTAATGCTTCCTTCCTAAATGGTGCTCCAGTCTTCTTTTCTATAAGGACAGATATGAGACATCGTGATTTTTTTCCTTAGGATTAGATCTTCTAGTGATGGAGTACACCCTCTGTGGCACCATCCTAGGTTCAAAATCCAAATCTAATCCTCTGTGGGAAGCAATGCTTCCTTCCCACAAGGTCCTCTAGTTCTCTCTTCCTTAAGGATAGATATGAGACACCGTGCGTTCTCTCATTGGGATCAGATCATCTAGTGATGGATAACACCCTCTATAGCACCATCCTAGTTTCAAAATTCAAAATTTCAAGCTTGGTCTCCTATGGGAAGCAATGCTTCCTTTCCATGAGTTTATCCAGTTCTCTTTTCCTTAGGGTAAGTATTCTCCTTCCCTTGTGATTAGACTTCCCACTGATAGCATAAGTCCTCTATGGTACCGTCCTGGATTCAATTTCAAATTCCAAAATCAAACATTCTTTTTCTTAGGGTTAGATCCACTAGTGGTAGAGTTTGCCCTTCGTGGAACTACCCTAGTATTTAATTCAAACTCGATCCTGTGTAGTTAGGAGTTCTTTCTTCTTCTATGATCATTCAGTTTTTTCTCCTTAAGGTTAGGTATTCCTTTCCCTTAGGATTAGATTTACTAGTGGTAGAGTACGGCCCTCACGGCACTACTCTAGTGTTAATTTAAAATTCCATAATCAACCTCCGTTCCTTAGGGCTAGAACTTATTTTCCCTCACGACCAGTCCAACTAGTGGTAGAGTACACTTTCCCTAGCACTGTCCTAGTATTAATTAAAACTTGATTCCCCAGGGTTAGATTTATTCTTTCCCTTTAAATTAAAATCCAGACTTAATCCTCTATAGCTAGGAGCCCCTCCTTCATATACGATCACCCAGGATTTCATTTCCTAAAGATTAGGTTCTTCCTTTGCTTAGGATAAAAACTCCAGATTTGACCTTTCTATTCGGTCAATGCCAATATTTTTAATAGAACTTCATTCTATTACACATATTGGGGGTCCATTTATTGACCTCATTTTTGTATGAGGTCATTAGGACCCAACCCAGGTTCCAAATCAATCTAGGCCCTAGGATCCACTCAAATCTTAGGATCAATCCAATCCCTAGACCTATCCAGGACCTTAGGATCTATTCTAGACATTAAGATCCTTTTAATTTTGACCTTATGATCTACTTAGGTCCTAAGATTCTTGTAGATCCCAAACCTTAGGATTCCTAGATCCTAGGATTCTTCTAGATTTCAGCCCTTGGGATTTCTAGATCCTAGGATCTTTCTAGACTCTAATCCCTAGGACATCTAGATTTTAAGATCTTCTTAGATTTTAAACCCTAGATCTAACTAGACCCTATATCTATCTAAACTCCAAATTAATTCAAATTTTAAATCAACTCAAACCTCAAATCAGTCCACACCTCAAACAAATTCAAGCCTCAAAGCTAACTAGACTATAACCTAGGCTCTAGTCTATTCAACCTATTATCAATCCCTAATGCCTATCTAATCAATAATAATTATTTAAATGATTATAAAAAATTTGAACAATTTAAGTTTAAACTTTGGAACCCAAAATCTAGTTCAAATCAAGAAGTCCAGGCCCAAATCCAAGGCCAAAGGTTTGAGTCCTGAAAGCCTTTTCCAATGTATTTTTAAACACTTTAAAACCCATTCAAATGACCTCTGATTTAGAGTCTATCAGTTGCATACTGATGAGACATGTCTCTAGAGGCAACCCTCCAAATTTGAGCTCATTCTGAGGTATCTAAACCTTCAAATTAGATTAAAATCCAAAGGATGTAAAAACTTTAAATATTTATAGCCTATGCCACTAGACTTATCACCCAGTGGATGCCAACCTTGGAGCTTTCTCCAAAGCTTCCAATCACATCTAGACCCTTAATCCTGACCTCATAAACATTAAACTATATTTTGTTAGACTCACTTTGACCCCCTGTTGACCAGGAATTAAAATGACCAAAATACCCCTTGGGATATGAATAGTCACCTTGGATCAAATGAGCTCCAAATAAAATGCAACCACCTCCAATAATTTTTAAATATTAAACCAAACCTACTAGACCCAGACCCAGACCTTGGATCAACCTAATTGACCATGTCAACCTAGGTTGACCTAAAGGTCCATTAATGACCCAAACATGTCATTTTAACTAAATGCCCTATCCAGACTATGGGACCACCACCAGTAGATTCAAAGTGTTATTTTGAATTTGTTTAACCCACTCCTAGACCTTGGGTCAACCTAGTTAACCAAGTCAACTAGGGTTGACCCAAATGAACCTTTAAGGTCCAAATAGTGAAAGATCGAGATGCGCTAAGAGTTCTAATATTTATTATTTTTTCAGATTTCTTACTGTAATAAGTTAACTAGTCAAATACAGAAATTAATGATTTATAAACAATTATAAAGATGGTGATTATTCTTTAATTATCACAATGAAAAAATTGATCTCAGATTTTCACCAAGCAGTTATAATAAACTTTAAAATGCTGAAAAAATTAAAGTATGAAAGACAAAATCATAAAGAACACATCGGATTTATAGTGGTTCGGTCAAACCATGACCTACGTTCACTCCCCGCAGTCCTCCTCTCTGGGTATTGCACTATCACTATAGTGTCTCTCCTTTAGCCCCCACAGTTAGGCGGAGAAGTCCTTATAAACTCTCTTCCACCAACCCAGTGCGACAGAGGACTAAACTCCTTTCACAGGAAGAGAACCTTGACTTCATTTCACCCTCCTGGTGAGGCAGAGGACCTGGAATCACTTTCACCTTCCCCAGTGCAGTGGAGTAGCTGGGTCTTTTGACACCAAAGAAGTCTTCTTCTTCCTAAAGCTTCCCTCAAGACAAACCTTGACTCTTGGAGGAACTCATGTGCAAGTTCGCCGGAGAACTGTGTGAAAACTCCCTCTCACACTCCCTTGAAGCCCACAAGGGTCTTCTCCCTTTCTTACAAACTCCACCCTTTCTCTCCCTTGCCTAAAGCTCTCTCTTCAAGCTTTCTTTGAACTCAAGTGCAGTTCGTCTAGGATGAATCCTGGGATGACCAAAATCGTCTCTATTCATTGTACAGTACGATCTAAACATCAAAATTATGCAAATTTGATTGACTAATCACAGGAATAAATTAGGTAATGTTTTAAATATCGTATAGTATGATTAGGATCATACAGTACGAATAAAACAATTTTCAAATTCAAATTTTTGCTTAATTTAATGAGCGACGGGGTTTCTAATTATACCAGATCATCCAGTACGATGTGGTGTTAGTATGGTACGATTAGTTATATTTCAAAAGAATTTTTTTTGAAAAAAATAAAAAATTTTAATTAATTTTTGTGACACAAGATCGTACAATATAATCCAGATCGTACAGTACGATATACAAAAAATTAAAATATTTAACATTAAATTTTCTCCGCTTGTATGTGTGTGCACGATCACCAGGCTATCATGCACGCTCACAGGACTTGACTCAAGAAGTTAAAATAAATAAATAAAAATTACAGACTCTTTTAACATAACCTATTCTACCCAATCTTGAGCCTTAAATATTCAAGGAATGGTGCCTGTTGTACCTGAAATGTTAGTCAACACACAAGCAGGTATGCACACCAAATATTAGTAGGCAACAAATAATATTGTTATCATCAAAATCATAAACTCGACCGCCCGAGTTGTAACAATCTCTCCTTTTTTATGATGAAAAATATTATTGGTTGAATTTGCAAATTTAAAAATATTTTCTCCTAATCTCCCCCTCACTAAGAGAATTATATTAAAAAATAGGAGTAAGCATTTTTTTTAAATTTTTTTTTAAGATAAATAAATATTTAAAAACTAAATAACATAACATTTAAAAAAAAAACTAAACCATAAATGCAACCAACACAAATGCAACCAACCACAATACATTCTCCCCCTTTGACATTATAAAAAAAGGAGATATAATGCAACACATAAGTTAAACTATATGCAAAAGAAAGTAATAACATACAAAAAAAACTAAAATATAAAATCAAGCTTAAAATATAATAAACAATAAACACACAAAATAGATAAACAAAAATACAAAACGCATAAACAAAATAAATAGACAAACCTCAACATACTTATACCTGATCAGAATTGCCAATCAAATTCTTGACGATTTAGCATAAGTTTGTTACCTCATAATCTTGCTTCTATTCTGATAATTCAGAAGCTAAGTCTGCCTAGGAGATCTTTAGCTTCTTTCCATTTCCCCTTATTCCAATTTTTTTATCCTCACTCTTTTTCTTTACAAGGTGTTTCTTAAGATTAGGACATTCATTTTTAAAATGTCTAGGTTTCCCACACCCAAAACAAATTATGTTAGAAACAAGCTTATCATATTTTTCATATTTACCTTTGCTCCACTTTTGTTCACGCTTCTGCTTGTGCTTCAGAAGACTTTTCAATTGGCTTGTTATTAATGTCATTTTCTCATTCTCATCACTTTCTAAGCCATCTTTACATGTGTTTTTTACTTTTAGTACTATAACATTTTCGTCACTTGCATCCAAAAGCCTTTGACTCACACTTTGCTCATAGGCAATAAGTGAGCTGATCAGATTATCAATAGAATAAGTATTCAAGTCTTTTGATTCACATATGACAGTCACTTTGGCATTTAATTTATCAGTTAGACAACATAAAATTTTGTTGACCTTTTCTAGGTTTGAAAGTTCTCTACCTAAAGCAAGCAATGATGTCACAATCTGAGTAAACCTATTATACATGTCAAAGATAGTCTCATAAGGTTTCATGCAAAAATGTTCATAGTCATGCAATAATACATTTAATCTAGACTGTTTGACTTCAATACTACCTTCAAATGTAATGCATAGTTTATCCCAAACTTCTTTACCAGTGATACAATTAGAAACAATCATATAATCTTCAAAAGTTAAAGTACAGAAAAAGAAGTTCAAGGATTTAGCATTCAATTAAGCATAAATTTTTTCTTCTTTACTCCATTCAGTAAACGGAATATCAGTTTTCACACCATTAATAATATGCCACATCTTAAAATCAATGGATTGTAAAATTACAGACATGCAAATTTTCCAAAAATTAAAAGAAATATTTTTAAATAATGGCGGACGAGTTATTGAATAATGTTCTGTATTATTTCTATTTCCAAATTATGCCATTGATCATTTTCCTCTAGGTTTTCTAAAATACTATTTTGAGTACCGCTCTGATACCACTTGAAAGATCGAGATGTGCTAAGAGTTCTAATATTTATTATTTTTTTAGATTTCTTACAATGATAACTTAACTAGTTAAATGCGAAAGCTGATGATTTGTTAACAATTATAAAGATAGTGATTATTCTCTAAATATCACAATGAAAAAATTGATCTCAAATTTTCACCAAGCAGTTATGATAAACATTAAAATGCGGAGAAAATTAAAGTACTAAAAATAAAATCAGAAAGAACACACCAGATTTATAGTGGTTCGGTCGAACCATGACTTATGTCCACTCCCCAGAGTCCTCCTCTCTGGGTATAGCACTATCACTAAAGTATCTCTCCTTTACCCCCCACAACTAGGCAGAGAAGACCTTACAAACTCTCTTCAATCAACCCAGTGCGGTAGAGGACCGAACTCCTTTCACAGGCAGAGAACCTTGACTTCTTTTCACCATCATGGTGAGGCAGAGGACCTGAACTCCTTTTCACCCTCCTGGTGAGGCAGAGGACCAAATTTTGACTTGTTAGTATTGTACGATCTCAGTTTCATACAGTACGATTAGTTCAATAGAAGTGCAGTTCATCTAGGATGAATCATGGGATGACCAAAATCGTCTCTGTTTATCATATAGTACGATCCAGTTTGTATAGTACAATTCAAATATAAAAATTATGGAAATTCAATTGACTAATCATAGGATTAAATTAGGCAATATTTTAAATATCGTACAGAACTTTTAGGATTGTACAGTACGAATAGAATATTTTTCAAATTAAAAATTTTGCCTAATTTAATGAGCGACGGGGTTTCTAATTATACAAGATCATCCAGTACGATGTGGTGTTCGTACGGTATGATTAGTTATATTTCAAAAGAATTTTTTCCAAAAAAAATAAAATATTTTAATTAATTTTTGTGACACCATATCGTACAGTACAATGTATAAAAAATTAAAATATTTAACAATAAATTTGCTCCCCTTGTGTGTGTGCATGGTCACCACGCAATCAAGCACCCTTACAGGACTTGACTCAAGAAGTTAAAATAAATAAATAAAATTATAGACTCTTTCAATAAAACTTATTCTACCCAATCTTGGGCCCTGAATCTTCAAGGAATGGTGCCTGTTGTACCTAAAATGTTAGTAAACACACAAATAGGTATGCATACAAAATACTAGGAGAGATAAAGAGGCAATCAATAATATTTTTATCATCAAAATCATAAACTTGGCAGCCCGAGTTATAACAAATAGGTCCTTTTGACCCAAATTACTCAATTAAACTCTGAAAAAACCTTTACCATATCTCATTCATCATATCAAATCATTCTAGCCCAAACTCTTGCCCTAGGTCAACCTAGTTGACCAAGTCAACCCAGGTTGACCAATTCAAACCCTTAAGCTTCTTCATTTTGAATTAACCACTAAATGCGTTCAAACCTCAACCAAACTTCATTCAAATATATCCTTGATGATTTGGGTTGGATTAGACACTCAGATCCAATCATCAGTTGACTTAGTTAACCAAAACCATGTCTGGTTAAATCCAGTGAACAGAAGATCCATCCATCCCATATAATCAATCCCCATTGAAACAAAATCTCTTAAAGCCATCAAATCTATTTCAAATGATATTTTAAACCTATCTAGACTTGTCATGAGTCAAATCATTAACATTTGAATCTAGTCAACACATTAGGATTTTGTCAAATCAACTTACCCACTCACTAATTTGCTCTTATATTCGATCTAACACTTTAAATCCCTTTGAATCCATTCTACCAGCAACTCTAAGCTCCCCTCATGCCACCTAAGTATTGTTTAACTCTTTGACAAGTCAGAGAGTCAAAGAAAACCTTAAGAGGCATTAAATAGTCAAATCTCCCTTTTAACCCTCTACACTTCAAATCCTATGGATTCCAGTAGCTTAAACCTTGGGGCTAATTTAATAGCCTCATAGGCCTGGGTTACCTAGTGGTACCCGGTAAATTTAAGTGATTTGATTTGATTAAAATCTGAAAGTTGATTAATTTTTAATTAAGGTTGATTGATTGCTCGTTTTAAACTTGAATTAATATTTTCTAGATTTTGAAATTTATTATTTAATTTTCTAGAATTATTTGAATTATTTAATGTATTTAATTAAAGGGGTCAAAAGTTGATATTTTGATTAAGAGTGATTTTTGGAATGTTAATATTTTTGTAAAATACTAGACCTTAATATGATTAGTTAGACTATAAGCACACTGGATTTGAATTTTTTCACATTTTAATATGAAGGTTTGAAGTTTTGACTTGATTTTGACTTAGATTTGAACAAAAGTTGACTTTTTTAAATTTGATTATTTTCTAAAACACTTTAAAACCAAGTCAAATGACCTTTGATTTAGAGTCTGTCAGTTGCATACTGATGGGACATGTCTCTAGAAGCAACCCTCCAAATTTGAGCTCATTCTGAGGTATCAAACCTTGAAATTAGATTGAAATCCAAAGGATGTAAAACCTTCAAATATTTACGGCCTATGTCACTGGACTTATCACCCAGTGGATCCCAACCTTGGAGCTTTCTCCAAAGCTTCCAATCACATCCAGACCCTTAATCCTGACCTCATAAACATTAAACTATATTTTGTTAGACTCACTTTGACCCCCAGTTGACCAGGAATCAAAATGACCAAAATACCCCTTGGGATATGAATAGTCACCTTGGATCAAATGAGCTCCAAATCAAATGCAACCACCTCCAGCCATTTTTAAATATTATACCAAACCTACTAGACCCAAACCCAGACCTTGGGTCAACCTAATTGACCATGTCAACCTAGGTTGACCTAAAGGTCCATTAATGACCCAAACATGTCATTTTAACCAAATGACCTATCCAGACCATGGGACCACCACCAGTAGATTCAAAATGTTATTTTGAATTTCTTTAACCCACTCCTAGACCTTGGGTCAACCTAGTTGACCAAGTCAACTAGGGTTGACCCAAATGACCCTTTAAGGGCCCAATAGTGTAAGATCGAGATGCACTAAGAATTTTAATATTTATTATTTTTTTAGATTTCTTACAGTAATAACTTAACTAGTTAAATATGGAAATTAATGATTTATAAATAATTATAAAGATGGTGATTATTCTCTAATTATCACAATGAAAAAATTGATCTTAGATTTTTACCAAGCAGTTATAATAAACATTAAAATGCTGAAAAAACTAAAGTATGAAAAATAAAATCAGAAAGAACACACCAGATTTATAGTGGTTCGGTCAAACCATGACCTACATCTGCTCCTCGGAGTCCTCCTCTCCAGGTATTGTACTATAACTATAGTATCTCTCCTTTAGCCCCCACAGTTAGGCAGAGAAGTCCTTATAAACACTCTTCAACCAACCCGATGCGACAGAGGATCGAACTCCTTTCACAGGAAGAGAACCTTGACTTCGTTTCACCCTCCTTGTGGGGCAGAGGACCTGAACTCCTTTTCACCTTCCTAGTGAGGTAGAGGACCTGGAATCACTTTCACCTTCCCTAGTGCGGTGGAGTAGCTGGGTCTTTTGACACCAAAGAGGTCTTCTTCTTCCTAAAGCTTTTCTCAAGACAAACCTTGACTCTTGAGGGAACTCAGGTGCAAGTTCATCGGAGAAACTATGTGAAAACTCCCTCTCACACTCCCTTGAAGCCCACAAGGATCTTCTCCCTTTCTTATGAACTCCACCCATTCTCTCCCTAGCCTAAAGCTCTCTCTTCAAGCTTTCTTTAGAAGAAAATCACTCAATGAATGCCTAAAGACTCTTACAAAGTCTTATTAGAAAGCTTAAATAGAGGGCTTAAAAAAGCCTAAAAATCCAATTCAGCCATCAAAGATTGTACAGTACGATCGTAGGATCATCCAGTATGATGTGCAGAATTTGACCTATTAGTATTTTATGATCTCAGTATTGTACAGTACGATTAGTTCAATCAAAGTGCAATTCATCTAGGATAAATCCTGGGATGACCAAAATCGTCTCTATTCATCGTACAATATGATCTAGTTCATACAGTACGATCTAAACATCAAAATTATGCAAATTTGATTGACTAATCACAGGAATAAATTAGGTAATGTTTTAAACATCGTATAGTACGATTAGGATCATATAGTACGAATAAAATAATTTTCAAATTCAAATTTTTGCTTAATTTAATGAGCGACGGGGTTTCTAATTATACTAGATCGTCCAGTATGATGTGGTGTTCGTACGGTACAATTAGTTATATTTCAAAAGAATTTTTTCAAAAAAAAAAAAAAATTTTAATTAATTTTTGTGACATAAGATCGTATAATATAATCCAATTCCTACAGTACGATGTACAGAAAAATTAAAATATTTAACATTAAATATGCTCAGCTTGTGTGTGTGCGTACGATCACCAGGCTATCATGCACCCTTACAGGACTTGACTCAAGAAGTTAAAATAAATAAATAAAAATTACAGACTCTTTCAACATAACCTATTCTACCCAATCTTGAGCCCTAAATATTCAAGGAATGGTGCATGTTGTACCTGAAATGTTGTCAATACACAGACAGGTATGCACACCAAATATTAAGAAAGATAAAGAGGCAATCAATAGTATTGTTATCATTAAAATCATAAACTCGTCAGCCCGAGTTGTAACAATCTCCCCCTTTTTAATGATGATAAATATTATTGGTTGAATTTGCAAATTTAAAAATATTTTCTCCTAATCCCCCCCTCACTAAGAGAATTATATTAAAAAATAGGAGTAAGCATTTTTTTAAAATTTTTTAAGATAAATAAATATTTAAAACCTAAATAACATAAAATTTAAAAAAAAACTAAACCATAAATGCAACCAACACAAATGCAACCAACCACAATACATTCTCCCCCTTTGACATTATAAAAAAAAAGAGATATAATGCAACACATAAGTTAAACTACATGCAAAAGCAAGTAATAACATACAAAAAGAAAACTAAAATATAAAATCAAGCTTAAAATATAATAAACAATAAACAAACAAAATAGATAAACAAAAATACAAAACACATAAACAAAAGACATAGACAAACCACAAAATACTTATACCTGATCAGAATTACCAATCAAATTCTTGATAATTTAGCATAAGTTTTTTACCTCATCATCTTTCTTCTATTCTGATGATTCAGAAGCTAAGTCTGCCTAGGAGATCTTTTGCTTCTTTCCATTTCCCCTTATTACAATTGTTTTATCCTCACTCTTTTTCTTTACAAGGTGTTCCTTAAGATTAGGGCATTCATTTTTAAAATGTCCAGGTTTCCCACACCCAAAACAAATTATGTTAGAAACAAGCTTATCATATTTTTCATATTTACCTTTGCTCCACTTTTGTTCAGGCTTGTGCTTGTGCTTCAGCAGACTTTTGAATTAGCTTGTTATTAATGTCATTTTCTCATTCTCATCACTTTCTAAGCCATCTTGACATGCATTTTTTGCTTTTAGTATTATAACATTTTTGTCACTTGCATCCAAAAGCCTTTGACTCACACTTTGCTCGTAGACAATGAGTGAGGCGATAAGATTATCAATAGAATAAGTATACAAGTCTTTTGATTCACATATGGCAGTCACTTTGCCATCAAATTTATCAGGTAGACAATATAAAACTTTGTTGACCTTTTCTAGGTTTGAAAGTTCTCTACCTAAAGCAAGCAATGATGTCACAATCTGAGTAAACCTAGTATACATGTCTAAGATAGTCTTATAAGGTTTCATGCAAAAAAGTTCATAGTCATGCAATAAATATATTTAATCTAGATTGTTTGACTTCAATACTACCTTCATATATAATGCATGGTTTATCCCAAACTTCTTTACCAGTGATACAATTTGAAATAATCATATAATATTTAGAAGTTAAAGCACAGGAAAAGCAGTTCAAGGATTTTGCATTCAATTAAGCATAAATTTTTTCTTCTCTACTCCATTCACTAAACAGAATATCAATTTTCACACCATTAATAATACGTGATGGTACAGAATATCCAGACTCAATCACATGCCACATCCTAAAGTCAAAGGATTATAAAAATACAGACATGCGAATTTTCCAAAAATTAAAAGAAATATTTTCAAATAATGGCGGACGAGTTATTGAATAATCTTTTGTATTATTTCTATTTCCAAATTATGCCATTGATCATTTTCCTCTAGGTTTTCTAAGACACTATTTTAAGTACAGCTCTAATACCACTTGAAAGATCGAGATGTGCTAAGAGTTCTAATATTTAATAATTTTTTAGATTTCTTACAATAATAACTTAACTAGTTAAATTCGAAAGCTCCTAATTTGTAAACAATTATAAAGATAGTGATTATTCTCTAATTATCACAATGAAAAAATTGATCTCAGATTTTCACCAAGCAGTTATGATAAACATTAAAATATGGAGAAAATTAAAGTACAAAAAATAAAATCATAAAGAACACACCAGATTTATAGTGGTTCGGTCGAACCATGACCTACGTCCACTCCCCAAAGTCCTCCTCTCTGGGTATTGCACTATCACTATAGTATCTCTCCTTTAGCCCCGACAACTAGGCAGAGAAGCCGTTACAAACTCTCTTCCACAAACCCGGTGCAGTAGAGGACCGAACTCCTTTCACAGGCAGAGAACCTTGACATCTTTTCACCCTCCTGGTGAGGCAGAGGACCTGAACTCCTTTTCACCCTCCTGGTGAGGCAGAGGACCAAAATTTGACTTATTAGTACTGTACGATCTCAATATCATATAGTACAATTAGTTTAATAGAAGTACTGTTCATCGAGGATGAATCCTGGGTTGACCAAAATTGTCTCTGTTCATCATATAGTACGATCCAGTTCGTACAGTACAATTCAAATATCAAAATTATGCAAATTCAATTGACTAATCATAGGGTTAAATTAGGAAATATTTTAAATATCATATAGTATGATTAGGATCGTACAATATGAGTAGAATATTTTTAAAATTAAAAATTTTGCCTAATTTAATGAGCAATAGGGTTTCTAATTATACCAGATCGTCCAGTACAATGTGGTGTTCGTACGGTACGATTAGTTATATTTCAAAAGATTTTTTTCCAAAAAAATAAAATATTTTAATTAATTTTTGTGACACCAAATCATACAGTATGATCCAGATCGTATAGTATATTATACAAAAAAATTAAAATATTTAACATTAAGTTTTCTCCCCTTGTTTGTGTGTGCACGGTCACCAGGCTATCATGCACCCTTACAGGACTTGACTGAAGAAGTTAAAATAAATAAATAATAATTATAAACTCTTTCAATAAAACCTATTCTACCCAATCTTGAGCCCTGAATCTTCAAGGAACGGTGCCTGTTGTACCGAAAATGTTAGTCAACACACAAATAGGTATACATACCAAATACTAGGAGAGATAAAGAGGCAATCAATAATATTGTTATCATCAAAATCATAAACTTGGTAGCCCGAGTTGTAACAAAGAGGTCCTTTTAACCCAAATGACTCATTTAAACTCCGAAAAAACCTTTACCAGATCTCATTCATCATATCAAATCATTCCAGCCAAAACTCTTTCCCTAGGTCAACCTAGTTGACCAATTCAAACCCTTAAGCTTCTTCATTTTAAATTAAGCATTAAAGGCATTGAAACCTCAGCCAAACTTCATTCAAATATATCCTTGATGATTTGGGTTGGATTAGACAATCAGATCCAATCATCAGTTGACTTAGTTAACTAGACCCATGTCTGGTTAAATCTAGTGAATAGAAGATCGATCCATCCCATATAATCAAAACCCATTCAAACAAAATCTCTTAAAGCCATTAAATCTATTTCAAATGATATTTTAAACCTATCTAGACTTGTCATGAGTCAAATCATGGACATTTGAATCTAGTCAACACATTAGGATTTGGTCAAATCAACTTACCCACTCACTAATTTGCTCTTATATTCAATCTAAAACTTTAAATCCCTTTGAATCCATTCTACCAGCAACTCTAAGCTCCCCTCATGCCACCTAAGCATTATTTAACTCTTTGACCAGTCAAAGAGTCAAAGAAACCATTAAGAGGCATTAAATGGTCAAATCTCTCTTTTAACCCTTTACACTTCAAATCCTATGGATTCCAACAGCTTAAACCTTGGGGCTAATTTAATAGCCTCATAGGCCTGAGTTACCTAGTGGTACCCGGTAAATTTAAGTGATTTGATTTGATTAAAATTTGAAAGTTGATTAATTTTTAATTAAGGTTAATTGATTGCTGGTTTTAAAGTTGAATTAATATTTTCTAGGTTTTGAAATTAATTATTTAAATTTATAGAATTATTTGAATTATTTAATATATTTAATTAAAGGGGTCAAAAGTTGATATTTTGATTAAGAGTGATTTTTGGAATGTTAATATTTTTGTAAAATACTAGACCTTAATATGATTTGTTAGACTATAAGCTCACTGGATTTGGATTTTTTCAAATTTTAATATGAAGGTTTGAAGTTTTGACTTGATTTTGACTTAGGTTTGACCAAAAGTTGACTTTTTCAAATTTGAAATTTTTGAAAAATATTAGACCTTAATTGAAGTAGAATGCCTTTATGTTTTCTTAATTTGGAGTTTTCTTGAATTAGTTATGATTTTTCAAAGTTTTGTGTATTTATTGAATTATTTAATTAGTTTAATTAGAGGCCTTTTATTGATTTGAATTCAAATGACCTCCAAACTTCTTGAAATCACCTCCAAATATCAGGAATGATCTATGGTGTGATTATCAAGTGTTTGAGAAATTTTTGAAATTTTTAATTAATTAAATTAATTAATTAGTCAATTTCACTTAAAATCAGATTAAACTTAAATTTAATGACAAATCTGAGGGCTTTTATTTTTCATTGATTAAAGGTTTAATTCAGGTCAGTTAGTGGTCTTATTTATAATTATATAATTTAATTTGATTTATTAGAATTTTTAGAAGTTTTTAAAGCTTAATTAAGATTTAATTTTTATTAAATAAGTTAGAGCATTTAATGACTTGAAAGTTCAATGAAAAATTTTCTTAAGGCTGAGAGTGTCACTAAGTTTAAGTGGTTGAAGTTTCAAGTTAAAAGGATGTGTATCCTAAATTTTATAATTTTTTTAAGTTTTCTAATGAAGTCCTTAATTATTGTTCTTAATGAAGTCACTATGTTTAATGGGTTTGATTCAATGTTTATCTAGCCCTTCGACTTAACATATGCATTCAAACACATTCACAATCAATCCTAAATCTTGGAGAGCCCTAAAGCTAGGTGGTATGTGCACCTTAGGCATGAAAAGATGAAATTAACTAGAATAATTAATAAATTGATTAGTGGATAATTAAGATAATTATTCACTAATCCTCCCCATTAAATCTCTTCATTCAAGCGCATTCTATACTTAAAATTTCAAAGGATCTCTCATGACATATAGTTTTAAAATATGTTTTAAAATATGTTTTAAATATATATATATATATATAAGTATAAACCTATATACATAAATATAAATTTCAAAATAGAATAATTAAAAATATATCATTAAAATTATTTTAAACATATCAATGAGAGATCCTCTGATCTTCAAAATAATTTGAAAATAAAAATTTTTATTTTTTTTAAAATATTTAACATAATATTAAAATATTAATTAAATATTATTTTATTCAAATATCTTTAATTATTTAGAATTATTTAGGATTTTAATCTTGAAAATAATTTTAAATTACCATTCTTAAAATTTTGAGAATTTTAAGATATTATTTGAATACTTGTGATTTAAAATGAATTTATTTGGAAATTTGGAAGTTTAAGGTTAATTAAGGCATTTAAGTTAATTTAAAATTAGTTAATTTTTGAATTAATTCTTAAATTAAATTATATTATATTTTAAATATTTATAGAATTATAAAATTATTTATAATAATTTCTTTTGAATTTAAAATTTATTTGCACTTAATTTCAAGTAAATATTAATTAAAATTTAAATACTTAATTTATTATATATATATATATATATGATTTGAAATATATCTTAAATTGATCAAATTTCAATCTAAAATACTTCTAAATAATTATTTAACCATTAAAATTTTTTAGAATGAGTTTTTAATTTTTTTAAAAATATATCAAATATCTAATTCATTAAATATTAATTAATTAGTTAAATAATTAAATAATACAATTTAATTAAATGATATTAAATAATATTAATTTAAATTTAATTTTAAATGAGAAAATAATTCAAACATTTATTTGAAAATTTAGAATGATTTTTAAAATAAATTTAAAATTTCATGAAATATTTTAGACATTTTTTATTAAATATTAATTTAAAAATAATTAATGTTTAATATTTAAAGTAATTTAAAATATTTTAATATTTGAAAATTATTTTAATTTTAAATCAAAGTATTTAAATTTGATGATTATTTTGGTATATAAAAAAATAATTTTTTTTTGCATTTAAAATTAATTTTTAATTAATTATTAAGTTATTTTAATTAGAATTTAATTAAAAATCGGCCAGCGGAGGTTTGGCCACATGGCATTACGTGGTTCGCTGGATCAAACCATGGCAATGATTGTCGGTGGCGGCGCCTCAAATGCCAATGATTATGCCATTGATAATCATCAGCTTCTAATGCATGGGGTCCACGTAATTTTCATAATTCACGTCAGTGCAGAACATGAGTCATTTGATGTTCTGCTTCTTGGAACAAACAGTCACGATCTTGGTGGGTCGAGATCTGGATGACCATGCATACTACGGAGTTAGAAGAAGCCGTGATATGATGCGATCTGGACCGTTGATCAAAAGATCAATGGTCCAAAATACATGCAGTTAACCTGTAAAGCAGATTAAACCCTAAAATCAAAGCGAGGCTTGTTCTCATGATACACTCAATGAAAATGGAAAAAATTGATGAAGAGCATCATTGGGGAATAATTCTTATGGTTTAAAATGTGCTTTTGAAAAAGTTATTTAAAACTATGTGTCTAAAACTAGCGTTTAAGATTATGCCTCACCTAATCAATGGATTTGTGTAATTAAGGATGCTCTGAACTTGTTGATTATCCATGAAACTTTCCTTAGTTGAGGTCAAGGCTGGAGAAGCTACGGATCGAGAGGAAATAAACTCGGATGGATTTAGAGCTTCAATGGCTGGAGGATCATTGCTGGTGAGCTCTTGATTGCTGGGTTTTGATCTGGGAGGCTTGAGGAAACCCACAGGAGCTAAAATGAAATTAGTTCCAATCTGGAAAGGGGGAGAATAGAGAGAAAATTACTAGGGTCCCATCTTCTCTATTTTAAGTGTTTTTGCTTTATTGAAGATTCCCAGGCTATTTGGACGATCAAGATCATCTTGGGGACTTACAAGATGGTTGCCATCTATCCCCAAGAAGTTAGAATGCCAGAGAATCAAAGGTCAAAGAATAATGAGTTGGAAAGGTGCATTGTCCTTATGTACATGGAAAGATTAGCTTATATTTAACTAATCCAGAGCTTAAGGGTCATTTAGGAGATGTTTAAGAAGGTTCTAGAATAGGTTTAAGCTGCTAGAATCTATAAGATTTAAAGTGTAGAGGGTTAAAAAGGAGATTTGACCATATAATGCCTCTTAAGGGTTTCTTTGACTCTTTGACTGGTCAAAGAGTCAAACAATGCTTAGGTGGCATGAGGGGAGCTTAGAGTTGCTGGTAGAATGGATTAAAAGGGATTTAAAGGGTTAAATTGAATATAAGAGCAAATTAGTGAGTGGGCAAGTTGATTTGACTAAATCGTAATGTGTTGACTAGATTCAAATGTCCATGATTTGACTCATAACAAGTCTAGATAGGTTTAAAATATTATTTGAAATAGACTTGATGGCTTTGAGAGATTTTGTTTCAATGGGGTTTGATTATATATGATTGATGGATCTTCTATTGACTGGATTTGACCAGACATGGGTCTATTTGACTAAGTCAACTTATGAGTGGATCTGAGTGTCCAATCCAACCCAAATCATCAAGGATATATTTGAATGAAATTTATCTGAGGTTTAAATGCATTTAAAGCTTAATTCAAAATGAAGAAGCTTAAGGGTTTGAACTAGTCAACCTCAGTATACTTGGTCAACCAGGTAAACCTAGGGCCAGAGTTTGGGTTGGAATGACTTGATATGATGAATGAGATCTGGTAAAGGTTTTTTCAGAGTTTCAATTGGTTATTTAGGTCAAAAGGACCTATTGGGCCATTAAAGGGTCATTTAGGTCAACCATGGTTGACTTGGTCAACCAAGTTGACCTAGGGTTTTGGAGTGGGTTAAATAAATTCAAAATAACATTATGAAACTATTGGTGGTGGTCCCAAGGTCTGGACAGGTCATTTGATTAAAATGACATATTTGGGTCATTAATGGACCTTTAGGTCAACCTTGGTTGACTTGATCAATTAGGTTGACCCATGGTCTGGGCCTGGGTCTAGCAGGTTTGGTTTAACATTTAAAAATTATTGGAGGTGGTTGCATTTGATTTAGAGCTCATTTGCTCCAAGGTGACTATTCATTCCCCCAAGGTGTATTTTGGTCATTTTGATCCCTGGTCAACTGGGGGTCAAAGTGAGTCTAACAAAATGTAGTTTAATGTTTAAGAGGTCAGGATTAAGGGTTTGGATGTGATTGGAAGCTTTGGACAAAGCTCCAAGGTTAGGATCCACTAGGTGATAAGTCTAGTGGCATAGGCCATAAATATTTGGAGATTTTATAGCCTTTGGATTTCAATCCAATATTTAGGGTTAGAGACCTCAGAATGATCTCAAATTTGGAGGATTGACTCTAGAGACATTTCCCATCAGTATGCAACTGGTAGACTCTGAATTAAAGGTTATTTGACTGAGTTTTAAGTGTTTAAAAATTCACTGGAAAAAGGCTTTTAGGACTCAAACCTTTGGCCTTAGATTTGGGTCTTGACTTTAGGATTTGAACTAGATTTTGGGTTTCAAAGTTTAAACATGGATTATCCTAATCACTTATAATCATTTAAATGATTTTAATTGATTGGATAAGAGTTATGGTTTGACAGTAGCTTGAATAGACTAGAGCCTAGGTTAGAGTCTAGTTAGGTTTGAGGCTTGAATTGGTTTAAGGTGTGGATTAATTTAAGGTTTGAGTTGATTTAAAATTTAAATTGATATGGGGTTTAGATAGATCTGGGGTCTAGTTAGATCTAGGGTTTGAAATCTAAGAAGATCCTAAAATCTAGAAGTCCTAGGGATTTGGCGTCTAGAAAGATCATATTATGTAGAAATCCTAAGGTTTGAGATCTAGAAGAATCATAGGATCTAGGAATCCTAAGGTCTGGGATCTAGAAGAATTCTAGGACTTAAGTAGATCACAAGGTCAAAATTAAAAGGATCCTAATGTCTAGAGTAGATCCTAAGGTCCTGAAAAGGTCCGGGGATTTGATTGATCCTAAGATTTGATTGGATCCTAGGGCCTAGATTGATTTGGAACCTAGGTTGGGTCCTAATGACTTCATACAAAAAAGAGGTCAACAGCTTTGTTCTTGTATCCTCTCATTATTTGATGATGTTCCCTCAAATTTTTGATACCCTCACCTCGCCTTGCCATACTATCCTTCGATGATGTTCCTCACCTCTTTGATGATGAGCTCTCACGGTCACCTCATTTGAGGAAGTTTATTGCTCTCGCCTTCTTCAATGGTTCCAGTGGCTTCTTTCGATGATGTTCCATAGGAAATGTTCCTTTGATATTCATTTGATGAACACTTTTCAACTCTTAACTATCGCCAAACCTTCTATTTCCTGGCTGTCATCTCCTTCCATGGCGTCCTTCCTTTAGCAACTGATCCCTCCAGTAAATGGAGGTAATCTTCCTTCATTAGTCTATTGTTCATTTTTTAGGAATAATTAGGAGATGAATGGAGATTGTTCATAGTTTAAGGTTTTTTGTGTGATGAAACCTACAATACATTATGTGTAGATTTTTGGCCATTAAAGGAGCACATAAAATTAAGGGGCTATTTGGCAATGGGATTTATGCCATATTTGAGTACTATTTATGTTAAATTCTACCAAACTGGATTTATGGCACCGTTGAAAGTTACGGCGGAATAAATCCTCCATTTTGTTATTTTTGCAGTAAATCCTGAATTTACTAAATCCTGAAGTTTGACAGATTTAAGATTTTATGTTAAATCATATTTATTACCAAATAGCCCATAAGTGTTGCAAAGATGAGGATGCTAATTTGGTGGATGAGTGGATTTACTCTTAGAGTTTATTATTCATGGTGATGGAATTTACAAACAATAGAACTAAAATTTATTTATAGTAATTACAAGATCAAACTCATACACCGTGGCACTGGATAAGGCGGTACTGTAGCAGTAAAAAATTAACTAGAGCCTCAGTGCTATAAGGATGGCTTCGCTGCAGTGCTGGATGATATGACATAGTTACTTCTTGAATTGATGTGTCTTTTTACTAAGTAAAAATAGCTCTTAGAATTTGTAACTACTTCACCATGGTTCCATAGGATATGAGCACTATAATGCTTTGAACAACATTTCAACATTGCAACGTTCAAAAGGTTTGTGCTCCTGCATAAATTTTCCAGAGATACCCAGTATCATGGTGTTTTTTGGGTGCAGGGGCATTGTGATGCAATACTTTACTGACATTTATGACACCACATCTCTTGTAAATAGAGAAAGTTGGTGCCTCCATGTTGAAATTAGCACTTCGACATTGATCAATACTGTGCTGCAACATTAATCCCGCCCAACACTTGTAATATTTCTTTTTCCTACATAATTTTTGTATAAACACAACTAAAATAATTCATTTTTACTAAATTTATCATAACTAATATAATACACAATTTACACTTATCAAATTCACCGCAGCTTAAATACTTGGTTGTCCTTAAGTAACACTTATATTGACTCCTTGATCACCTTAATAACCAAAATAAAAATTGATAATTTAAATTTTCTAAAACATAAAATAATACAACAACGTCGAGAAGTAATTTGGAATAAACAAGTTATAATTCAAATTTAAAATGTTGTAATATTTATCCCAATCAGTCATCCTTGATATTACTTATTTTGAATTTATGCATTATCTTTTAAAATATAAATTGACTTTTGAATATAAAATGAATAATGTAGACTAGAAATAAGTTTCTTATAGTTTCAATAGGGAATTCATAAGTGCACTATCACATGTAATTGATTACTTATTTTATCCTTTTTAGTTAAATAGTAGGATGCAATAGAAATTAAGTTATAACTGATACCAATTTTTGAATGTACTTATCTTTTCTTTTTTGAACCATTTCCATTTTGATTTTTTCACATTTTTCTTTGCTTTACTATTTTGTGAAGTACATACTTAATGATTTTAAATATCAATTTTTACTTTCCATCTTTTGTAATCCTATTAAATTAATGTAAGGATTCAATAAAATCTCTAGTTATAGTTTCAAGTTTAACTATGATTTCTCTAATTTAAGCTACTCATATCTAATCTTTAAACTTATTTATTTATTTTCAATTTAGTTATCAATATAAGTAAATATATATTTTCTAAATTCAAAATTTAGTTAATAGCTTAAATGATCTATGTTAATTAATTATTGAGTTTTTTTAATTATGAATTATTATACAATGTTCATTCAAACTATAACATAGGATTTTATTATTATATTAATTTTATATAATTTTTAATTATAATTTTTATTTTGGTTAAATAGGTAATTGAATGTAATAACTATAGAGAATAATGTGTGCAATAGTTTAAACATAAGGAAATTTAATCAGATGTAGACAACATAAAATAAATAATGTGTACTAACAGTAACTAAAATGGATATAAGATAAAACATCAAACAAAAGTGGGTTCTTCCAATTAGTTAGATGTTTATAGTGTCCAACTAGACTACACAAATTATTATATTTTAGGACATACCAACTCAGTTATATTTCTCAAACATTTAATGTCAGCTAAATAAGGTTTTAGTTTCTAGCTATTAACTTTAAAAACATGCAAGCTTTCTTTTATCTTGAATTTCAATAGTTCCAAAAGAAAATACTCTTATTATAGTGAATGGTCCTGACCACCTAGATTTTAGTTTCCTAGAAATAACTAAAGTCTGGAATTAAAAAGTAAAATATCTTATCCAAGGGTAAATTCTTTCTTAAGAAGCTTATGATCATGCCATTTTTTTAACTTTATAAATTATTACATTTTTATATGCATCATTTCTAATATCTTCCAATTCATTCAACTATATTAATCTTTTTTCTTTTATTCCTTCAAAATTGAAATTAAATTCGTCAACAACTGTTGACCTCATTTTTGTATGAGGTCCCTAAGACTAATCCGAACCCTAAAGTGAATCCAGATCTTAGATTAATCTTGGCTTAATCCTATCCATCCATCTATAATCATCTAGTTGATTGTGAGTGATGTGATGAATTCAAATTAAGGTAATCAAATCCAAAACCCAGCTTAACACTAGATTTCTAAAATCAAAATCCAAGATTCAAAGGCCCTATCGTGAAAACCTTTTCCCGTAATTTTTCAACTACTTTAAACCTTAGTTAAATGACCTCCGATTCATGATCTATCAGTTGCATATTGATTAGGCATGTCTCTAGGATCTACCCTCAAAATTTGAGCTCATTTTTAGGTCTCAAACCTCAAAAACTGAATTGAAACCCAAAGGTTATAAAACCTTTAAATATTTACATCCTGTGCTACTAGACCTGCCACCTAGTGGATATTGATCTTGGAGCCTTTTTCAAATGATCTAATCATATCCAAACCCTTAATTTTGACTAGTTGAGTAGTAAACTGTATTTGGGTGGATTCATTTTGATTCCCAATTGATCAGAGGTCAAAATGACCAAAATGACCTTTAAAGGGCAATTTTGGAGATTACTATAGACTTCAAGATTACCTTTTCAAATCAAGCCTCAAAACCTCTTCTAAAGCATCCTAATAAACATTAGGAGGAAATTGGATATAAACACAGACCATAGTCAAGCCTGGTTGACCTAGGTCTACCCAAAATGACTAAAATACCCCTTAAGTGTGTGAATAGTCATTTTCAATCAAATGACCTTATCTTTGGATGGAACCACTTCCATTCAACTTAAAATGTTAAAATAAACTTGTTGGACCCAATCGTAATCCCTGGGCCAACTTGGTTGACCTAAATGCCTTCTAAGGGCTTAAATTGTCATTTTGGCCAAATTGAACTCTCTAGACCTTGGGACCACTTCTAATAGACTCAAAATATCATTTTAAATTTGTTGAGCCCAGACTCAACCCCGAGGTCAAGCTGGTTGATCAAGTCAACCTAGGTTGATCGAAAGACCCATTAAAGGACCAAATAGGGGATCAAATCAAGATGATTATTTTGATCCCTTAAACCACTTCCAATAGAAATAAAATATCATTTCAAACCCATTAAGCTCAAACCTAGGTTCTAGGTCAACCTGGTTGGCCAAGTCAACCAAGGTTGACCCAATATTTGTATAAGGTCTTAAATGGGTTAACCTAACTCATTTAACCAAGTTAAATCTTTTAAGCTCTCAAATCCACTTAAATGATTGATCTAAAGCTATCCAAAATTATTTGGAGTCAACTCCTAGGAAATTTGACCAAAGTTAACTTATACGTGTATTGGTCAAACCACCTTGGACTTCCTTTTACATATTCAAACTCTATCTCTTAAGCATCAAGCTCTTTCCAAATCAACCCAAGACACTCCCCATGCCACCTCACAATCCCATGTGGCAAGTTGACTAGTAAAATGGTCAACATGGGCATTTGGAGTGGTAAAAGTTAGTCAAACATTCAACCTTTAGGATTTTCATCAACATATGTCCTCCCCATACATTTGGATGGTTGTGAGGGGCACTTGGTAGCATCCCAAAGTCTTCCCCCTCAATCAATCATTAGAGATAAGGGGGAAATGCCAAAACAAACCTCTTTAAGCTCATCATACTCTCCTATCTTCCAAAACTTCAAATTACATCACCTCAAAAACCCATTTAACTAAAGATTTATCCTCTCCAGCTATAAGAGAAGCCTCCCTAAGCTTTTCCCATGTTGTTGCAAAGCTTGAGAGCCTAATTTAAGAAGAAAGAGAGAGAAAGAGATAGAAAAGAGAATTTTAATAGTAGATTTAAATCTAGCTTTTAAAAGTTTTTGAGGTCTTCAGCAACAGTGTAGAGAATTCAATAAAATTTCCAACAAGCCCAAGAACATCAAAATCCACCAACTGGATTATAAGTTATCTTCATTTTAAGTTGTATGACCAAACCTTGATTTCTTCCGAATCTCAATGCATGGAGCCCTGAAACTCCATGGTTGAAAGATTAGGGTATCAAGTTCCTATGTTTCAAATTTAACGAAAATCCAACGGTTGAATTGAAAGTTATGGGCAATTGAATATTTCAAATCATTTTGAACTAAGTTTTAGCCAGTTAACCAGAGTCATCCGATCACTCATTCAGTGCAATCGAACGGCACTGATTGTGCCTCGTCATCCCTCATAACCATGCGTGGTTATTAAATAAAAATTGAATTAAAAAATTTAATTAAATGCCCAGAACTTCCAAAATTCATAGAAAATCTATTTTTTCACCAAATTTAATGTTCTTGGGCTCATTGGAAAGAGCTTCAGCCTTCTATTTATTAAAATTAAAATCAAAGTATTTTGACAACTATAAAGGGAGATATTTGGGTTTATTCAAAATCCAAAATTCTCAATTTTCTCACTATCCATTGGTCAAATTGTGGCCAAATTTTGGTGAAATATTTTTGAGCATCTTAGGCATCCCCTGTATTTTTCCTAGGACTAAATGGTCAAGGGATTGCTATGGAATGAATTTACAAAGTAGTGGGTCTATTTTAGACCCAAAGTTTTGAAAATTCATAACTCTCTAAATTGGAAGAATTAGGTTATCTGATTTCTGTGGTATGCTTGCCTATGTCCCAGGGTCAGGTGACCAAAATTTCAAACCAATTTGAACACTAGAGATACCTAGAGAAAAAAATTAAGGAAAAGGTCTAGTTAATTTGGAAAAATTCTAGAAAATTATGCATACATTCAATAGGGGTGAAACTTCAGAACATTGAACTTAGTGATATTTTACACTTTAGGTCAAAATTTTATTTGATTTAGACTTTATTTGTCAGAAAAATAACCAAGTTAAAATTCAACTTTTTTTATAACCCCAAAACTTAAAAAATATGTAATAAATCACAATTAAATTCAAAAATTACAAATAATATAAAATACTATAGTCTATGATGTGATTGATGGGTGTTAGATTTATCCTTAGGTTAGGGTCTATTTAAATGTTGATACAATCTTATGCAGGTGGTTATGCTCATACAAGGCATTCAAATTAAAAGGGGCAAAGTTAAATATAAATTAATCAAATTTTTGTAGGTGCTCTAGAATGCTAAGTCCCCCTTTAAAAATAATAAGAGCATAGCCAAGTGTGGATGGTTTGAGCATTTTAAATTTTATTATATTAACTACTTGGGATAATTTAAACATAATTACTTAAGATAACCTTGTAGGTTGTTCCAGTTTAGAATTTTAATTTTCATGTAATTCAAATTTATTGAGTTGTAATTCAAAGTGATATTTGAAGGTGGATACATAAATATGCAACTTAGATTCCAAAGAGGAGAGAACATCCCTTAGGTGAGGGTTCTCCTCCATTTGAAAGACTAAGTTAGGATAGTTTCAAATATCCAAAGGGAAAAGAAAATATCCCTTTCGAGGGAGAGTTTTTTTTTCATTTGGATATCCAGACCCAATGGATCTAAGAAGTTCACAAAGGGATGAAGAAGTGGAGATTGAGAAGAATTCGATTCTCAAATTCACTTGAGTCTTAGGAGTAGAATCCGAGCTATTGTTAGTGGTATCCGGCCACCTTACTTTCTACAAACCTTGGGTTGTAATATTAAGTGGCACTTGCCACAAGGACTTTTAATTTGAATATTAATTGAATTGATCAATAATTGATGTGCTGATTTACGAGATAAGATTACATACTTTTAGTAAATTTTTTTGGCACTTTACATGTCGATCTTTGATTTTTCCTGTAACCCGATTAGAGGCTCATGAGGGATCGCTATAACTTTTGCTACTTTAATTAAATTAAAAATTTTGAGATAATATATAAATTCTAACATTTTAAGAAGTAAGCCTGGGATCATGGAGAGTTCACATTACATTTTGTTGCACTTTTTTTCCATTATTAGGCACCCCCTCCCCCCCCCGCCAATTAGTTTTGGCAGACCACCTGGCCTATTAGGGTGCAAATTTGTCAAGGGAAATCTACGTAATCTCTAGGATAAAACCTATTTTTAAGCCTTTTTAAAACTGATTTTAAGCATTCATTGAGTCAACTAGCATGCACTGTATTAGAAACAAACTAAAATGAGCCAAAATTTTAATTTTATTTACTTTAAGCTTCATACTACCTAACATAAGTTAAAGGGTCAATTGAGGACTGCTCTAGATGTCTGCCTTATTTTTAAAAAAACTTAACTTAAGTAACGTCCGTACCACTTTCACATAAAAAACTAAACTCATGGTTTTGAAGCATTTAGGTGGTTGGCTAGCTCCCTAATCAAGGCCAGAATAAGTCCAGATCATATATTGCATTAGCAAGGTTCAGGTTGCTGGTTTTCAGTACCCAATTTAGACTTAAGTTCTGAGGCAGGCTCACGCTATAAGACCTCAATTTCTTGGAATTGAGTCCCATCCTTCTAGTAAAATTGACAATTCAAATAAAAAAATCTCTTTTAATCTAAATCCAAGCCCAACACTTAGGATAGGTTAGGTCGTTTCTGAAGTGATTCAGATTCTTAAAACACCTCACCATTCTTCTTTTAACCTCCATAAATAAGTGCTCACCATGATCCAATCCCAATTGAGTTTCCAATCCTTGCTCCCTTTGATACCAAACTTTAAAATAAATAAAAAAAAAAATTTTTACTGCTATTTTCATCGAGAGTATTCTATGAAATTTTTATTTCCCATGATGCAATTAACTACGAGGGCTTGCACTCATAGGAGATTTAGTAACCGAGATAAATTTCCAAAATAAATTTTTCAAAAAACATAATTATCTTTGTGAAAATTTGAGTCAAAATCAATGATCATTATCATTATTTTCAAAATCTCCAATCATAATTGATATCTTCTTCCCTAAGGAACATATATCAATTGTTGTTGTAAATTTAATTATGAAATTAATAATAATTTATCTAAATTATTGTAGTTAAATACCTGAGTGAATAATTATTTTGACCCTTTAGGGTCATATGTAGTTCTTGCTTGAATTTGACTATGATAATCAAGTTAAAATTTTAATTCTATAAATTGAACCCATTAAGGAATGGTATGCTCATCTCTTGAGATGATATATCATTCATAATAATGCAGCCAATTTCAAAATTAAAATTTAAGAAATTAAATAACCCAATGATAATTAATCTTGTCAAAAAACTCAACACTTTTTAAACAACACAACAACCCAAAGTATTATATGTTTTAGTTTTATAGGTAGGTGGCAAGCTTTTTCATAAACTAATTTTGAGGGAGACATACCAATAGGAGTCTTAAAGACTTCCCTATAGGCCCATAATGCATAATCTAGTTTATTAGCCCAATCCTTTTTATTAGAAATAATATTTTTGTTTTAAAATTCATTTAATTTCCCTATTACTAATTATAGCTTGGCCACTAGTTTGGGATGATAAGTTGTTCTTACCCTATAATGAATTCAATATTTCCTTATTGCTGTTTATACTCTCTTATTGCTGAAATAACTTTCGTCGTCACTTATTAAAACTCTAGGCATTCAAAATCTTTAAAAAATATTTTTTTATTTAAAAAATTAATCACAAGTTAAGCATCAGTTCTAGGGGTTTCCACTCTTTCAATCCATTTTGAAACATAATTCATAGCAATAAGAATATACTGACTTCCATGGGATTGCAGAAATGGATCCATAAAATCTAATCCTCAAACATCAAATATCTCAATCACCAAAATATAGTTCAAAGGCATCTAATTTTTTATTAAATTACTGCTTACTCTTTGACATTGATCACATTTTCTAATATATTCATTAACATCCTTAAATAGAGTAGGCCAAAAAAAATCTTGATTGGTGGATTTTAGAAGTAGTTCTAAAACTCTGAAATGTCCTCCATAATGAGAATGTTGACATTCCCTAATGATGGGTTCAGTTTCTTCCTCTTGGATTCTAGTAATTTGATCATTATAAGCTTTAAATAAATGTGGTCCATCCCAAATATAATATTCGGTATCATGCATAAATTTACTCTTCTTTTTTTGAAAGTTGCAATTTGCATTGAAAAAGAGAGAACTTACAAGCAACTAAAGATAGTTATCACACTCCTTCTTTAGTAAATAAAACCAAGAAGAAGTAATGCAATCTAAAGAGAAACAATAAAGAACAAAGCGACAACTTAAAGCTAAAGTTGCACAACAATCGACCACTTTATTACAATTTATTTAAATAAGATGAAATATAATATTTCTAAAATCATTAAGAAAGATAAGCTTTTTATTCCAATCTCCATCTTGCTGCCATTTTGCCTTCTTCAAAGAATCTTGAAGCCACTTAATCACATTAAAATGCTTTCCTTCAATAATTACCCCCTTGTATTGTAACATCCAACTTTGCATATGCTCTCAAATTAAGAAAACTGCTAGTAGCTCATGACTAGCTACTTCCTAATGCTTCACCTACTTACCAAATGCCCAAAGAAAATGTCCCTTGTGATCTCCAAAAATCACTCCAATACCTTCACTGTAAGATTCCATAAGACATGCATCCACATTGATCTTGATCCATTCTAGGGGTGGCGGATGCCAAACATCAGTAAACTCTAATCGGAGATCAACATCCCAATCTTCTAGTATCAAATACTTCAATGGCTGCATAATGGACGTTAAAACATTTGAAGCTATAAAGATATAGATGATGTAGCTAATCCAAGCTTTATTTGATGCTGGCCTTTCCAAGAATAAAAAACTACTGTACAATATAATTTGACTATGTTCAAATTAAATGTGGGCATCCTTTTCAACTCTTCTAAACAATTTGAAAAGGATTTAAAGATTGGAACATGAAACCCCCCATTCACGAAGCTTATGCAAGATCTGAAGCAAACATTTGTAGTGAACAACAACATGCTCTTGGTTCTCCACCTCATTACACCCTCTAACATAACTATTTAAATGTTATAAATTCCTATAATGCAGAAAAGAATTGGTAGGTAGAGCTTTCTTACATAACATCCACTAGAACAATTCAATCTTAGGAATAAGCTTAAATTTCCTGTTCCAATTCAACGTCTGGATATTGGTCTATTTTGCCGCCTTATGATGCACATCATATTCCATCCAAGCTTCAAATGCTAAGGAAATGATTGATCTACCCAAATGCTGCTTAATGAGCTCGATGCAATCTTCCTCCGACTCTGGAAATAAAAGAATCTATTTGATAACCGAAACCAAATCCACATTAAACGTATTTGGCAACTCTGAACACTTTCAACTGCCTTCTTCTAAAATAAATCTCTGAACCAATTCACTATATAATTCATCACAATTAACATAAGTAGGCCACTTATTGAGAGGCTTATGAAAGATCCTTGTATCATTCATGATACTCACTTTCTTTCCATTCACCAACTTCCATCTAACAATATTCTTCAAATACTTGGCTCCATCCACAAAAATTTTCCAAGATGAGGAATTACCACTTTTAACCATAGCATTCCATACATCACTCCCATATTTTGAAATGATAGATCTATTACATAAAGAATGAGAATTCTAAATGAATCTCCAAGCAATTCTAGACCTCAAAGGTCCAACTTTATCAACCGACAAAGGAAGACCCAATCCTCCAAGCAAGTAGGGTTTGCAAAGTTCTTCCAATTATACATAGTGCAAACCTCTCCTTCCTTTGTCCTTATGCCACAAAAAGTCTCTACATAACTTATCCAACTCATTTAATAGTCCCTTTGGAACCAACAAATGTGTTGATAAAAAATAGGCAGAGAAAGAAAAGTCCTCTTTATCAGAAGAACTCTTCCTACCGAAGAAAGATAACTATTTCCCCACGCATTTAACCTCTCCAATGCATGGTCTAAATTTTTTTGGAAATCAGAGCTTACAAGCCTTCTCATTTCCATCATCACACCCAGGTATTACATTTCTTTCATAATGCTAAACCCCAACTTCTTAGCAATTCTCTTCATGGTCCTTTCCTTTATTGAATTCCCAAATAAAATTTGAGATTTCATATTATTGACCTTCTAGCTGGTCCACCCACAAAAATCCCTCAAAATTTTCCTCATACTATGTGCTACTCTAGTAGAAGCCATTGAGAATAATAATACATCATCAACATATAATAAATGTGTAATTTTTTTAGATTTTGGAGATACCTTAATTACCAATTCAGAACCCCTTTGATATATAGAGTTAGAAAGCAGTTGGGAGCACATTATATACAAATAAGGGACAATGATCATCCTTGCCTAAACCCACTTTTAGCTTCAATCCAATCTGGCCTTCGACCATTAATAAGGATAGAGAATCTCACATTTTACACACATTCAATAATAAGGTTAATGAGTTTTGGAGGAAAACCAAACCAACCTAAAGATTTAGATAAAGTTGGCCAACCCATACTGTCATATGCTTGCCCCATATCAACTTTAACCACCATAAGTCCTTTCTTGGAATTAGAAAATCTGAACTTATTGAAGATTTCTTGAGCCAATAAATAATTATCTGTCATACAACCACCAGGTATAAATGTGATTTGATCTTTAGTTATTATCTTAGGCAAACACCATTTCACCTGGTTCATTATCATTATAGCCACCACGTTATAAATCAATTGGCACAAGCTAATGGGTCTGAATAGTGAAGGCTCCATAGGGTTATTCACTTTTGGAATTAAAACAATCAGTGTATCCATCCATTTAGGATGCATTTCTCCTTTTGCAAAAAATTCATCCATAGCTCTCCATAAATCATCTTTAATAATACTCCAAAAGAACTTGATTAATGAAGCGATAATACCATCCAAACCCAGAGATTTGTTGTTCCCCAAGTTCTTGACAACTTCCAGCATTTCTTCTTGAGTAAAATCTGTATTCAGCTACTCCCATTCAGCATTGTCTATTCTTTGATGATTAAACACTTCAAGCCACTCTGAGAGGTTGTAGTCTCTTGGCTTCCATTTCTAACTAAAGAAATTAAGAAATGTAGCTTCAATTTTTTCTTGATATTCCACAAGGCCCTCACTACCATATTTTATCTGATTAATCCACTTCTTGTTTCTTCTAGCTGAAGCAAAATCATTGAAGAACTTTGAATTTTTATCACCTTCTTGGATCCAACTTATTTTTGCTCTCTGATTCCACAAGGTGGCTAATCGTGCCAAAGTGACATTTAGCTCATGCACTTTACTTCTTAACAGCAGTAGGTCATGCTGATTAAGACCCTCTTCTATACTTTCTTTAAGTTGCAAATCCAAGATTTCCTTCTTCAATGCCTCCTTCAAATCTGATAAGTCCTTCATCATGTTTTTATTCCAATAATATAAAGCTTTCAAAGCTCTATTCAACTTCCTTTGCAAAATTTCAACATCATAACCAAAATCAAATCTTCTCCAAGCTTTAGGCACCACATTTTAACTGTCGGGTAGGATCTCCAAATATCTTCAAATCTAATAAATTTGTGAATAGGCCTTGACCCATCATTCATCTTGAAAATAATAGGATAGTGATCCGATGCCACTCTCGCTAGATGCCTTAGCACTACATAGGGGACCTGCTGAAGAGCTATTAAATTCAATAAGCATCTATCCAACCATTCCCAAATCCTTGAATTACCATCCTTACTATTAGACCAAGTATACCTTGGTCTAATAATACCTACATCATGAAAATTATTGTTATCTAAAAAGGACTTCATTTCTTGAGGACCTTGGGAGAAGATAAATATTTTTCCCCCTCTTTCTTCTTCCTTAGACAACATACAATTAAAGTCCCCTCCCAAAATAGAAGGAATATCACACACCAATTCCTTCTCAAGACTCTCCCATAAACTTCTTCTAACCCACACATCCTTACTCCCATACACCGTTGCAACATTCCAACAACCCTTATTCAGAATTTAAAACACCCAAACACCACCTGGGAGGAATCAAACACAATATCAAAACTACCCTCTGACCTTTTTTAAAGAACAAGAATACCCCCAGAAGTACCATTAGCAGGATGGTGAAAGAAATCCCAATCCTCCCCAATAATCATATTAACTTCCTTTCTATCAATACAAGACAACTTCATATCTACCAAGCCAATAAAAAATACCTCATTATCTCTCACTATCTCTCTAAGATAAAGAGAAGCCACTTTTTTTGGCTCATCTTCAATTCCAAAATAAGAAGGAAGACATCAAAACACCAATGGGTAATGGTCCCTAGCACCATGCCACCCACCTCCTTGTCCTTTCCTCTTTATAGGAACATCTTCAATAGGCCCTAATGGTTTAAGTTCTTTAGAAAGCTTCTATTTATTACTAAAAGAACTAACATCATTAACAATACTTGTAGGAGATAAATTATGATCAACTTAAATAGCAACATTCCTTGCAATAAGCACATCACTAATTCCTTCCAACTCTTCTGATGGATGACCACCATTATAACCAGCAAATGGAGTATCTTTAGGAAGAGATTATTCACTATTAACAAGCTTGATTTCCACTTCCGTCTGATAATTTTGAATTCAAGTAAAAGTAGACATATTTGTATCCATCCTTTTAAATGCTTCCTTTTCCACAATCCAACCTTCCATTTATGTTAAGATGCAAGGTCTGATTACCTACAAAATTCCTAATTCAATCAGCATTAGTAACCTCAAAAGAGACATTAGTAACTTATACCTCCATCTTTTTAGACTCCTGCACATCAACATTTTATCCACCTTTATCATCAGTAGGCTCCATAAGCACACTAAATTTTTTTGTATTTAGCAAGTTCAAATAATTATCCTGATTGTTATTTGGCAGGGAATCACAAGCTTCCCCAGTCTGGACTGTAATGGAATTTTTTCACATTCAGCCTGAGAAGGAACCTCAAGATTATTCAAATTTTACACCTTATTGTTTAGATTCTTGTTCTAAAAAAGCTCTTTTCTTATTCTAAAATTTTACATCGATCCAAGGTCCATATTCAGCTTCAACTGATTGCTTTTTATTCAAACCACCCTTATTTCCTTCATTCGAACCTAAAATTGGGGCATCTTTATTATGAGATTCATTCTTGTCAACAGCAACATTTTCTTCAAGAAACAAATTAGCCTTGTGCCCAATCTTTCCACATTTAAAGTGAAAAGAGGAAATTTTCCCATACTCTATTTTCTGAAAAAATCTTCCACCCAAACTATCCACCCAATTTAAAATCTAGATTGATTTGCACACAAACTCTTGTGAATTTCGTTCTTCCCTATTTGAACATGTTTCCATCAAGAAGCATAGGAAGACCCACCTTGGAAGCAATCTTACATATATTAACCTCATCCCAACAATGCAGTAGGAGATGGGGCATTCTTATCCAAATAGAACAAGATAATCCCTTCAAGGAAAGAAGAGAGAAAGTAGGTGTCTATCTATCAATTCCAATGATATAACCACCCGAGGACCTTTACTCATAACTCCTTCCAAAGATTCAAAAGACTGGAAAGAACATAAAATCCAATCTAACCCAAATGATGTTAAATGGAATCCTCCAAATTTGCTCCATTGCTTTCTCAATTCAACACTACAAAAAGGAAAAGGAACATTCTTCCCCAAGACTTTCTCAACCAATGAATTCTTTAGCACTTGAGCATTGACATTCTTCTTATCTGAATTAAGCTTTACAATTTGATCTTCTGACATTTCAGTAGAAATAAGATTCGAATTTATTTAAATATGCAGATTAACATTCCACAAATTTGCCAGCTTTTGGATATTTGTAAATTCCTCGACCAGTGTAGAATTATTCAAAAGATCATTAGGTTCTACGGCATTAACCCTCACGTTAGGATTAGATACAGCAGATGAAAGATCTACCTGATTTAATGAATTCTTGATTACAGGTATAACAAGATTGGAAGGAGTAATAAATCTATTAACTTTTAACTTCAAACTGGATGACGAATCTTCAAAATAATTTTTTCTTGGATTTGGACTCTTCATCCTTGGCTACATAACTTTAGGAGTAATCTGATTATCAGCAATCATCTTCCCTTTACCTTCAACCAAAGTTGTTTGTTGCATTGGTGGTCCAAAGCCTTCTCTGACCACCAATGTTGAATTTCTCAGAGATGAATTTTGTGATCTTCCTTCCGAGAGAGATGCACTCACCTTATTGTTTCCAAATTGTCCTAAGAACCCTTAGTCCTTAGCTGATGATTGAAGAAGTGAAGGAGCGATGACAGACGGCGACCACTGGCGGTCATCCTCCACCATAATAACCTTCCGTGAAAAAGTAGGAAACAAGACATTTGAAAACCCTCTCTCTCATGCTAATACTCTCTCTCAATAGAAAATGCTCTACTGTGGTTCAATAAAAAAATAAAAGGCATAAATTTACTCTTTTGAATCAATGATAATTTACATAGAAGTATACCACTAATAGCGAAATTAATAATATTAACATACTTTGGCAATCTATTCAAAAATGAAGCAAATAATTATTCCTTAGGAATATACTCATTAATTTCAAGCTCATTTGATGCATGCTTTTTGATGAAAAGTCTAGAAAGATGATTAGTGATTTTATTTTTAGTTCCTTTCTTATCCAAAATTTCTACATCAAGTTCTTGTAACAGAAGAATCCACGTCACCTATCTCAATTTGATGTCTTTTTTTTATCATAAGACATTTTATTACAAAATGATCAGTATAATAACTACTTTTGTATCAATCAAATATGATCTAAATTAGTCAAAAAAAAAATGGTAGCAATTGTTTTTTAGTAGTTGTGTAATTATACTGTACAAAATTGAATGTTCTACTAGCATAAGAAATGACATGAAATTTCTTATCTTGCTTTTGACCAAGAACAACCCCAACAGAAATGTATCTTGCATCACACATAGCTACAAAAGGTAAAGACAAGTCTAGAGTAATAATAATTGGAGTAGTATTCAATATTATTTTGAAGTGTTAAAAGTTTCAAGATAGATAGTATAAGATAAAAGGAGCATCCTTTTACAATAAATGACATAAAGTTTTAAAAATTTTAGAGAAGTTCTTAATGAATCTTCTATAAAATTCTAGATGCCTAAGGAAACTTCTAATTCCTTTAACAAAATGAGGCAATTTTTCAATAACATGAATTTTTGCAATGCCTACCTTCAATACTTCCTTACAAATTTATGCCCCAAGATAATTCGTTATAATACAATGAATTGACATTTCTCCCAAATTATCACTATATTTGTCTCAACACATTTTTTCAAAAATAGAAATTAAATACTCAAGATAAGAATCAAATGTTGTGTCAAATATAGAGAAGCCATCAATGAAGATTTCAATACCCTTCTCAATTAAGCTTGAAAAAATTGACAACATACATCTTTAAAAAGTAGTAAGAGCATTACAGAGACCAAATGGCATTTTCCTAAAAGAAGATGTTCCATAAGGATTGGTGAAGGTAGTCTTTTCTTTGTCCTTAAGTGCTATAGGAATCTAACGATACTTGAATATCCATCTAGAAAGAAATAAAATGAATGCCTGCTAACCTATCAAACATCTGATCAAGAAAAGGCTAGGAAAAATTATCTCTTCTAGTGGCCTTTTTTTTTACTTCGTATAATCTATAAAAATTCTTTTCCCAATGACAGTTCTAGTAAGAATAATTTCATTATGTATATTTGATACTAAAGTCATGCCACCCTTTTTAGAAAAACAATAAATAGGGCTCACCCAAGAACTATCTGAAATAGGATAGGTAATCCCATCATAAAGCCATTTAAGAATCTCTTTCTTAATAACTTGTTTCATGGAAATGTTAAGTCTTTTTTTTTTGTTTAAAGAATGCCATGAGCAATTTTATTGAGAAGAAGTACAAATCCTAAGTGATAGAAATCCTATCACTTTCCTCCATTACCAGAGAAACATAGTAAGGAGGAATGTTATTGCAATCTAGCCTATCCTAGAAAAAATCAGAGAAAGAAGCATAGTTGGCACAACAGTCAGCCAACTTATTACAATTCCTATTTACAACTTGAAAGAGAATTTGACTGAAGTTCCTAAGAAAGGAAAAATCTTCTACTTTGTTTAAAGAAGTCTTCGGACTTTCATTCTTCACCATACTTTGGATATGCTTCATAACATTAACGTTGTCTCCCTCAATTATAATGCCTTTCAATTTAAATATCCATTCTTGCAAAACATATTTCAATGAGAGTATAAATTGATACTCCAAGTTCGAGTGGTCCCAATGTATAGCTGAAAGGCCAAAAGCAAACAAGAACCTTCCTTTACAATCCCTTGCAACTCCTCCAACTCCTCCTCTATATGAACTCTTAAAAGAAGTATCGGCGTTGAGCTTGGTCTACTCGGGTGGAGAAGGATGCCAAAAAGAATTTGATAGCTTCTTTGGCTGATTGACATCCCAGTGGTCCGAGCGAAATGAGGCAACAACAAAACTCACTGCATTTGCAGCTGTTACGATAATACTATCATCCCTCTCACCTTGCTTGAGTTTGTTCCTACTTTTCCACGATAGAAACACAGCTGAGCAGTATAAGTTACCTACAAATAGATTAGAGTTAGAGAACACCTGCAGCCCTCGATTGCAATCTTCCAAGTCAACAAACAAAGGGACTTGAAATCCCCATTTGTTAAGTATCAACAGGACCTGCACAAGATACACACAGTTAACAGCAATGTGCTTCATATCTTCAGCTGCTTCGCAACCCCTCGGACATCCATTGAAATCTTGAAGTCTTCTAAACATTAGGCATACATTTGTAGGAATAGCTTTATGAAGTAGCCTCCACCAGAAAGTATCGACTCGTGGCATCAATTTCAAATTTTTCGTCCATTCCAAGTTCACATTTTCAACATTGTTACCAACCAATTCTTCTGAATCCAGAGCAACTATTATTCTACCAGAGAATTTAGACTTCAGCTCTAGTTGATCCCCTTGCAAATCTGAATATATTGAAATTGCTGTAATAATCTTCACTAACTCAGGGCCGAAAACCAAATGCAGTTTATCCTCGTCCCATCTCCCATTGCTTATAAAGTTAGAGAGCTTCAAACTTGATACATCTGGGATAGCAGTACAGGTAGGCCAACAATCAATACATTTATCAAGAATCCATGTATCTTCAAAGGTATTTATGCTAATACCATTTGAGACCTTCCATCTTGTTATTTCTTTCAGGAATAAAGCGCCATTTTACAAAATTTTCCTTGCTTAAGAATAACAACTTCTTACTTGGGAGTTCCAAATTTTATCCCCATATTTCTCTTTCATGTTCCTGTTTAGGAGAGAATGAGGATTTGATATAACATTCCAGGAAAACTTAGCTCTCAACGGGCCTGCAGCATCTGCAGCTGACTGCACACCTTGGCCTCCCATATTTTTAGATCTACAAATCGTCTCCCAAGCTATATAGTGTAGACCCTTATGTCTATCATCTTTTTGCCAAAGAAATTCCCTACACATCTTGTCCAAATCTTTCAAGACTCCCTTTGGAACAAGTGAGTGTGTAGATAAGAAAGTATGAAGGGAAATAAGTGAAGACTTAATAAGCAGCAACTTTCCTGTGAGGGAAAAAAATCTGTTATTCCATTTCAAAATTCTGGCAGCAGCCTTCTCTAACAAATTTTGGAAATTTGAGTGGACTAGTCTTCTTAATGCCAACTTCAATCCAAGGTAATTAAGTTCCCTGACTACCTTAAAGCCAATAGCCTTTGCAAGTTCCCAGACCTTCCTTCTTCCATCCGATCTCCCAAATAGAATAGAAGATTTCTAGAAATTAATTCTCTGACCCGTCCAATCCTTGTACTCCTTCAAAATTTTATTGATTTTCTTAACATTCTCGAGGCTTGCTGAAGAAAATATAATGATATCATCTGCGTATTGAAGATGACAAATCCTATCTGCATTAGCCGCCAATTTGATTCCTATGTTTCTTCCTTTTTGAGTGAAAGCATCTGAAACCAGTTGGGAGCACAATATGAAAAGATAAGGCGACAAGGGGCAGCCTTGCCGAAATCCTGACTTAGCTTTAATCCAAGGAAAACTATAGCCATTAATTAAGAAAGAAAATTGAGGGTCAATCACACATTGCATTAACAAGTTGGATAATTTTCCTGGGAAACCATAACAATCCAAAACTAGCTTTAAGGTGGACCAACCCATGCTATCATAGGCTTGTTCCATATCCACCTTGATAGCCATCAACCCTTTCTTAGATTTAGAGAATCTGAGCTTATGAATAAGCTCTTGTGAAAAGAGAACATGATCTGATAAAGAACGCCCTTTGACAAACGCAGCTTGATGTTCAGAAATAATCTTAGGCATTAACAAAGCAAGTCTATTTAGCAATATCTTTGCAAAAATCTTGTAAATAGATAAGCAAAGGCTAATCGGCCTAAAATTGGAAGGGAACGTAGGATTATTAACTTTAGGAATTAAAACCTCCAAAGTTTTCTTCCAATCATCACACATTTCCCCAGAATTGAAAAAGGAGTACACTGCTCTCCAAACATCCTCTTTAATTATTAGCCAATAAGATTTAATGAAAGAATATGTAATACCATCCAAACCTGGAGAAATATTTGATTCCAACCTGTTGACAACTCCATCAAGCTCCTCCTTATTAAAATCAGCCAGCAAAAAGCTTTTGTCTTCCTCTATAAGAACATAGGAGGGTTTCGGCCAACCCTTAAGGTCACATCTCCTCCCTTCCCATTTGTCTTGAAAGTATTCAAAGAATACCCATTCAATTTGCTTGTGCTCCTCAAACTGATTCCCATATAGGTCTCTTATATGATTGATTTGATTATAATTCCTCCTATAAGAAGCATATGCATGAAAATATTAAGAATAGGAGTCACCTTTTTCTATCCACTTGATCTTTGCTCTTTGCCTCCACCATGTATCCAGTCTTCCAAGTGTGGAATTCAGCTCCAAAACTTTAGCTTTCAATAACCAAAGCTTATCATTTGCTAAGCTACCCGTATTTGCTTCTTCCTCTTGAAGTTCTAATACTTCTTTCTTAAGACGATCTTTCAACTCCTTAAGATTAGCATGCTTAGATTTGCTCCAAAAAAATAACGCCTTCAAAGATCTTTTAAGTTTGGTGTTAAGCGATTGAATTGCATTACCTTGCACCTTCTTCTCCGAAGACTTCTCCACAATTTTAAAGGCTGCTGGATAAGAAGACCACACTTCTTCCAACTGAATCATTTTGCTTCTATGAAATCCAGCCGAAATTACTTTAATAAGCAAAGGATAGTGGTCTGAAGCAATTCTAGCGAGATGTCGAACCACAGCTCGTTCCACAACATCTAAAGCCAAAGAGTTAAGAAGCACTCAGTCCAACCACTCTAATATTCATGCTCCACCATTTTTATTATTACACCAAGTGAACCTTGGTCCAATTACCCCCACATTATGCATATCACAAGTATTCATAAACGAATTTATGTCTTTAGTGCCTTGAGAAAACATGAATTTTTTACCTCCTCTCTTCTCTTCTTGAGACAAAATACAATTAAAGTCTCCCCCTACTAACATAGGGAACTCCTATTTCAAAAATGCTTCAAGGCTTCTCCACAAAAGTCTTCTTTTTTCAACTTCCTTGCTGCCATAAACGGTTGCAATCAGCCAAACTCCTTTATTTGGAATGCTAAGTTCCCCCACTACCGTTTGAGGAGAAGAAAATTTAACAGAGAAAGCAACAATGTCTGACCTCCAGCAAAGCATCATTCCACCAGACAAACCATCAACAGGAAGCAGGAAGTAATCCCAGCAAGGGCCAAGCATTCTATAAACTTCAACATCTTTAACATAATTAATCTTGGTTTCAATCAATCCAACAAAAAAAACATCAAATTCATTCACCAACTCCTTCAAATAACGGGTGGCCTCATGCTTCCTAGCCCCCTGAAAATTCCAGAAAATAATAGAAGTCATTGAATATTAGAAATGGGATTGCTCCCACCTCTACTACTTTTTAACAAACTTCCTTTCCTTTTAGTAAGAGTAATGTTATCCTTAACCAAAGATTTTAATTCTTTTTGAAGACTGAATTTCCTGCCTCCCGAATCATCACCTGTCGTTTCGGAGTTCATTTGTTTCCCATCTACTGCAATAATTTCTCCTTCCTCTATATCTCTAGCCGTTGGTTTACTTGGCTCAGAATAAACTTCCTCCATATTGGCCAGCACCCCAAACTTGTTCAAATCTGCTGAACCTGAAGCAGAATGTAAGGCATCAGCTACCAAAGTATCTGTAGCAGATTTAATTACTGCATTATCACACATCTCAGGAACCAAATCAGAACTTTTTGTTGCTACTTCTTTGTCATTAGCTGATACTTGCTTTTGCTTATCAACATTGTAAATAACAACTTCTTCCTTACTTACTCTATTAGAAGTTTGATTCTTTTCTGCTTGGAATGTAGCAACCTTGGGAAATAGCTTGTTTCCCAAACCCTTCTTCTTTTTATACTTAACATGGACCCAAGGCCAATAAGAAGGACCTGGATCAGTACCAACATGAGAAGTATCCTTAGCTTTACAACCAGCATCTTCCTTATCATTAGCAATCGGCTTGAAAGCTGCCATATCACCTACTCCACATTCATCTACTAGGTGACCAACTTTCCCACATTTGAAACAAAATGAAGAAACTTTCTCATATTCTACCTTTTGAAAAAATCTCCCAAATGACCCCTCAACTCAAACTCCAGTGGGAAATTGCTTATCCAGGTCCATTTGAACACAAACTCTCGCATATTCCCTCTTGCTCCATTGGAACATATAGCCATCAATCCATAAAGGAGTTCCAATCATAGAAGCAATTCTCACAACATTCTCCTCATCCCAACATAACAAAGGAAGATGGGGCATTCTAACCCAAATTAGGGAAGATACTCCTTTAAACGAAGTTGGAGAAACGTTATGAGTCCATTTATCTAGCCCAACTATGTGCCCATTTACATACCAAGGTTCACCCTCTAATATCTTCTCCACAACCTCAAGATTACTGAATGAGCATAGAACCCATCCTAATCCAAGTACCGTTAAATGGAATTTTCCAAAATTTGCCCATTGACCTCTTAACTCTGTAGCAATTAAGTGGACCAGTGTCTCTTTCCCAAACACCTTGACTACCACTGAAAACTTAAGTATTTCAGAATTCATCATTACATTAGCTTCATGTAGTTTTATTGCCTTTTTATCATCAGAAAGATATGACTCTTTCATATTGAAATTGACTTTGATATTGGGATGTTTGACCCAAGGATTAGAGGTGTTTTGAACAGGTCTTGCTTCCTGTTCCATAAACCCATCCAATTCCTTAGAGCCAGCCCCTCCTGAGGCATTAATACAAACATCCGATTGCCTTGACATATCATCGTTTAGTACAGCATAATCACTTACTTTCCTCAACTCAGTCAAGTCTAAGCAATTGCCATCTTGCCAAACCTCAACAGAATTATGAGCATCTTTGTTAACATTATTCAAGAGATTCGCATTTATCCCTGATCAGAGATCAGAGATTGCATTTGAATGACCAAACTTGTTAACATAGAACTTCATATTCGAAGAGGACGCTTCACAGTCATACGATGGCGATAAAGCCGCAGACTTCAATTGCCGAGGAGTGAAATATTTAGAACAAACCACAATTTCCTTACTCTTACCTTCTACCACATTGACTTTCGAAGGTGGAGAAGAACTAACCTCTTTGATAATCAATGGGCCAACAGATTTCTTCATACGTGAATCGTAAGAATCCAAAGCTTATTTCTTTTGAAAATCTTCTTTAACTTGCTCCTTACTATCGGCTGGATGCAGCCCAGTAGTTGCTTCCATCGTAGATGGCTGGCGATTATCCGCCTCCATCGTCTGACGAGCGATGATGAGGCCGAGGAAATTGCCGGGAAGATAGGAATTTGAATAACTAGAGTTTCTCTCAATTGCTTATGGTATTAAGCAAACTTCAATGTTACGTCTTCTTTGATGATCAGCTTTTGGTATAGAATTATCTTCCATTAAAATTATATGCATGAATATCAAATGGCTAATTCCTTTAATGTCAATAATTATCAGCACAAAAGCTCTTTTAAAATCACTTAAAACCCTAATCAACTTAGTTTCTTGAAGTTTTTTAAAGTTTATAGAAATGTTTATAGGAAGAGTTGAGTTGCTACTAAGGAAATCATATTTAAGATGACTGGGTAAAATCTTAAGCTTCTTTTATAGAAGATCTAAAAGTTTTACCCAAAGATGCAGCCTCTATAGTTTCAAAATTCTCTTTAAATAGTCTTGTATTATTTCCAATTGTTGAAATTGATTCTTCTAAACTCACAATTATCCTCAAATTCTTCTTCCAAGAAATTTCCTTCTAACCATTCATTTTGGAAAATCTCCACTATAGTGTCTTCCAAATCAACTTTAATGAAATCTCTATTTCTTGAAAGAATTTTATAGATTTTAGAACTTTAATATTCACCTTCTGATCTTGAACCACATAGTTAATTCCCCTTTTTGCACATCAATCATGGTTTTCCCAGTGGCTAAGAAAGGTCTTCTTAAAATGAGGGGTATTTCCCTATCTTCTTCCTTATCAAGAATGTGGACAAATTTTCCTTCTCATGAATATTATCACATAAGATTTTCTTAAAACTATATTTAGGTTTCTTTAGTCAAATTTAAATAGACTGACATTACACCATCCAAAAGAATAGACTAATGTTTCACTATTAATTTGGGAAGAGAAACATTTTATTTAATTTCATGATCAAACATAGTATAAGGAATATTCAATTCATCCAAAAGGATAAAAAGAATATTCAGCCATACATGAAAAGATAAGCTCTATCCTAAGAGATCAAAGGATGAATCAAACTCTTAAAATTTGATAACTCAAGATGAGTAATTTTAACTTTAAGATTAGATTGTACTATCGAGAAGACTCATTACGAACTGTAAATTTTATCTTATTTAATATACCTAACTAAATTTTCTAACCAACAAAATTTCTTAGAAATTTTGGCAGCATAATGGTCCTCTACTAATAGGAAAAGCGTAGTATCCTCCGAGCTTAATGAGGACCCCACTACCTTGCCCATGGGGGCATAAAAGTCCTAGGCTCTAGCATACATTACATAAATAAAAAAGCATGGAAATATGCATGAATAGGTAAAGGGGCTGGTATACGGTGCCCAATACTATATCATTCTAATAATTACAAATTTTTGAAGTTTGATGCACTTTCTATTTATTTAATTATTTAATTAGAAGCATTTTCTTATTTTTGTACCAAATGAACTCTAAACCTCTTAAGATCTTTCCAAAATGTCTTCTAGGGATAATTTTAAGTGCTTAAAATTATTTAGGTAATTTTTAAATATTTTAATTATTTAATTTAAATTAATTAGTGAATTTCTTCTTTTTAAAAATTAATTCTAATTTTGAATGAATATAATGGGGCTTTTATTTATTTATTTTTTCATTTATTAAGCTTTTAATTATGAGTAATTTGGTATATTATATGTAATTTTTAAAATTAATTTGTATTTATTAGGAAGTTTTAAAGATCAAAGTCTGTTATGCACAACAAACATGGGTTTACTAAATCACAAACCAAATGACCTCTAAATACAATGAAATTTGAAACGTAAATATATGCCTATATGTGCTTCAAACCCACTAAATTGTGGCTCATCAAAGAATCCCTATCGTAAGATATCAATCACCAAATCTAAGTGTATTTGTAGGTTTGGAGATCTATTTTAGGATATAAACCCAAGGGACTAGGGTAAAATTAGTGGCTAACTAACTCTTTAACATAACATTACAATCACACAAAAGATAAACCACTAATTCCTTATGGATTCTTGTTTATGAATTGTCAAATCCATAGGTCAAATAGACCTAGGAGTTTAAAATTTTTTTTTTGACTCCTTAAAAATTTGAAATTGTATTGAAATTTTTTGCGGATGTGCTAAACACACCCAAGAATCTTTTCATTCAATTTGATATTATGGTGATTTATATTTTGTGAATAGTCAAAGAAATGCCCTAGAGAGTTTTTCTAGAATTATGTTTAATATATTGCATGACATGTTACAAGACCATAGGGGTTTGATAGTACTCCTCAAGCTGAATCCATAGGGCCTAAGTATATGTAATTTGGACAAGTGGAAGATAAGTTATTAATTTTAAAGATTCACTAGTTTTCTCATAATTTTTAAATCCCATTTACCCAGTCGGCTAGCCTTTACACATAGCATAATTCAATTGGGAAAGATATGATTAACATCCTAACAAAAACCATACAATTTTGATACCAGCTGTTAGATCAAGATCAAATGGTCAAGATTTAAAGCTTCAAAACTGTTAAACAGTGGAACGGAACATGATGCAATGGAATCAGGACCATTGCTTAAAATAAATGGTCATGATTTCATCTTCAACCTCTCACTCAATCTCATGATCGTAGGTATATTCCAGCAAGATATTGTTGATCAATTGGATAGATTTGGTTAAAACTTTCCAGGAATCATCAGTGGATCAAGAACATTTAATCCAAAGATTTCATCCATATGCATTGAACATTTCTTTCACACCTTTCTAGAACTAGTTAATGTGAGGATCAAAAATGGGAATTTAAATATTAAATAGCTCCAATATTCTCAACAATATGCTTGACCTTACTCTTGGCATAATCATCTCAATCTTTAGGACACTTCTTCCGAAGAAACCTCAGCCTGAGAATGAATGGATGAGAAGTTCAACTTTCATGGTGGGAAGATCATCGGAGTTGCTCGAAACCATCTCAATACCTCACAAGAATAGCTAGGAAGCAAGAGTAAGGGAACTCTCACACTCAAGAAGCTTTTTGAAATAAGAAACTTAACCCTTGTCCAGTGAAAATTTGAGTTATTTTTAGAGTTTTAAAATGCATGTAGATGATATTTAGGCTCTATTCAGAGTGCTTGAAGCACCAGGCTGGGTTAGAGAGGCTTCAAAGGGTTTAGTGAAGGATCCCTGAAGCTTTAGGAGCTTTATTTTAGTTGGGTTGTAAGAATAGGCTCAACTTATGGGTCACATGCTGACTGTAATCAAGATTTTGGTTAAACACCTGGAACTTTCCTGGCTAACAGTTGATGTGGAAAACCATTTGGAACCTTCCTAAAATCAAATTGAGTGCCAGCTGGTCTTGGACAAGTTAGATATGAAAGCTAGTTTAGTTTGGGTAATTTTGATGGCATTTAGGCTAGTTCAATGAGTTGACTCAGGTCAGTCCAACGGCTAGGCTGACCAAGATATATATAATGAACCATATGGAATTCAATGATAATGCTTATTTGGATTGGTTTAGTCAATGCTCAGATTTGATTCAATATATCTATTTTGACTACTTGGGTCAAGCCAAGTGGCTAACACAATTAATGCTAAGGCTAGTTCCTAGGGACCCCAAAGGTAGTCCTATATGCTCAAATTTTTAGTTCAATAGATTTGGTTTCAAGATTAGCAAAATTCTTTTATATGAAATGCATGTTAAAATCCTTAAGGGTTCATTTGGTTAACCAATATTTACTTGGTCAACAAGGTAAACTTATGGGGTAAAATTGGGTTTAGCCTATTACAAATTATGTGTTGAATACATTGGAGTAGGTTCCATGCAATGACAAAGTTCAAATGCATGAGATGTAGCTTTAGGGTTTATTGTCTTCATATGGTTAACCAAAGATGAATTGGTCAAAAAGTGATAAGTGTAAATTATGTTATATATTTATATGTATTTTATGAGTTTAAATATGTTATTTTAATTCTTTTTTACCTATAAAAACTAAAAATTGGTAGAAAATCTAAAGTAGAATACTACTCTGTGGTGTCCAATAATTACACGCTATAGCTCACTCTACCATACCACTAAGGTGTCACATTTGTACAAGGCAGCACCATGTTTTTTATCTTCAAGCGTCACGATGCCAAATGATCAGCTTAGCAACATAGCGTTTATTATATTCAAGAGTCATGGTGTTATAATTTAACATGTCGTAGCACCAAATCTGCCACTCTGGCAATGCAACATTTGAAAGTCAACAATGCCACGGTGTAGCAGTTGTAACTACAAAGGGACATGATTTGCTAGCAAAGTGATGTAACTATTCACTAAGTAACTTGTTCACAACATCAAGTGCCATGGCGGTGTAGAAGGTCTAGCATCAAGGCACTTATTCATTTTATGGGCACCGTCGCATAACATTTTTAAGCAACACAATGCCACTTGCTATTTTTGTGTTTTCATATAAATAGTAGTGATGTTATATTTGTAAGGGAGTTCAATCATTTGTCTAATTTCAATAATTTTTAGAGTACTTCTTTAGATCTCTCATAGTGTCAATTCTATGGAAGACTAGGGAAGTACTAGATACAATGATTGGAGTGTTTAGTTAGTGTTTGTTTGAGCAACACTATATGTTAAGGAGGAAAGAGTATAGAGGAGATACATTGATCCTTCCTAGTGATGTCATTCTCTTGTATTTTTATTATTCTATGATTTCAATGAAAATGAGTTTGCTTGTCTCTTCTTCCTTGTCTGATTAGTTCTCTAATTTTGGATTGATGCTGTAAACAACATATTAAGTACTAAGAAAGATTCTTGTGTAATAAAGATAAATGATGTTTTTAATATTTTTTCTGCTCTTTATTTAATGCATATATTGGCCATATGTGTTGTTAAAACCTAGTGTGATGTATAGCCTTGGTTGAGGAATGCAATAATAACCATGATCATTATAATAGTATGTTTTCATACCTAGACATAGGATATAAAATATGCTTGGTTCTTAAGGAGATGATATAATTATAGGAGGTTAGTAGATATCCTTTTCACCCTTATAAGCTTGAAAGAGATCTAGGGATGCATATGCTCTGAATTACTTTGCAAATAAGAATTTCATTAGGAAAGATATGCAATTTACATTCATTAATCCAAAACATTTTATTTAAATATTATTTCCATTATTTTTACTAAATATATTTAGTGATTTAATATCCAGAACCAACATTTTTATTTCAGTTGGATAATTTAACATTTAGAGTAAGCAGTTGTGGTTGATTACTAAAGCCATACTTACTTGTGGGTTCGACACTCTACTCTATCACTTAATTACTTGATTTAACATGTATACTTATGTATATTAAGTGAGGTTTATTATTATTTATTTATCAAAGAAAACTTGAGCATTATTCAAGGAAGATAGAGACTTAAACATTTTAACAATTCAATAGTGCACTCCATAGCTACCCCAACAAGTTTTTGGAGCCATTATTAGGGAAGTATTTCACTTTTTACAAAATTTAACTATATTATTGAATTAATTGCATGGACATACCTACGTATATCTTTTTTTTAATTGCTTTGACTACTAATTGTATATTTTTGAATGCATGATTTATAGGCATAGAAAGAAAATTTTATCATTTAATCCTGAAAATAAGGGAACCCTTTCAAAAATTCATAAAACTAAAAGGATTCTGAAAATGACTGAACTTGTGTTAGAGCAAAATCATTATAGACCTCTTAAGCATTATTCAAACCCTTTAATAGATGAAATTCATTAGAGCAAGAATATACCTACAATCCAAGCGAATAATTTTGAATTTTAACATGCCATTATTCAAATGATTCAAAATTCTTAGTTTGGGGGAACTCCTATAGAAGATCCCAATTTATATTAATCCAATTTCATAGAAATTTATGCAATATTTAAGTATAATAATGTTAGTGATGATGATGTTAGACTTAGAATTTTTCCCTTTTCTCTAAGAGATAAGCTATGATGTGGTTGAATTATTTACCCTGGGCTCTATAAATACTTTGAATGAGTTGGCTCACAAATTTTTTACTAAGTATTTTCAACATTCAAAGACTATAAAACTTATAAATGATATATCTTCTTTTACTTACTTTAAAGGAGAATCTTTTTATCTGAGTTAAGATAGATTTAAACAAATGCTTAAAAAATGCCCTCAATATACTTTAACTGATTGGTTGGTAAATATTTTATAATGGATTAGTAGGATCTCTTATAGTTATAATTGATGCTACAACTAAATGATCATTATTATCTAATCTATTTGACAAAGCCTATGAATTAATAGAGGAAATGGCTACTAATAATTTATAGTGGCCTATTGATAGGATAAGTTCTAAGAAACTAACATGAATTTATGAATCTAATACTTTATCAATCTTTACTATAAAAGTTGCAACACTTTTAAAAATTGAGTATAATACGAGTAACTTATTGATTAGGAACTAAATCTTTGGGGGATAAAAATTTAATTGAAGATAAAAATGTGTAAGGGATTAAAAATATTAAATTAATTGGGTGATAAAATAATCTCTATTCAAATACATATAATCTGGGTTAGAGGAATCATTCTAATTTTAATTAGTCAAATAATATAGGTGGTAATAGTCAATGGAACATTGGGAAAAATAATCAAAGAGTAAAATGGAATAATCCTCAATAGCCTGCTATTAATCCTAGACTTACGTATCCTAAAGAATTTATTAAAAGCAATCAATTGAAAAATATAAAAATTAGTATTGGAATATGTAGTAATGCAGTTGAGGAATCAATTACAAAATCAAGCTACTTCTATTAAAAATTTGGATACCCAATTAAGTTAGATTGTAATTTCTATTAGTAGTAGACCCCTTAGATCTTTACCTAGCAATACTAAAGTTAATCTAAAAAATGAGAAAAAGATGATAGTGGAAGTCATTTGAAGAATGAAATAATGTACCCAATCTAAATAAAAAAAATCTAGTCAAGTTTGGTTGAAGACTATAAACTTAGCACTGTGTGGGAGGTAGCATAGTCGTGATGATTTATAGGGTGCCCTAAAGCACTAGTTATTTTATATCAGATGTTTTTTATACTTCTATTATTTATATGAAACATGTGTTTGTTATATTTTGTTGTTTTATTATTTACATTATATTAAATTCTCCTTATAGCTAAATTTTTATATTATTCACTATTAATATCTCTACATTCTGATTATTTAACTAACCTTAATAAAATGATAATTAAAAATTATGTAAAATCTAGATAATAGTAAAAACGTAGATTATAATTTAAATGAACATTGCTTTACACTTCATAGATTATAAAAACTAAAAATTAACTAACTTAGATCATTTAAGTTATTGATATAACTAAAATTTATAAGTTATTTATTTATACAGTAATCTTTGAATTGAAGATGAATAATTAAGATTAAAGAATAGATATAGGTCGATAGTAAGTGTAAATAATTTGTTATTTTATGTGTTATATTTTTTAGTAAAAATGTATTATTTTAGTTGTATTATATAGGAAAAATATAAAAAAGACATAAAATTCTATGTTTGATTTAACACCACAGCGTCGAAACAATCAACGCTACATCGCCATCAAAGACATCACTAAAGCACCTGAATATTGACATTGCAGTGCCAACTTCTTTGTCGGACAGTGCTATGGCGTGAAAAGTTTAGCTTTGTAGGGCCATGTTCTCTGTGGGACAGCGCTGCAGTGGCACACTCTATAATTCCTCTGCCCTAAAATTGCTCTTTTGGCGTCATAACATTTGAAATTCAATTGTACCATGGCATAAAAGTTGTAACTTCTCAAGGATATGATTTATCAGTGAAACAATGTGATTGTTCACTAAGTAATTGATCCACATCATTAAGTGCCGCGGTGTAACAAGAAAAGTAGCATGATAGCATTAACTCATTTGTTGGGCATAGCGGCACCGATCTTTCTAGTACTATAATGCCAGGTGCCTACTTTTTGTTTTACTATAAAAAGTCATTATATTATATTTATAGGAGAGTTCAGTCACTTAGATAAATTCAGTATAATTCAGAGTGGTTCTCTAAATATCCCTTAGGGTGACAAATAAGGAAATTTAGAGAAGTACTTGAAACCATTATTAGAATATTTTGCTTGTGTTATGGAAGCAAATTTGTAAGCAAAGAGAAGGAGTCTAGAGAAGATCCATTGAACCATTCTAGTGAAATCTATCTTTTGTATCTTCTTTCTATCATGCCATCAAAAAAAATGAGTTTGCTTCAATTCTTCTTTATGTTTGGCTAAATTCTCTAGTTTTGGATTGATGATATAAATATCATATGTAGTACTAATGTGTCCTCTTATTCCTTAAATGATTAAAAAGATGTTTTTAATATTACCATATCTTAATTTAATGCACATAGTGGCCACATGTGTAGTTAAAATTTCGTGTAATGTGGGGCCTCGATAGAGGGAAGCAGACATAACAAAGAATATTTAATTATTATGAGTGATGCCTAGGCATAGGGTATGAAGTATGCTAAATTTTTAAGAAGTTATATCCATATGAAGTCAGTGGACATCATTTATTCCTACAATTTTAACATAGTTCGTGGAATGCATATGTTCTGAATAGCATCTCAATTAAAAGAGAATCAATAGGAAAAATATGTTATTTATACTCATCAATCCAAAACATTATATCTATATAGTGTATTCATTTTCATTATCTATATTTATTTAAGTGATTGAATCTCCACATAATCAAGTTTTATTAAGTAGGATAATTATTGAAATTTTTGTAGACAGTACTAGTGTTTTAAGTCTGTATATCTTCCTCATCGAACCAATACTCTACTTTATCCTAATATTAATTTATTTGGTATGTATACTTCTATATTTAAGTGAGATTTTTATAATTTTTATATCAAAAGAAAACCTAAGTATTTTTAGGGATTGATAGAGTCCTAAATCATTTCATAATTCTATAAGCTACTCCATATCTCCCATCAAGTTTTTGGTGCTATTGCTGAGGAAGTATTTTGCTTTTTATAAATTCCCACTATATTATTGAATTAATTACATGATTAGACTTACTTCTATCATTTTCATAATTGCATATTCAATATTGCATTAATAGCTGTCTTGCATTATTTACATTTTATATTGTAATAATAATTTAAAAATTAGTAGTTTATAGTCTAGCGCCGCACCGCTACCCATTTGAGCGTTGCAGCATTTAGTCAATTAAGTCAAAAAAAGTGTGGCCTGCTAAAAATTAAGAAGTCAGTGTATAGATATAACTTTAATTCTTAATGTTAGGTGAGCACTATAGCACTAGTAATCAATGTTGTAGATTTATTAAGAGTGATAAGTGTTTTTGATTAAAGTGCATAGCGATTATCAGACATCAATGCCATGGTATTTCCACGATAGTTGCCTATCCTAACGTGATGCTCCAATTTCCAAAAACCAACATTGTTACACCAATTGGCCCAAACTACTATAGCATTTATCGATTGACCATCATGTCATTTAGCGATTGTATTAAGTGTCGCAGCACCATATATCACACCGCTGTAGTTCTTTATTGTGTTATAAATAGGGGATCCATTTTTCATTTCATTCATCACTATCCATTTCCTTCAATTTTCTATTTTCTCTAAAAATTTCTTTAGAAAGGATGGCTCCAAGATGTTTGGTAAGAAGAGACCTTCTTCTGCTTTTGATAAGAGTAAACTTATTTCTACAAATGGTTAATCAAGATTGGCTAATTTGAAAGTTAATAAATAATTAATTCTTGAGCTAGGTTTTCAGCTTCCTACTCCACCTATTTTTCAAGTTTTTGCAAGTAGAGGTTGGGACAGATTTTGCAAAGAACCATATACTACCATTTTTAATGTAATGTATAAATTTTTTACAAATAGGAAAGAGGAGGCAGATAATAGGTGTTACTTTAGGGTTAATGTTACATATCTGGACTAGATTCTTGTGATTTTGATGATAATAAATTTTATTGGAGTCCTTACGATGTTATCCTCTATTTTGGTTATTATTACATATTTTTTCTTGTGCACTAACATTTTGGGTCCACAGTACACCACGCAAAGTGATCAACTCAAGACTGGGTAGAATAGGGTTAACAGTCATTGAGAGTTTGTATTTCTACTTTTATTTATTTCTATATTTCTTAAGTCAAAGTCATGTATTTGGTGGATGCTAAACTTGATGACCATGCACACATGCACTTAGGGGAGTAAGATAGTGAGAAAATTAGATGTGTAATTCGTTAAACCAGTCATACTATATGATCTATATCATACTGTATGATAAGCTATTCTGAAAATCATTATAAGGGCTAATTGGTGTAATTAAAACTATTTGAACTTATCATACTATACGATCAATGTCATATAGAAAGATTAGTTGAAATCAAGATATCAGCTGCTAATCAAAATTTAATAAATGCATATGAATAATAAAAGCATTTAAAAGCATATGAAAGTGCTAAGCACTTGTGTAATAACCTAATGTTTCTAATACAGTCCTTAAATAGCCTAAGTGCATTAACAAGAATTTAAAAGAATGACATCTAGATTGATTAAAATAAATAAGCATGCATAAGGGACTCTCTAAGAAAAGAACCTGGCAAGCAAATCAAAACACTAGCCTAGCCAAGACTAGAGTTGGCTATCCTAGCAAACCATTTAAGTGTGTGTAGAAAGGCTATGTGGCTTGGATAGTTGATAGGCTTTATTAGTTTAATGTTATCTGTAAATGAATTTACTTATTCAAATTCTTTAATGTGTGGTTTGAATTTAAGTTTTAATGATTTATAGGTTTTAAATTTCTTTTAAAGATGTTTTGATTATTGAAGTTATTTATCTTTAGGTTTTAAAGAAAATAGTGTTCAATAACTTCTAAGTACCAGAAGTTATTACTTCGTATGTACTAAACTCAAGAAATGTAATGCTATTAACTCTCTAAGACTGGGGTATATTGATAGCATAGTGTCTTCCATTTTGATTATACATTTTAGTCCTTAAAGCATTTCAAGTTAATACGCCTTTGCCCTTATAAAAGCAAGCAACTACAAGGGTATAGAAGCTATAATGTCTAAATATTTTATTAGTCATTTTTAAATTGAGTTAATTTTATTAGTTGTTAATTTATTAAATTTAAACTTTTTTGTTTAGATTTTATCAAATTTATCCGTGGGGTTATCACAATAGGCACGAGGACCATGACCCCCATACACCAAGATAATTTAGCCTAAGAACTTCAATGAAAGTAATGTTGATTGTTTATTTAATTTTATTTATTTATTTAATTTCATTGAATTGATGATTTATTAAAATTTTAATGATTTATTAATTTTTTATATTTTAATGAATACTTTAATGCATTAAATAAAAGGGTCCATTTCTTGACGTTTTTGATTTACAATGGTTTCTAAAATTTTAATATTTTCCATAAAAACTAGACCCAAATAAGAGTCGAATGCCTTTGAGTTTACAAAAATTAGATTTGTTTATAATTAGTTATAAATTTTTTAAATTTGGTGAAATTTATAAACTAAGTTTTACCCAAATATTGACTTTTTAATTTACAATGAATTTTACATATTTTATATTTTCATAAGTATTAAATTTAGTTATAAGTACAATGCCTTTGTGTTTACTAGATTTGAATTTTTCTAGATTTAATTATGATTTTTTAAAGTTTGATGCATTTAGTATTTATTTAATTATTTAATTAGAAGCATTTTCTTATTTTTTGTACCAAATCAACTCCAAGCCTCTTAAGATATTCCCCAAATATAAAAAAAAAAAACTTCTAGGGATGATTTCAAATATTTAAAATTATTTTCATAATTTTTATATAAATTAAATATTTATTTTAACTAATTAGTGAATTTCATAATTTTTGAAATTAATTTTAATTTTTAATGAAATGATGGGGCTTTTCTTTTTTCATTTATTAAGCTTTTAATTTTGAGCAATTTGTTATATTATATGTAATTTTAAAATTAATTTGACTTTATTAGGAATTTTTAAGAATCCTATGTTAATTAAGCATAAGAAACTTGGGTTTACTAATGATAGACCAAATGACCTCCAAATGTAATAAAATTTGAAACATAGGTACATACATACATGTGCATTAAACTCACTGAATTTGGCCTCATCAAAGCCTTTCTAGGGTAAGATATCATTCACCAAATCTAAGTGCATCTATAGGTTTGGTGATTTGTTTTAGGATTTAGACTCAAGGGGATTTGGTGAAATTGGTGGATAACTAACCCTTTAACATAACAATGCAATCACACCAAAGATCAATCACTAATTCTCAATGAATTCTTGTTTATATATTTTCAAACCATAGGTTAAATAATGAACTATGAGTTTTAAAAAATCATTTGGACTCCTTAAATAATTCAAATTGAATTGGAATTTTTTGGGGATGTGCTAAACACACCCAAGAATCATTCCCTTTAATTTGATCCCATGGTGATTTTTATTTTGTGAATAATCCAAGAAATACCATAGAGGGAATTTCTAGAATTATGATTAATGTATTGCATGTGATGACTAAAGGCCATGAGGATTTGATAGTACTCCTCAAGTAAAATCCATAGAGCCTAAGCTTGTGTATTTTGGATAAGCAGAAGAGGAGTTATGAATTTTTAAAGGTTCACGAATATGATAGTATTCCTAAATGGATGAGAAGTTGAACTTTTATGGTGTTAAGATTACTGAAGCTCACTCAAAACAACCTTAAGACCTGACACAGATAGTTGGGAAGCAAGTGGAAGGGAACTGTCACACTCAAGAAGCTTTTTGAAAAAAAGAAACTCAAACCTTGTTCAGAAAAAATTTGCATAATTTATAAAGTTTTAAAATGAATGTAGATGGGATTTAGGCTCAATTCAGAGTGCCTCAAGACACTGTGTTGGGTCAGGGAGGCTTCAAAGCGTTCAATGAAGGATCCCTAAAGCTTTGGGAGCTAGCGTTTCGCTGGGTTATAAGAATTGGCTTAACCTGTGGGTAACATATCGATGATTATCAAGATTTTTGTTGAACTCAACCAATCTTAGCTAGCAGTTGAGGTGGACAACCTCCTAGAATGTTGCTAAACTCAATTTGAGTGTCGACTAAGCTTAGGTAAGTCGGGCATGCAAGATAGTTTAGTTTGGGTAATTTTGGTGGAAGTTAGTCTAGCTTAATGAGTTGACTAAGGTCAGCCCAATGGCTGGGCTGACCAAGATAGATAGACAGAACCATATAGAATGTAATGGAAATGATTATTTGAAATGGTTTAGTCTATGCTTGGATTTTACTCAATGCATGGCTATTTTAACTACTGGGTTAAGCCAAGTGGCTAACCCAAGTAAGCCCAAGGCTTGGGTCACATAAGGCTAGTTCCATGGTACTCCAAGGATAGTCCTATATGCACACATTCTGTGTTCAATGGAGTTAGTTTCAAAGATTGGTAAAGCCCTTTCATATGAAATGCTTGTTAAAATTGTTAAGGATGCATTTGGTCAATGAGGTCAACCTATGGGTTAAAATTGGGTTTAACCCATCACAAATGATGTGTTGAACATGTTGGAGTAGGTTCCATTGAATGATAAAGTTCCAATGCATGAGATGTAGCTTTAGAGTTTAATGGCTTCATATGGTCAACCTAGGTTGACTTGGTCAACCATAGTTGATCATAACTTGGGTTTTGTTTTGATGCTTATCAAATAAAGTTTTGAACCATTTTGTAGAAGGTTGCATAGCTTAATTTCATTGAACTATGTTGAAGTTTAAGAAAAATCTACTTTCCAAGATATAGAATTTTAAGGTTTTGTGCTCAATCATGATCAACCAAGATTCAATGTTGGTTTAATGAATCATGCTAGTGATGATGATCATGATAAATGAGATTAGAGAAGCCTCTAAGGTAAAAAAGCACAATATGTCCTGTTCAGTGGCATAGGCTATAAAAATTTGAAGGTTTTGCAGTCTATGAAAATGCTTCGAGTTTTACTATTTAGAGATCTAGAAATGCCTTCAAACTGACATGGTTTAACCTAAGGCCATGTTGAATCAATATGCAAGTGATAGATCAAGAATCTAATGTTATTTGGTCAGATTTCAAGGCAATTGAAATTTCTCCCAAAAAAAGTTATGGACCAAAAGGTTTTGGGTTTAGTCCTAACACTGGATTTTCATGTTTTGAAGTGATCACTTGTTTTAGTCACAGGATTGGATTTTGTTTTTATTTAGGCATTGATTTGAAAGGATTTAAGGTTTTAAAGGCTTAGAATATTGATAACAATGGATGATTATCAATAATTTAACTTGAGATTAGCGGACTATTACTGGGGACTGTCAACTAATGGATTTAAGATTGATTTTGATTTAAGCTTTGAAATAATTAATGAATGAGATAGTTTAAATCTGAAATGATTATATCATTGATAATCAAAAATAATTGCCAAGTGATAAGTCAAATGATCTAGTGCTAGTAAGGGCTGATTGTCAAGTGATGATTTCAAGGGTTAATAATCAAATCATCAGGTCCAAAACTTAATGATGAACTTGATTTTGATTTGAAATGTATTTTAAAGATTATATTTGAAATTTGATGTTTAATATGAGGAATTAAACTCGTACAAAAATGAGGTCAACAAAGCATAACAAAATCAAAAGAAAAAATGAATTTATCAACCTTAATAAAAACATCTTTTATTACCCATCTAGGATAAGTGAAAGATCTATTCGCTAATTGAAGAGTAGGAGAAATAAGTTGAAACTCTTTTATATTTAATCTTTTGAAGATTGAAAGGGGCATGAAATCCATGCTTGATCCTAGATCACATAAAGTTTTCCCAAAGAATTTATCACTTATAGTTAAAGGAATGGTGAAACTACTAGGATCCTTAAGTTTCTCAAAAAGTTTCTTTTGAATTATTGCAGTAAACTTTTTAGTTGATGCTATTATTTCAAATTCTCCTAACTTCCTTTTCTAATTCAAAATATTTTTAATGAACCTTGCATAGATAGGCATATACTTTAATGCTTAAAAGAAGAGTATATTGATAGTTAATTTCTTAAACATCTCTAAAAACATAGAGAATTTCTTATCAAGATTTTCTTTGATCAAACTTAGAGGAAAAGGTGGTGGTGGTCTCTCTACAACCTTTCAAATTAGTTTTTAAGGTTCTTTTATAGGGTTGGGTTATTCAATAGAGGACTCACTTTCTAAATGTTCTCTTTCACCATTATACTTTTGAGGTAGACCTCTATCTTTGTATAGGACTCCAAAATTCCTTCTACTACAAGATTAACATACTCCCTAAGTTTCTAAAATGATCCTGGCCTTGAATCGGGTCATACATTGTTAAAATGTTTTTGAAATTTTGAATTTTTACAAGGGTCCTTTCTATTTCTGGATAAAATAATAAGGGCTTCTTACTCCAATTTTAAGAATTTATCTTACTGGAATGAAAAATAAAGTTTTCAATATCCTTCCACTGATTGAAAATAAGTAAAAATGGTTGATAAAATTATAATAAAATATTTTGGACTATTGCAAGTAAACTACATATCTTTCCTAAAGAGACTCTTAATTATAAATATAGATTAGAGCATGTGCATCCCAAAATATCTCTCAAGCTTGTAGGGGTAAAAAGAAAGATTATAAGTTTTCCTACAATTTTATTATCTCCATAGAACCTAGAATATTCAAACATCCTATGCCAAGTCAATCCAATATTCCATTTGAATATTCCTAATTATTCTTGCATTCCTCCATCAATATTCTTAATTATTCTTGCATGCATTAAATAAGGAATTTAAGATATTAAAAAAATTAATATTTTCATTAAAGAATAAGAGCTACATTAGTACTTATAATGCTCTTAACATCATAAGATCCAAATAAGTGATCTTGCAAGACATGAAAAAAATATCAGGAAAACTCATATTAATTTTATTCATAGAAGAGCAAAGTATAAGAGAAGTTTTAGAATTGTATCACTAGGAAGGATCAAAGTATCTTCCCTACACTCCTTCCACCACCTCTAGAGTTTCTTATATAAATATCGGCTAAACTCTCCTAGAGATTGTATCTTACACTTTCCTAGCCTCCCTTAGACATTACTCTAAGTAAGAACTAAGGAAACACACTAAAAAGTACTAAATTTACACTCAAGGCGATAAACTCTACAAATAATAGAATGGACATCTATTTATAGCAAGTACAATATTAGGCAGAAGTATTATGGTGTAGGACAAGGGGGTGCTACAGTGGTGAAAAATGAATTAGAGCTTCAATGTTGTAATGTTGGCTCCACTACAGCACTGGAAGATGTTACTACTTGAATCAATATACCTTTTTGCTAAGTCATCATGACTCTTCAAAGTTGTAACTACTCTACTAGGGAACCATAAAACAAGAGGATTATAGTGCTTGGAATGACATTCTAGTGCAGTGGCATTCATAAGGCTGGCGCTCCTGTGTGAATTTTCTCGAGACACCCAATGTTACATTGATGTTTATAGGTGCAGAAGCACTATGATGCACTATGGCATTGACATTTGTGATGTCAAGGTGCTTGTAAATAGAGAAGGTCAGTAACACCATGTTGAAATGGGCACTTCGACGTTGATTGATATGGAGCATAGTGTTATTTCTATCAACACTGTGGCGTTATCCAACACTTACTAATTTTTACTTTTTCTCGCATAATTTTTGTACAAACACAAGTAAAATAACATATTTTTATTGAAATTCATATAATTAAAATGATGCATAATTGATACTTATCAGTTGCCTCAATTAAAAACTTGGAAACTTAATTATGATAGCTTACAATCCCTTTTAGTAGTAGACCTCTTGTTCTTTATCTGGCAATACTAGGTTAACCCTAAAGAGAAAGGAAAATATTCTAATGGAAACCACATGAGGTGTGGTAGTTATATACCCCAACAAAATTGATAAATTTCTGTAAGTCTAGCTAAAGACTATAAACATAATGTAGTTCAGGAGGCAACTCACTTCTATTTAAAGTTCTTTAGTGTTATTTAGTTCTTATCTTAAATATGGTATTATCTTTAGTTTATAATTTTCATGTTTAGTATAACATTTACTGTTAGTTTATAACGTTCCTAGCTGTTTACTTTTGATTAAATTTTCTTATGCTTAAAATATTATATATTATTCTCTACCATCATTAAACTTGATTACCTATTTTTCCAGAATAAAATTTATAATTAAAATTTATGTAAAATTAGGATAATTATAAAACTCTAGATTATAGTTTAAATGAACATTAAATAAAAATTTATAATTTGAAAACATAACAATTAACTAATCTAGATCATTTAATCTATTGACATTAATTTTGAAAATAAAACTATTCATTAACTTATATTCATGACTAAAATAAAAAAGAATAACTAAGTTTAAGGATTGGATATGAGTAGCTTAAAAATGAGAAATCATAGTTAAACTTGAAATTGTAATTTGTTATCTTATTAAATCCTTACATAAATTCAATAGGATTGTAAGAGAAGCAAAGCAAAAAGTAATATTGAAAATCATTCAGTATGTACATCACAATAGGAAAAGAAAGAAAAAAATGCAAAAAATCATCAAAATGAAAATATTACAAAATGGAAAAGATGGATACATTCAAAAATTGGTATAAGTTGTAATTTAATTTCAATTGCATCATATTTTTTAAATAAAGAGGATAAAATAAGTAAATTAGTATATGGGACAGTGCAGTTATCAATTTCCTATTTAACTATCAGCAACTAGTCCCTAGACTACATTATTAATTTTATATTCATAATATAATTCTATATTTTCAAAGATAGTAAATAGATTCAAAATAAGTAATAGTAAGGTTGACTAATTGCGATAAACATTATACCCTTAGAAATTTGAATTATAACTATTCATTCCAAATTACTTCTAGACTCTCTTGTATTATCCTATATTTTAGTATTTTCAAATTATTAATTTATTACTTTGGTTATTTAAGTGATCAATGGGATGTAATTATTGCTTGAGGATAAGCAAGAGTTTAAGTTAGGGGAAATTTGATATGTGTAAATTGTCTACTATTTTATTTATGAAATTCTATAAAAATATGTTATTATAGTTATATTTGTACAGGAATTGTGCAGAAAAAAGAAAAAACTATAAGTATTAGATAGCATTGCAGTGCCATTAATTACATCGCTGTAGCACCCACTTGATCAATGCCTTAAAAAAATTATTGTTGCAGTGTCAACCTTATCTATTCTCATGCATTGTAGGGTCACAAATGTCAGTGTTACAATGCTTTTGTTCCCAAAATTGGCACCGTAACATTAGGTGTATCAAGAAAATCCACCAAGGAATGAATTAGTCACAACATCGTAGCATTGTGATTTATATTCAAGCATCACAGTGCTCATTATTTGTAGTGCCATGATGGAGTATTTATCACTTTTAAGTGCCATGTCAGTTTATCCAAAAGATCTCTTTTTAATGTAGTAATTTTGTCAGGTCATTTAGCACTGCAGTGGAGACAACATCATAATAGTGAGGCGCTAATTAATTTTTCACCATCGCAATTCCAAACACGATGCTTGAGCCCAATCATGTACTTTTTATAAATAGTTTTTAGTTCTTTTCTTTGGGGAGTGCAGTTACTTGAGTGAAAATTTTCTATATTTAAGTGTGTGTTTTAGTGCCCCATGAAAGTAAAGTCTAAGGGAGACTAGCGAAGTACAAGATACTTTTTTGGGAGAACTTAGCCTATGTTTGTATAAGCAACTTTGTAAGTTATGAAAGGGGTATGGAGAAGATCTTTCGTTCCTTCCTAGTGCTAATTTTCCTATCACTTCTCTTGTATTTTGTTCTTCTATGGATAAAATGAATATTAGTTTGCTTATTATTCCTTCCATGTTTGACTAATTCTCTTATTTTGGGCTGATGATGTAAAGAGCATATAATGTACTAATATAGACTCTTGTGTTTCAATGAAAGTATTGATATTTTCAATATATCATGTTCTTTATTTAATGCATAAAATGGATATATGTAGTTAAAATCTAGTATGATGTATAGCCTCAATAGAGGAATGCTAGAATAATTATGAATATTAAAATGGAATATTGACATTTCTAGACATAGGATTTTAAATATTCTAGGCTCTAATGGAGATAGAACTATAGAAAGGACATAAACCTTTCTTTTAATTCCTATAAAATTGATAGAGATTTAGGGATCCACATGCTCTGATCCATATCTAAAATTAAGAGTGTCAATAGAAAAAATATATAATTTACATCCACCAATCTAAAATACGTTATCTCATAAGTATGAACTCTTTTTACTTGTATTTTTATTCAGTGATAAGAACTCAAAAACAAAATTTTTCATTTTAGTCAGAAAAATTCAAATTCATGCAATTAGAGTAAGCAAAAGTAATTTATTGTAATTTGGCAGGACACTTCCTCGTGGGTTTGACATCTACTCTATCACTTTATTTGTTGATGTAGAATATATACTTGCGTATATTAGTGGACTTATTTATTTTTATATCAAAGAAAACTTAAGCATATTTCAAAATCTGTGAGTTTCCTATTAGCTCACCATAAGGCTAACAAAGCACCACAATCAAGTCCCAACAGCGATAAATTAGAAATCATAAAGTATAAAAGGTATAAGATCTTTCGTGCCTCCATCAACAGAGATTATAATCTTACTATTTACATTTATACTTTTTTACATATGCTACTCCTTTTGAACTATTAAAGACTCATAAGCTAGCTTTTTTATGGTTTTTCAATTAGAACTTTATTTTGGACCTATTCTTGGGAACTACCAAATCAACCTGGATGAGACTGTGAACCCTCGAAGATACCAATAGAGATGAATCAAATAACTTGTTGAGAATCTTTTTAGAAGATCAGGATAGAGCCATATCCTAACCATCATCATTGTTTAAAATTGAAGAGGGTACAAAAGGCTCATCAATTACACATTTGAGCTCATCCTTGGCCATGATCAAATAAATACATCTAGGGTATCACAATCGCCCCAAATTTAATATTCTTTTCAAAACATTCCTTGAAGGTTATACAATCTTTGAGTTCATGATTATGTACCTGGTGAGCAGTAATTGGGTTGCCCCGATTTACCTATGTCATCTAGCTTCTTGGGGCAAGGAAGCTTGAACTCGGCTTTCTTTGAGTGATTTTTGAAATTTCTTTCAATAACTTCTTATTTAAATGAATAAGATTTATTTTTAAGGGCATCAAACTTCTATATATTCTCTTCTAGAGTGAGATTGGAATGAGACCTGAAATATTCATTCTAAAATTTATTGAATTGATTATATTTGGAAAGATAACCTTAATTTTTTACTAGAATGTTTATATCCTATTTGTATTTATCAACTATTGACACCAACCAAGATTTCTTCTATAAAACCTTTTGAGGTTTCAATTTCTTCATCTCAATTGTAGATTAATCTTTAAATAGAAATAACTAAGAAGCTTTCTCTTAGAGAATTGAGGCTTTACTTAACAATTTTTTAAATTTTTTTATAATGAATCCTTTTTAATAAAAAGGCCATCAGGCCATATATACTGTTGAGGAGCATCTGTATAGCATGTTGCTCTTGAAGTTTAAGCTCACATTTCATACTAATATTAATCCATCTTAAAATAGAGTTTACAAAATTTTCATCACGTTTCCATTTTTAAATCACTAGGTCCGTTACTATCACATGATGATGTGTTTTGACAAATCTTTTGATAAATAATTGTTCTAGTTTATCAAATATATGGACTAAACCATTTGGTAACTCTGCATACTAGTTAAATTCTATCCCAAATAAATATCAGACAAACTATCTGAACAACAGTGTAATACTATCTATCTTATTGCAATAGCTAGCTATAAAGTGTGCTAAATGTTGTTTAGGGTTTCCAATACCATCAAAGTTTAGGAATAGATGCAAAAAAAATTCTTTTGGATAAGGAACATAGGGTCTTCCCCATAGAAAAAAATGAAGTTCCATGGGATTGTGCCCATGCCTCTTTTACTTGCTGCTGTACAACGTGCTTTATACCTACTAACTATGCAAACTCCTTTTTTGACTTTATAATTATAGTTTGTTTTTTATTTATTATATTCTTATGCAACTATAGTACTGAATAGACTCTACATACAGTGATATTGTCCCTGCTTTAACTGATGGATTTCTTTAGTTTGTAAAGCAACCATGGCGGCCCGTAATTCTTCCACCTTTTTTTCTTTCTTCGCAAGCTGGTTGTCTTTATAATTTAACTAATTTGGTAGTATTTTGGTCAAATCTAATGTATCTTCCTATCCTAAATCAACTACTATAGAATTCACTTTATATTTACCCTTTTCTTTTTAAAGTATCCACCATAAGAACAATTCCAGACATCTCTTCAACACTAAATTTCCTTATAGCCCTTTTAATGGATTCTTCTTAATGATTGACAATATGGAAATGCTTTGAGTTTCAAGAGTTGGGGTGTTTTGAAATGCCTTCAAACTATCATGATTGACTTTATGGACATGCCTAATCAATATGCAAGAGATAGATCATGAATGCAAGGTCATCTGGTCAGGTGTCAGGGAAATGGAAATTTCTTCAAAGATATTTATGGGCAAAAGGGTTTTAGGTTTAATTTTAACACTAGATTTTGAAATTTTTAATTATCAATGAGTTTGATCAATGAACTTTATTTTGATTTGATTTAATCAATGATTCAAGAGGATTTACAATGTGAAATGCTCAAATCATTGATAATCATTAATGATTATCAATGATTAAACATGTGATGAATTGACTATCACTGGGGACTTCAACTAAAGGTTTTAATGCTTGATTTAGATTTAGGTTTTGAATTGCTCATTAGAGATTGATGATTGATGGAATTTTAGCTTTGGAATGATAATAACACTAACAATCATTTGATGATTATCAAGTGGTAGATCAGATGATTAAATGACAATCATGGCTGATTGTCAAGTGATGGTATTGTGTGTCAATGATCATGGTACTATGCCAATGCATAGTATTGAGTTTGATTTAGGGTTTGAAGTATTATTCAATGATTTCTGTATGAAGCATGAATGTTTGGTGTAGGGAATTGACCTCATTAAAAAATGTGTTCAACAACCATATACCCAATAAATAAAGTACTTCTCATGTAAGGCAAATCAGATCTATCCAATCTAGTTAAACCCTTAAGAATATAAGGCATATTCATCATAGTAAATTAACAAAAAATCTCAAGCTTGCAATAAAAATTTACAAGTCAATCAATATAATTATTTCCTTCATGATTGATATGAGATACAAAAAAATTGAAATGAAAAAGAGTTTGTTTAATTTCCCAAATCAGATAAAAATAATCATAATTATAAGGCATACCATCTTTAATAAAATGAATGACGAGCATATCATCAACCTCCACCCATAAATCTTTTATCCCCAAAGCAAGATAAAGATTAAGGCCATAGTTGAGAGCTTCAAGCTTGACAACAATAGACGAACAGAGATCCAAAAGCCCAAGGAAAGCACAAATCACCATCCTCTCATGATCTTTAATAAGCCCACCATAAATAGCAAAATGTTTTTTAACCGACCCATTAGTGTTCTACTTAAAACAGTCCCTGTTATGCTTCAACCACCTTATAATCCTCTCCTTACCAATCATATTAGTAGTATGAAGAGTAATGCCAAAGATAGGAGCAATAAACTTATAATTCTTAAAATAATTAGAAGAAATCAGCTTAATAGAATAAACTTGAAGCACTTTATTATTCACTCAAGAGATAATATGCATGGAATCTATTATAATTTCCCTATGCTTCAAGTCATTCCTTTCCATCCTAAGATACCATATGTTGATAATAGGAATAATATTTATAATATGATCTTTAGAAGGCACAAACCAAGCTTATAAAATGCCAGTAATTTTATTATAATTATTGTAAACATTGATATTAAACACATCATCAGAGTAAAACCATAGCGTAGCAATAATCAAACCATTAACAAAAACATGATTCAGAGATTTAATATGAAAGAATCATTGACATCTAGAAGCCATGAAAAATCCTTCTTTGATTAAAATACTATCTATAGGCATATAATAATGCAAGATCTGCCAAACTAATATTGAGTAAGAATCAATGATACTCTTATGCCATGTAGCAGAAAATAAAGGAGAGTTAAACTAGTAGTTATGAACAGTGTTCCAAACTTGTTTAAAAATAAAATTTCCATCAGTAAAGTTTTTGAAGATAATACAATCCTCCTTGTTCATTTGTGAAGGAACTTTAATTTTGAAAAACTAATTTTTCTAGCACAAACTCCCTCAACTTATTAACATTCCAAACATTATAAAAGAAAACACTTTTAACTTTAATTATTGTAGTTGAATGATAATTTAAATAATTGTCAATGGAATAATGACCTATCCACTGATCTTGCCAAAAAAAAAACATTATCAAGACTAATGCCCCATTGATTAAAATTTTTCACTACCCATTTAATGTCATAAAGTATTTTCCAAACAAAAGAATCACTCCCTTTGTAGTGACAAATCAATTGATGTTTACCATAACAATACTTCTTTAACATAAAATTTTCCCACAAACATTTCATAGATCTCAAAGAGAACCAAATTTTATAAGATAAAGCAAGAGCCATTTACTATTTCTTTATTTAAAACCCACTAACGAATTTTTTAATATAAAATAAAAATTACAAGACTTTAAAGGGGATCAATAGCTCGCTAATGCTTAGAAGAGCTACATAAAAAAGAAAATCAAAATTTAAGAGCCAAAGATCCCATCTAAGTACAAGCACAAAAAACCTAAGAAAATTCAAGGGTAGCAAGGATCCATCACCCAAAAAATGCAAATCAATGGCAAGTCTTTTAGCACCATCATCCTGCAAAAAATGAAATCATGCTAAAGGCTAGAGAGCGTTATTAAACCAACAAAAAGAGAAACCAGCAAAACATAATAACAATGAACCATAAAGGAATAAGGAAAAAAAATAAAATTATAAAGGAGGGCAGATAACATGGAGAAAATCCCAAAAGATAGAGACTAGCATATCAAAAGAAACTACCCTAAAACAGAGAGGTGAATCATATAAGCTACATAGAAAAAACACCAAACCCATAACAAACAACTGGGCTAACAGTCCCCCCCCCCCCTTCCCGCCCCCCTCCCCCCCAAAAAAAAAAATATAAATAGTATAAATAGTAAAGGAGATACTCATAAACCAACCCCAAAAAAAGCAGTGAAACTCCCAGGATAGAAAGATAATCAGCAAATAAATGAAGTAGGAAGCAAAACCAATTAGCAATAAAAGAGACCTCAAGATAAGAGAACTAGGAAAGGCATAGAGCCTAGGCTAAACCCAAAGAAGCAGTAAGATACCAAGAAAACTCAAAGGAGATAACACAGGCCACTAAAAGCAACAGCAATCAGGAATAATCATGAGGCCCTAAGAAATAAGATAAAACATAAAAGAACAGAGAAATAAATAACTGAAATAAAGGCTTCCAATGAAAAGGAAAGAAAGAGAAACTCCTATAACCACCTGCAGAGAAACCTAAGAGCTGAATTTAACCAAAATACAAAAATAATAACCCAAGATAGTATATACAAACTAAAGCTTATTATAAGGCAATCTAGATTTATCTAATTTAATTAAACCAATTAATAGTTTAGGATAATCAGACAATATAAATTCCTTGAACTCCTTAAGGTAATAACCCACATTAGCCAACCATTCAGCACATTTGTTAGCTTCGCACCACACATGTGATAATTGATAATTCAGTTGATGCAAAATTAGTTTAATTTCCCTAATAATATAAAAATTTTCAAGATTACAAGTAAGGGACCTTTATCCTACAAAGTTTGATTCAAAAGTAAAGCATCTACCTCAATCCTAATATCTTTCATAATCAGAGCTAAATACAGATTAAGACCACAGCATAAAGTATTGAGCTTAACAAAAATAACAAAATAGTTTATTTAGGACCTAGTAAAAATAACAATAACATCCCTAAAATAATTTCTGATGATGCCACCACTACCATAGACACCATTTTTAACAGAACCATCACAATTTAGCTTAATAAAGGGGCTATGAGGTTTGATCCAATACACAATACTAGAGTTTTGAATGCTAGACCCCAACACAACATTCATGCCACAAATTGAAGCCACCCTACAACTGCCTTTAAAAATTTTAACACTTAAAAGTTGGCTTTATATAAATGGCATACTTTCTCCTTGGTCATAGAAATAATTCTCTGATGGTCCATTATTTGATTGTTATTAATAACATTATTTCTATTTATTCATAAAAAATAAAGAATAGGAATAATAATAACATTCACAGTATGCCCTTTGAAATTACATAATCAAGAACTCAAAATGGAAGCAATATTAGAATCACATTTGAAATGGTTAGTGCAAAAATATCATTAAAGTGAATCTATACTTTAACCAAAATAAGGCCAGTCACAAACACATGATTCATAATTTCTAAATGAAAATAACACTGACATTGGGAAGGAAGAGCAAAGCCTTTAGATTTTAAATTAGCATCAATTGGGATTCGCTTATGCAAAACCCTCCAAATAAAAATAGCTATAGTAGATGGAATACTATTATGCCAACTTATAGGAAAAATAGGAGAAATAGGTTTCTTACATCTAATATGATTCCAAGTTTCTTTCAAAGAAAACTTACGATAAGTAGAAACTTTGAATAAATTGTAATCCTCATCATCTAACATTAAAGGAATTTTAGAAATTTGCTCAACTAAATAACTAGGGATATTATCCAAAAGCTTAAGAACATTATAAGAGTTATCACAAATAAAATTATGCACTTTAACAGTTGAGGTTGAATGGTAATAAAACATAGTGTCGAAAGAAGCAGAACCCATCAAATAATCTTGCCAGAAGAAAACATTTTAAGACCCAATGCCCCAAAGAATTGGGTTTTTAGCTTCCCACTTGATATTGCAAAGCCTTTTCCAAACCATAGAATCACCCATTAAAAAAAAAGTGGTAGGATGTTTACCCAAACAATATATCTAACTCATTAATTTAGCCCAAAGACTATGCTTGGTCCTGAAAGCATACGAAAGTTTAATAGAAAAAACATGGGCCAAATCCACCATAGTCTTGTAACCCAAACCACCTTTGGCCAAAACACAAACATAGGTTCTCCAAGATTTCTAGTGCATTTTAGAATTGCTAGGGGAAGGGCCCCAAAAAAACTTATTAAAGATTCTTTCAATACGAGTACACACATCAATAATTGGATGAATAGTTTGAAGCATATAAATAGGTAAAGAACATAAAACAATCTTAATTAGGACTAATCTACCACCAAAAGAAAGGAAATTAAATTCCCAAGACAAAAGCTTCTTTTGAATAGAGGAAATAATATCAATAACGATAAATGACCTCTTCTTACCTTTATAAAGAGGACTACCAAGATATTTAATACAATAATCAGTATGCAGAACCCAAACTTATTTTTGATACCATTGATGTTGCAAATATGATTTTGATGATGACAAACATGTTTCTATTGTGTTTTGCTTGGCTAACTCGTTTCAGGCACAAAAGATCACGAGCAAATCAAGCCAACTCAAGATCGGGTCCAAGTGTGTCAAATGTATGATTTTTCTTTTTATTGAGTCAATTGTAATGTAACTGATCCCCTAGCTAAGTAACCTTGCACACACACACTCAGGAGGAGAGCTTGAGTGAATTAGAGTTTCTGTTCATTTTTTTGTTCAGATCGTCCTGGATGATCTTCACATCATCCTGGACGATCAGGTAAAAATAGAAACCCTAATTAGGGCGACTAAGTTAACAGGGTCTGATTAAGCCGATCGTCCTGGATGATCTTTGGATCGTACGGGACGATATGCTCTAATCAAAAATTCTCGGCCGCTAGATCAAGTTAGGCAGGTTTTTATTTTAAGTTATTTGGTCTGATCGTCCCGGATGATACGTGTATCGTCCTAGACGATTCAGTACAATCATGCCTAATTTAATCTAGTAATTAAGGAAAGCAATTTATTTTTGATTAATACGATCATATCGTCCTGGACGATCGCAGGATCGGCCCGGACGATCATGATCATCTAGTGTATTCCAGCTGTACGTCCCGAACTATGTTTAGGATGATTTGGGCACTTTTTGAACTAATCGTACAGGACGATGTCCCTATCGTCCTGGAAGATTAAGTCATTTTTTGGTCGTCCAGCACAGTTTTCTCTGGACGACCCGAACTATCCTCTAGATGATATTCCTCTATTTACACTAATCGTCCCGGACGATCGCAAGATCGTACAGGACGATATGAACAATTTTTTTCTACTGATCGTCCAGGCTGAATCAGCTAAATTTGAACTGATCGTACTACCGATCGTCCTGGACGATCTTGGCCGACCAGTTGAGATTTAGGGAAAATTTTAAGCCCTCCTATAAAAGAACTTTTTCTTGAAAAAAGAAAAATCTTTTGCCACCTTCCTTCCCTGAGAAACCCTAGAGAGAGAGAGAGTTGGGAGAGAGAGAGAGGATCTTGTGAGGGGGAGTTAGTGAGGGATTCACTAAGGTTGCTCCAAGCACTGATCAGAGTCATCTTCTCTGCTCGTCATCTTTCATCTAGTCGGTGTTCGTCTTGGGAGGATCATTCGCAAGAAGATCTGGGGTTCGCTGCCCGCTTCAGGTAGAAGCAAAAGGAGTTCGAAGGTTCTCTGCCTGCTTCAGGAGGAAGCAAAAGGAGGTCGGGTTCTCTGCCCCACCGTGTGGTGAAAAGGAGGTCTTGTACAGGCTTCTCCGCCTTGCTGTGGGAGCAAAAGGAGAGACACTTTTTGTTTAGTGCAATACCCGGAGGGGAGGCTCCGGGGAGTGGACATAGGTCAAGTTGACCGAACCACTATAAAATCTAGTTTGCTTTTCTGATTTAGTTTTGCACTTTACTTTTCTGATATTAGCTGCTTGGTGAATATCTGTGATTGGTCTTTTCGTTCTTGTTTACTTGTTTCTACTGCTAAGTATCGAAAAGATTTTCATTGTTGTTCGTGAAATTTTTAAATAACCAATTCACCCCCCCTCTTGGTTAGCCTCGGGACTAGTTCACTAGGGCTTAACATCCCTATCGAACTTTCAAGTGGTATCAGAGCAGGATTCAAAATTTAGGTTTAAAAACTTTTGAATTTGATCCATGGTTAACTGTAGCAATCGTAATACTGCAGAAGGTTATTCTATTACAAGACCACCGTTGTTTGATAATATTCCTTTTGATTTTTGGAAAGCATGCATGTCTACTTATCTGCAATCTATTGATTATCGTATGTGGATGTTAGTTAAGGATGGTTATGAAGCACCACATAGACTTATTAATGGTATTAAAACTGAACTCCCATTTATAGATTGGACTCTTGATGATCGTGACTTAGCACAGTTAAATGCAAAATATTTGAACTGTTTCTTTTATACTTTAAAATCTGAAGACTATATACGTGTTTCTACTTGTACAACGAGTAAAGAAATCTGGGATAGATTATGAATAACATCCAAAGGTACAACTGTAGTCAAACAGTCTAGGTTAAACATCTTGTTACATGATTATGAACTTTTTCGTATGAAACCAAGTGAGACAATTTCAGAAATGTACACAAGGTTCACTCAGATTGTTACCTCTTTGCATGCTTTAAGTAGAGAACTTACTAACTACGAAAGAGTGAACAAAATTCTTAGATTTTTGCCTGCTTCTTACGATGCTAAGATTACTGTGATTACTGAATCTAAATATTTAAATACTAACTCTATTGACAGCTTACTTGGATCACTCATTGCTTACGAGCAAGGGGTGAACCAAAGGCAACTTGATGCAGGTGAACGTAAGAAGGAGAAGACAGTGGCACTAAAGGCCAAAGAGTCAGATGCTAGCACTTCCGGGTCTGATAGCGATGATGTTGCCTTAATCACAAGGCAATTCAAGAGCTTTCTAAGGAAGAAGAATAAGAATTTTTAGAAGTGGAACAAAGGTAAGACAAGTAGAAACTTTAAAGGTTCATCTGAATCTGTTTGTTTTGAATGCAGGAAGCCTAGACACATAAAGGCGGATTGTCCTACACTCAAGGCTCACCCAAGCAAGGAGAAGGGTGAGGAGAAACCAAAGTTCAAAAAGGACAAGAAGTGGATTCAGAAGGCATTCTGGGCAGACTCTGCATCCGACTCTTCTGAGACTGAAGCTGAAGAAGAGGAAACAAACTTGTGTCTGATGGCTGATGATCACCCTGGTTAGTCGGATAAGGAAGAGGTATGTGAGCTTACTTAAGATCAATTATTTGAAGTATCTAAAAAAATTCATACATCGTATAGGAAGCTTAAGAAAACTCATGCTAGTTTGAAATTAGATTATTTGACTTTGCAAAAAGAGCATGATATTTTAGTTAAAAATCATTCCACTGCTGATTCCAATCATATGTCTTTGCTTGATGAATTTGATGAGTTGAACAAAAAATATTCTGATTTAACTGTTGAGCATGATTTGTTAAAAATATTGCATGTTGAATTAGAAGTTGCTTTTAAGAAAGTGAATGATATGGCATGTGATTTAGAAAGTAATGAAAGTGCAAGAACTTTTGAAATTGCAAGTTTAAATAAACATATTGAGTTTTTGAAAGTGAAAATCAGTGCTTTTGAAAAGAACAAAACACCACCCACTTTTGAACAGTTTTATGCACCGCCACCTTTTAAAAAATCTGTTGCAAGTTCATCAAAGCAAGTTTCATATACATCTAGGAAGAGGCACTATCACCCACGTAGATTAGTTAACCATTTTCCTGGTGTTAGATGTTTTTCATGTGGCATGTTAGGACACATCTCACACACTTGCACTGTTCACCGCAGTACACATTGGGTGTGGAGACCCAAACTGCCTGTTTCACAGCACAGCATGCATGCATTGCATTCTTCTTTTCATTAGAAGGAACCCAAACCTGTTTGGGTTCCTAAGACTGATGTTTGATTTTTTTGTAGGGGTGCTCTCACACAAGATCTCGTGAGAGCATGTGGTACCTGGATAGCGGATGTTCTAGACACATGACTGGAGATGCAAATCAGTTCATTTCGCTGGAGGCCAGAGCTGGAAGCAAGGTTACACTTGGAGATAACACCACCAGGAAGGTGGTAGGCTCAGGTATAATTGGTGATTCAAAAAATTTTATGATTGATAATGTTTTGCTTGTAGATGGAATGAAACATAACTTACTGAGCATCAGTCAACTTTGTGACAAGGGATACAGCATCAAATTCCTGCCCACTGGCTGCATTTTAAGCTTAAATGATGAAGTTGTTTTGCAGGGGCAAAGGATCAACAACGTCTACAAGCTGGATGTAAGTTGCATTAAATCTGATAATTCAATTTACTTAGAAACTACTGCTGATGAGTCTTGGTTATGGCATAGGAGATTGTGTCATGCCAGTATGAAAACCCTTAGGAGAGTCACCCAAAAGAACTTAGTTTGAGGTGTGCCCAAGCTTAAGTTCACTAAGGATCACCTGTGTGATGCCTGTCAGTTGGGGAAGCAAGTCCAGTCATCTTTTCACTATGTTAAGGACATTAGCACCTCTAGACCTTTAGAAGTTCTTCACATGGACCTCTTTGGACCCATTAGCACTGCCAGCTTAGGGGGGAGAGTCTATGTATTTGTGATTGTAGATGATTATTCGAGGTTCACTTGGGTGAAATTTTTGTCACATAAATCTGAGTCATTTGATGAGTTTTGATCTTTCTCTACTTGGATTCAGAAGAAGTTATGATGTGAGATTATTACCATCCATAGTGATCACGGAGGGGAGTTTGAAAATGAAAGATTTGGAAGTTTTTGTGAGGAGCAAGGGATTAGTCACAATTTTTCAGCTCCTAGGACCCCTCAGCAGAACGGGGTAGCTGAAAGGAAGAACAGGACCTTAGTGGAAGCCGCTAGAGCCTTGCTTACTGAGTATTCACTTCCAAAATACTTTTGGGCTGAAGCGGTGAACACTGCCTGTTATGTGCTGAATAGGGTGAATGTGAGAGTCAAACTGAACAAGACACCTTATGAGATCGTTAAGGGTAGAACTCCAAATCTGTCCAACCTCCATGTCTTTGGCTGTAAGGTTTTCATTCTGAAGAACGGGAAGTCACCCTTAGGAAAATTTGACCCCAAATCTGATGAAGGAGTGTTCTTAGGATATTCAAGTGTGGGGAAATCCTTTAGGGTGTTCAATAAGAGGACATTGGTGGTGGAAAAAATAACCCATGTAGTGTTTGATGAATCTGATCCTAAGGAGTCTAAATCTAAAGTAGAAGATGAAGAGATTATTGAGGTTACCCAAGGAGTTGGAAATACAAATCTGGAGGAAAGGGTAGAACCTCAAACCATGTTGCCTAGAGATTGGAGATATTCTTCGAGTCATCCTAAAGAACTGATCTTAGAAGACCCTTCTGAAGGTGTTAGGACTAGGCATGGACTTAGGAAGGAAGTAAACCATTCTGCCTTTATCTCAATGACTGAATCCACCAACATCAATCAAGCCTTGTCGGATGAGTTTTGGATTTTTGCTATGCAGGAAGAATTGAATCAATTTGTAAGGAATGATGTTTGGGAGTTAGTAGAAAGACCTAGAAATCAAAGTATTGTGGGAACCAAGTGGGTCTTTAAGAATAAGTTGAATGATTCTGGTGTGGTGGTTAGGAATAAGGCAAGATTGGTGGCTAAGGGGTATAATCAGATAGAAGGGATTGATTTTGAGGAGACTTTTGCCCCTGTAGCTAGATTGGAAGCCATTAGAGTGCTACTAGCCTTTGCCTGTTATAAGCGATTCAAGCTGTTTCAAATGGATGTTAAGAGTGCCTTTTTAAATGGGGTAATAAAAGAAGATGTTTTTGTAGAATAACCCCCAGGTTTTGAGAGTTCCCAATATCCAAATCATATTTATAAATTAAAAAAGGCCTTATATGGATTGAAACAGGCACCTAGAGCTTGGTATGAGAGGCTTAGCACATTCATGTTATAAAGAGAGTTTGTTAAGGGGAGCGTAGCCACCACCCTTTTTCTGAGGAGAATAGGGGATGACTTACTCATTGTCCAGATTTATGTTGATGATATCATTTTTGGATCTTCTGATAAATATTTATGTGATGAGTTTTTTAAAATAATGAGTAAGGAGTTTGAGATGAGTATGATGGGAGAATTATCCTACTTTTTGGGGTTTAGCATAAGGCAAACGGATGATAGAACCTTTCTCAATCAATCTAAATACACTAAGGACATTTTGAAGAAATATGAAATGGAAAAAGCTAAGCCAATCAATACTCCCATGACCTCGTCAGTTCAGTTAGATAAGGATTCATGTGGAAAATCTGTTGATCAGAAGAAGTATAGAGGGATAATAGGATCACTGCTTTACCTGACTGCTAGCCGACCTAATATCATATTTAGTGTCTGTCTTTGTGCTAGGTTTCAGGCTGATCCTAAAGAGTCCCACCTGACTGCTATTAAGAGAATTCTTAGATATCTTTTAGGGACCCAAAACCTAGGAATCTGGTACCCTAGGCACAGCACCTCTTTTGAGATCATTGGATATTTTGATTCTGACTTTGCGGGGTGTAGGGTGGATAGAAAGAGTACCTCTGGGACTTGTCAATTCATAGGACAGTCGTTAGTCTCCTGGTCCAGTAGAAAATAGAACTCAGTTGCACTTTCCACTACTGAAGCTGAGTACATTGCCTTAGGGAGTTATGTGGCCCAAGTTCTTTGGTTGAAGCAACAAGTCTTAGATTTAGGGGTACCTGTTGGCACAATTTCTGTTATTTGTGATAATACTAGTGCCATCTGTATCTCTAAGAATCCAATCCAACATTCTAAGATCAAACACATTGATATAAGGCATCACTTCATTAGGGACCATGTTACAAAAGGGGACATTGAGCAACATCATGTAGCAACTGAAAATCAGCTGGCTGACATATTCACTAAACCACTGGCCTTTGACTCATTCAGCATTTTGAGAACCAGATTAGGAGTGATTGATATAAATGCTTGATTATGATGACTGCTGATTTCTGATTGTTCTGATTGGTATTCTGTTTTCTGTTAGTTAGTTTTTGGTTTGATTATTTGCTTTTAGTTGATTTTATTTCTTCTACTGATTTCTATTTTAGCCTTACTATTAGTTTGATTTAAGTATTTACTTTGATGTGATTTTCTACCTATTTTTATTCACTGGTTCATATCATGCACTTACTGTTTTATGCTTTTCAAAATCTGATCACCGCTCACTACTTCTAATAATCTGAATTTCTGACTGGGAGTTTAACCTTATTTTGATTTGTAAGCTGGTAAGCAGTGATTGATTCCACTGAATCTGTTAAAGGGAAAAAACATTGATGATTATTTCTCTTCCTCTAACTCCTTTACTGGTGTATAGTTTCTTTTGGATAAAAATTCTCTTCAAAATTAAAATGTTAGTTTTTGAAATAGAGATTATTTTATCTTCCTACAGTAATCTACCTCATATCAATAGTGTTTTTCAAAATCTTGAGTCATTGGTTTGATTTTCCAAACCAAGTGATTGCATTTATCATATGATGTATAGGCTTTGTTTTGTGAATCATTCTTCCTTACTGAGGAGAGTCATCTCCTATGTCTAGAAGATAAGTTCATAGCTGAGACCCTTTAATGATTATGAAAAGGAGAAAGCTTACAAAAGATGCGCAGTGCGCCAAATAAATTGAAAAAGAGGCATAAAATGAGCTCAAAACTAAAAAGAGGCATAATTGTCAAATTGGATACACAAAGTGTATCAAAAATAAAAAAGATGCGCAAAGTGCCACCCAATTTGAAAAAGAGGCACAAAATGAGCCCAAACCAAGCTTTCTTCCCTTTCAGATTGTTAAATGTCTTAGAAAAATCCGTGCGCCACTTAATATTTTCAGAAGCTTGAGTTTGAAAATCCTGATTTCTGATTTTTTTACTTTGTAACACTATTATATTAGATATTTTCCTGGAACGAGGCTTGAAAGGATCTCTTTTCAAATCTAATGTCTTTTCTTCTGAATCGGATTTTTGTTTTGAAAGAGGTGTGTATCGATAAGGTGCCCGGGGTCGGAGTTACGAAAGTTGATTTTTCCAACCTTTTCTGGATTTCAACACTGTCAATCATCTTCTTATTGGTTTTTGAATCTAAAATCAAGGAAAAATTCTGATTTACTCGAGCAGCTTGATCAAAAAAAAACATTGCTTTTATGTGTTTTTGCTGTGAGTTTTATTCGTTTTTGTTTTATTTTGATTTTGGTTGTGTTTTTCGGATCCTGGTCGGTCATCTTCATCATCCATCTTTTTCTGTTTTCTTCACATCGTCCTGGACGATTCATTCAAAATTGTCCCCACACTGCTCCTGCTGCTAAAAAATTCCAATTATTGGTGATCGTCCTGGACGATCCTTACATTGTCCTGGACGATATGATCCATATCTTCCTGATCTGATCAAAAGGCTGGCATTGCACCAATTATTATCCATCATCCTGGATGATCCACTTTATCGTCCTGGACGATGAACGTGTCACCCGCTGGACGATTGGAATTCGGCCCGTCCGACACACTTATTGCACATCATACGGGACGATCCACCTAATCATCCTGGATGATACCTTTTCGTTAACGGTCATCCAGCCTGACTCCTCGGGACGATCGCCTATGTCTAATCATCCTGGATGATCTCTGATCGTCCTGGACGATCGGACCGTCTTTTTGACCAATCGTCCAGGACGTCATAAATGCCCATATTATCCCGGACGATGTCGCGATCGTACGGGACGATCAGGCCGTTTTCTATATAAACAACAGTTTTTTCACACTCCTTCTTCCACTCTCCTTCTAGTTCCCTACACTCTTGATTTCTAATGGCTGGTGGCAAACAGTCCCATCAAAAGGGTGCCAGTTCCTCCCGGGGACCTGTTGATCCTCACTTCCCCAATGCAGCCGATCAGGCTGCCTACGAGCAATATTGCGAAGTGGGGATCACACCGTCGAAAATTGTAAATCCCCGCACTCTCACTTATCCTATCCTTGACCTCTTCGCACACACCTCCCTCACCTTCATCATGACTCTCGCATTTCCCTTTAACTCGGAACTTCTTCGCATTTTCTCTACAAACTTGCAGATTTTGGCTGATTATTCCACCCTCCGCTCTTATGTAAATCAGCGCCCCGTCGAACATACCTACCAGGACATTCATAACATTCTCCAACTTTCCGTCACTAGCGAAAAACTCCAGACCCTTATCACCGACCCAGACTATGATTGGAGTGTCGCCAATCTTTTCCTTCGAAATACAAATGCCCCTTATCATGACAATGCCTGCTCCACACTTCTTAAGGATTCCCGGACTATTCAGCATGTTCTTCGTTCCTCCGTCATTCCAAAGGCGGGGGATCGAATTCACATCACCCCACTCCTATCCTTGATCACCTACTACATCCTGGCCAATAGGGAATTTAATGCCACATACCTTATTATCCGGTACCTCGAGCACCTCACCACCATTCGGGATCCAGGTCATCGCCGTCATCCAAATCTAGCCTTAGGACACATCGTTGCTTATGCCCTCAAAACTAAATATGACCTGCAATATCCCACAGCTCCAGATGTTCCTCCTTCCTTCCTCACCAACAATGCCTTCCATGTCCTACACAGCACCCGACTACATCCGAAGCCCACCCCGGATGTTGAGGAAAAGGAAGACGAGGCCATTCCAATTCCTGCTGCACCAGAGGCACCTGCTCCCCTTCGCATTGCCTCTCCCTTTGACCACCTGGTGCAGCACTTCGATCAGTGGGAGGCAAGATTTGACTCCTATGTGGTTACCCAGGAGCAGCGGCACGCCGAGGACATCCAGCGCTTCACTGACTATACTGCGCAGCAGCAACAGCAGCATGACCAGGACATTGCCTGGATTGGAGCCCACTTTCAGGCCATTCACCATTACTTCAACCCACCACCGCCACCTCCTTCTTCTGATCAGGATCTGCCTCAGTTTTAGTTTTTGTTGTGTAGTTGCTATTTTTTCTGTTTTTTTTACACTGCTTTGTTTTGTCATGCCTGGTTCTGTTGATTTTGTTTACCCTCTTTTTTGTGATGTCAAAAGGGGGAGTCAGCACTAGTGTTGTTCCTGTTATGTTCTGTACTTGTGGTTATACTACTTTGTTGGTTCAATAAAAATTAAAAATTTAAAAAAAATTTCTTTTTAATCTCCTAGCTCTTGTATTGTTAAAAGTATTGAACATAGATTTGTCATCATCAAAAAGGGGGAGATTGTTGCAAATATGATTTTGATGATGACAAACATATTTCTATTGTGTTTTGCTTGGCTAACTTGTTTCAGGCACAAAAGATCACGAGTAAATCAAGCCAACTCAAGATCGGGTCCAAGTGTGTCAAATGTATGATTTTTCTTTTTATTGAGTCAATTGTAATGTAACTGATCCCCTAGCTAAGTAACCTTGCACACACACACTCAGGCGGAGAGCTTGAGTGAATTAGAGTTTCTGTTCATTTTTTTATTCAGATTGTCCTAGATGATCTTCACATCATCCTGGACGATAAGGTAAAAATAGAAACCCTAATTAGGGCGACTAAGTTAACAGGGTCTGATTAAGCCGATCGTCCTGGACGATCTTTGGATCGTACGGGACGATATGCTCAAATCAAAAATTCTCGACTGCCAGATCAAGTTAGGCAAGTTTTTATTTTAAGTTATTTGGTCTGATCATCCCGGACGATACGTGTATCATCCTGGATGATTCAGTACAATCATGCCTAATTTAATCTGGTAATTAAGGAAAGCAATTTATTTTTGATTGATACGATCATATCATCCTGGACGATCGCAGGATCGGCCCGGACAATCATGATCGTCTAGTGCATTTCAGTTGTACGTCCCGAACTGTGTTCAGGAAGATTTGGGCACTTTTTGAACTAATCGTACAGGACGATGTCCCTATCGTCCTAGATGATCAAGTCATTTTTTGGTCGTCCAGCTCAAGTTTCTCTGGAAGACCCGAACTGTCCTCTGGACGATATTCCTCTATTTGCACTAATCGTCCCACACGATCGCAGGATCATACGGGACGATATGAACAATTTTTTCTACTGATCGTCCAGAAGAGACAGATTGTCCAGGCTGAATCAGCTTAATTTGAACTGATCGTACAGGACGATCTACCGATCGTCCTGGACGATCTTGGCCGACCAAATGAGATTTTGGGCAAATATTAAGCCCTCCTATAAAAGAACTTTTTCTTAAAAAAAGAAAAATCTTTTTCCACCTTCCTTCCGTGAGAAACCCTAGAGAGAGAGAGTTGGGAGAGAGAGAGAGGATCTAGTGAGGGGGAGTTAGTGAGGGATTCACTAAGGTTGCTCCAAGAACGGATCAGAGTCATCTTCTCCACTCGTCTTCTTTCATCTAGTCGGTGTTCTTCGTGGGAGGATCGTTCACAAGAAGATCCGGGGTTCTCTGTCTACTTCAGGTGGAAGCAAAAGGAGTTCGAAGGTTCTCTGCCTGCTTCAGGAGGAAGCAAAAGGAGGTCGGGTTCTCTGCCCCACCGTGTGGTGAAAAGGAGGTCTTGTATAGGCTTCTCCGCCTTGCTATGGGAGCAAAAGGAGAGACACTTTTTGTTTAGTGCAATACCCGGAGGGAGGCTCCGGGGAGTGGATGTAGGTCAAGTTGACCGAACCACTATAAAATCTAGTTTGCTTTTCTGATTCAGTTTTGCATTTTACTTTTCTAATATTAACTGCTTGGGTGAATATCTGTGATTGATCTTTTAGTTCTTGTTTACTTGTTTCCGCTGCTAAGTATCGAAAAGATTTTCATTGTTGTTCGTGAAATTTTTAAATAACCAATTCACCCCCCCTCTTGGTTAGCCTCGGGACTAGTTCACTAGAGCTTAACATCCCTATCGAACTTTCAATTGATATGATTGAGATTAATATTCTTATCAGTAATAAAATAATTTCTATTAATGTTAATAAATAAGCCACTATTCCCCTAAAAGCTATGGTGAAATTTCATGAGAAGATTAACCATCTTAATATAACCATTTGTAAATATGTCAAAGTCATCAGGAAATTTAAATGGGTAATGGGAAGACCCCCATTGGATTGGTAATACATAGTCTGACGGTTCCCAAAAAGATCATCAAGACCTTTGGACAAGTATTCAACAGTAATAATGAAGAGAGTAGAGGATAGAGGATCCTCCAGCCTAAGACCTTAAGATACTTTAAGAAAATCATTACTCTTACCATTAATGATAATAGAAAAATAGCAATATTGAATGTAATTTTTGATAATCTACAAAAATTGAGAATGAAAGCCAAAAGAACTCATAATAATATAAAGAAATTCCCAGCAAATATTATCATAAACTTTGACAATATCAAGCTTAAAAATGATGTTCCCACCCTTAACTTTAGTGCTGATCTCATGAATCATTTCTTGAGCAAGAAGAATATTATCAGATGTAGCTCTTCCCATAACAAAAACTATTTGAGAAGGATAAATAATCTTAGGTAGGAACAAAGCTAGCATTCCCATGATGTGCTTGGAAATGAGCTTGTTGAAAAAAGTTCAAAGACTGATAAGCCTAAAATCCTCCTAGTTATAAATAGCATTTCTCTTAGGAATAAGCATAATAGAGGTAGAAGAAAAATATTTTGGTAAAGGATTACCCAAATAAATCTAAAATAGAATCAACAAGATCCTCTTTAATAAAGTCCCAAACTTTTTTAAGAAAAATAAGTTGTAAAGTCATCAAGCCCAGTCACAGATTCAAAACTCATGCCAAAAATAGTCTCATGAATCTCCTTGAAAGATGTGAAATTTAAAAGAAATGAATTATCACCCTAAGAAATCAAGGGGGGAATGAGATAAGCTTGGGAGATAGGCTGAGAATGATTGTGTAAAAACTTAATAACAGAGGAAGCAATAAGATCCTTTGTATCATAAGTAATACCACTTTCAAGATAAATATTATGAACATAATTATGAAATCTTTTCTTTTTAATAGAGGCATGAAAATATTTAGTGTTCTTGCCACCCTCGCTTAAAAGTTTGGTAGCAACTTTTTATTTCCAATAAATTTCCTCTTGGGAATGTAAAAGGTTGAGAAGGTTCTTATACTCTTGTAAGAGATTTAGATTATTATCATTAGCATAACCATTCTCCAAAAGCATAATCTTATTCTCAGTAGCTATAATATTAGAGAAGTATTTTTGTTCTACCAATTAATTTTAAATTTTAATCTTTTAAGTTTGAACCAAAACCTAATCATCCCAACACATGAATTATTAGGATGAAGAAGAGAATTCTAATTATCATGAACCATATTTAGAAATCATTAGTTAAAAAACCACATATTTTGAAATCTAAACCTTGCATGAGGATGAATATCATGAATTTTAATAGCAATTAAGAGGGGATAGTGATTAGAGAAAGTTATGCTAAGATGTTCCACATGAGTGTAAGGAAAATTGGAAATCCACTACCAAAAAAACTAATGTCCACAAGATCGCAATCTAAAATCATGCTGTTAAAATCTTCCATGGAGAGAGAATTAGGAATAGTACCACCTAATTTCTCAAAAGCAAAAGAAATGGTATTGAAATCACTGCCAACGAGCCATGGCAAATCCACCAGAGAATAGAAATTGGAAATTCATTCCCAAAGTCTCCTTCTAGTAAAACTACTCAAGGAAGCATACACAAAGATGCACATAACTTGAAATTAAACATTTCAATATATGAATGAAGAGATTACTCAAAATCAAAAATGATACTAATTTTAATTGGATTATTCCAGAAAACCCCAATTTTATTAGAACAGTTTCCATGTCCAAATTTAAACCCAAAAATCTAGTCGTAGAAAGAAGCTTAATAGGAGAAAAAATGGTTCAATCAAAACTAATGCTATAATATTGTGAATCCAACAAATGTTCATAACCCTAATCCTAGTATAAAGGGAACAAATACCCCTAACATTCTAAATAAGAGACTTAAACATTTAAAGAAAATTAGGCCATTCGAGATCTAGTATTCTTAGGCGATTGAAGAGACATGTTTTCAAAAGCTTAGAATATTTTTTGGTCATTTTAGTAATTTGAACCAGCAACTCATCATCAATATTTTTTGTAACAGAATATGAAGTTGCTATTGTAATTAATATTCTTATTAGTACTTCCATCGTCAGTATTTTAATAAGAAACCAAGTTACCATTTTATAAACTAGCAATATTCTAATTTAATGCACAAGGCATTTGAGAAAAAGCTAAAGAAGAATTCACAACAATATCATTAACCAGAGAATTACCTTCCACTATAGTATGAACATCCAAACTATGAATTTGAATGTTCAAAATATTAAAATGCTTAGGAATAGAATTATGTTGAGGAGAGGCAATCAAATTTGAAGGCTTGTTTGATTCTTCCAATAAGCCATCTAGTGGACCCCCATTTATAGATGCCAAGACAATATTTAAAGGAAGGATATTATCAAGACTCAGTGAATGTATATTACTCTTTTCATTCGCATGTGAAACAACCACAATATTTTTTAGTCATAAAAACCAGCTCAGAAACCTCCCTAGTAGGAAATTTATGGTTTCTAAGATGAGGATGCAGAATTAAACCATCTGAAATTACATGGCCATGAGTTTCATAATTTTTACAAAAGAGAGGGATGTTTTCAAATTTGAATTTTTACAAATAACCCTTATTTTTAGGACCCACCCAAATCTCTTTAGGGTATTTTTTGTAATATATGGATCAACAAAGATACAAATAATAGAAGGTCCAGATCAAGCTATAGTTGCTTGATCCAATAATTTATGAATTAAACACATACAAATGCAGGTTTGGAAATGAAATCCAAACAAGAGCAATTGGAGACTCTTTTTTGATGTCAAAAAAGGAGTCCATTTTAAGATCCTCATTTGACAAGCATTAATATATTAAGATCTCCTATGGAAAAATTTGCTATAATTGAGATCGTCTGTTAACTAAATAGCCACATGCCTGGAATCCAAAAGAAGCTAATAAAAAAAAACTAGATAATTTAAGGTTCACAAATAATCACGGATAGTATCAAGATTGGGTTAATCTAATGACACATTCCCCCAAGGGCAAACTCACAAGGTGCAATAAGTTTTTTAGCAACATCTTCTCCAAACATCCCTACAGAAACAACTTTAATTAATGTATGCATAAAAGAAATCGAAAGATATGAAGAGCTAGGAGCTCCAGAAACTACATCATAAAATAATTAATAGTTACTATCAATACCAGTGAAACCAAGAAGCTTACTGTTAGAAGTTGGTTTGCTAGAGTCCGATGGGTTAGATGATCGAGGAGCTACCATAAATTGACAAGATTTATAATATAATGACTAGTAGATGAAAGTGAAATGATTAAAATAATAATAACACCATGGGCAAAAAATTGATCAAACCACTAAAAAAATCCCCTCGAAAAAAATAGAACAGCAAGAGAACTCGAGAAAAAGGAACTAAAGATCAAAAGCTAGTAAGAACCCTAGAATTGCTAAGCACATGAAGATGGAGATTTGAGAGGAGGGCTGGGGGTTTTTTTTTAGAGTTGTAGCAAGAGCCATTTACTTTTTTATTTAAACCCCATAATAGGGCCTGTGTGTTTATTAAAAATAAAAAACTCAAGTCCTTAAAAGGGATTAATAGCTTGCTAATTCTTAAAAGAGCTACATAAAAAGAAAATAAAGATAGAGCCAAAAATCCCATCTAAGCACAAGCAATCAAAAATTCTAAACAAAATTTTAGAGTGGCCAGGAGCCAACACCAAAAAAATAGAGATCCACTATAATTCCTCAGCACTATTCTCCATCCAAAAAAGCCAGTTAACAAAAGGCTTGAGAATAATAATAGACCTGTAAAATAAGCAGCTTGCAAAATAAGATGAGCTATAAACAGAACTGAATAATGATAAACAAGAAAATATTAAGATATAAGTACTACTAATCACACATGGTCAACCATGGTCCACCAAAAGTTCAATTGAGTTTAGCCATGTAAGATTCAATTTTTGGAAACATTTAGAAGCCTTGGTGGGGTTGAGGTATGCTTCTATACATTATTTAGGCTTTAACGTTAAAAGGTCCTCCAACGGTCAAGATGATAAAGGGTAGTCACCTAAGTCCATTTAAGGGTTCAATATTATCTATGCGTGATCATGAATGATTGATGCCTTTGATAGGAATCCATGCCTTAGATTAGGCAATTCAATTTCATTCATGCATATGTATGTTTTGTTTAAAAGGAATCCATAGGTCAAACTAGGCCAACTATAGTCAACAGTGGACTCAAGTGAGTTCAAAATAATATGACTAATATTTAATATATTTGATGAGTTTACAAAGGTTTCCAAGGAAGTTTGCAATAAGAGGCCATGTTCAGGGCGGACTATGAATATTTAATAGTTTTGTAGGTTTGGATTATGCTTTATGTCTTAGGGTTTAGAAGCGCATGAAAGTCTCCAAAATAGTTAGGTAGACTTTAAGGACATGCTTCATAAACATTTAAATGTTTAAACACCATTTTAGATCCTTCACTTAGCGTTTTTAGTTAGTTGAAGGTTCCCCTAAAATAGGAAAAAGTCTAATGGCTTTAGGCTTTAAATTTGAATAATAGATTTCAGGGTTTGAAGTGTTAAGCTATATTTACATTAAGATTTGATTTAGGATTAAGACTTATCATTGATTAAAGTGTTTAGGATTAGAAACACTAAGATTATTAATAATTATTGGGTGATTGATAGTTATTAAGTGGATGATTATGTGACTATCATGGGTGATTATCAAATGACTAATTTAGGATTCTATCCTCAGATATAAATGAGGTTAATAGAGTTAACTTTTCCTCTTCATCTTCACTCTTTCTAATTTCAAAACAATATTTAATTCATTAAATGTAATATAGATGGACTCCTCAATAATTAATATTCTTTAATTAAATATTATATTTTCTTTACCTATAGAGGAATATAATTCTACTTCATCTTCCTTCACATACATTTTGGTAATTGAGATTTTCTATTAATTAAAAAAAAACATTTACATCCAAGTATGTGCAAATGAGACAAATTGGTGTTCTATCCTTAAGAAATTCATATGGTGTCTTTTTCATCTTAGTTCTTATGCTTACTGGATTAAGAACATTCCAAGCAGCATTCACTGCCTCTGCCTAAAAATACATAGGTAGACTATTCTCATTAAGCTTCAATGTTGTAGTATCTACCAATATCTTATTCTTACTTTTAGCTATATCATTCTTCTGTGGGGTTATATGGGGCTGAAAAATTTGCTCTATCCAGCACTTTTGAAAATATAATTCAAAATTTTCATTTTTAAATTCAACTTCATGATCCCTATCTTATTTTTCTTTGAATCAAAATTGATAAAGTTCTAAATTCTTCAAATGATTCACCTTTATTTGCTAGGAATTTAATCTAAGCATATTTAGTGTAATCATCAACAATCACAAATCTAAATTATTTCCCACCTAGACTTATTATAATAATATGTCTAAACAAATCAATGTGAAGTACTTCTAAAGGTCTAATAACTATTACATCCTTCATGGAATGGAATATGAATTTGGTTGACTTCTCGAATTGACATGCATCACAAAGTTGTTCTTCGAAAAACTTTAACTTAGGAATGCCTCTAACCTAAGAGTCATCTTTTTTGCATGACATCGTCTCCTAATCCACAACTATGATTAATCAACTATTGACATTTAGCAACAAACATCACTTAACATATCAATGCAATTTAAATTAATCATGTAGATATTATTAATTCATAATCCTTCAAAAATAGTTTTTCCATTTAATATTAAGAAGTATTTTACAAAAAGAAATTTTAAATTGAATCCTTTATCACATAGCTGACTAAGACTTAAAAGATTTTGTTTTAAACCTTCTACCAAAAAAACTTTTTCAGTAGAATATTTTTTAGGTTTACCCATAGTACCTGCACCCAATATCATTTTAGTAGTATTATATCTAAGTGTGACCTTTCCTCCACTCCTGGCTTCTAGCATGATCAATTATTTCATATCTCTAATCCTGTGTCATGAGCATGCATTGTATAGGTACCACATGCTCTTAGTGGACCTCTTGTTAGAGCACACCTACAATATAAATTAAGGCATAATTTTGGGAACCCAAGTTAGATTTGGGTCCAGCTTTTTTTTTGCAATAAATGCATACTATGTTGTGTAAATGATCTCTTCAACCTTCGACTAAATGTGTTCTATGGTGTATTCTATGTGTGAAGATGTATGCAATATGCCTTAATATACCACAGGAATAACACTTAATCCCTAGGAATGGATGTATTAATATATATGAAGAATGGTATCTTGTCTTGAAAGATGGTGGTGCTTAATATGTTCAAGGTGTGTCTTTTCAATGTGTGTATAACCTGATGTATTTTCTTTAAGCGTTGTTACTTTATCTAATACGTGTTTATTTGCACTTTTATATAAGACTAATTGTCCTAATGTTTCATTCTCATTGTTGTCCATTTTTTGGGATAACTCTTCTAGTTTTTAAAATGCTTCCTCTAATTTAATATGCTCTTTACTAAGGAACTCATGCTTTCTTTTAATATAATATGCTTTCCATTTAATGATTCATGGTTTTTATTTAATTCAATATGACTAGTTCATAAGTTTAAATATTTATTGAACAAATTGGTATACTCTTCTAATAATGTTGAATGCACTTATTTCAAGTGTGAAATTTGCTTTTATAATTTATTATATGCATCATGCAAATGTTTTGAAAGAGAGAATAATGCATCATAGGATAGGTCACATACTTGATTGTTGTTAGAGTCACCAGTACTAGCTTTGGCCATTATACTTAGATTGGTTACCTCCTCTTCATCTTCTATCTTTGATGAGCCAAAATCAAAATTTACCCAAAAAACCTTCTGAAATTTTTTCTTTCACTTCTTCATATTGCCTTTTTCCTCACCCTTTTCCATAGTTGGGTAACACTTGATGTTCTGGAGTTTAGATCAAATATTATATGGCTTTTGTATTTAAATTAAACAACATCAGTAGAAAACTATTTTGAATTTGTGTTATTACCTTCTTGTTTGTCAAAGTAGCATTACTGCTTGTGTTTCAGGATGAATTGTCTAGTTATATATGCTATGTTTTCATTTCCATTTGAACTAGACTCATTGTTATCCATATCATCAACTTTGCATGCAATTATATTCTCCTTTATATGTTCACTTGCATCTACATGTTTTTTACTCACCTTTTACTCGTAGGATATCAAGGAGCCAAATAGCTTATGAATAGAATAATAATTTAAATCTTTTGATTCAAAAATTATATTAACTTTTGCATCCCAAGATTTAAATAAACAACGCAATAATACATTCACTAGATTGCAAGTGAAAAATTTCATAATAATGCAATAATAGATTCAAGCATTATTTTTTCACTTCACTAGTTCTTCATATATTATGCGAAGTCTATCCCAAATATCTTTACTAGTAGCATAATTTCAAGATGAAGGAAATATCACCAAGAGTTGAGAATCCCAAATAAATCTTATAAATGGACTCTTTTTTGAGTGATTCCCTCCTTAAAACTCTCTCCATAATCTCCTCTACACATAAGGAGTGTTTTTTCTTTCTGTAAGGATGATTAGCCACTCCACTAAATGTAACTTCTCTATCCCGATCTCACTTTGTCTCTATGGTTCTCCACTCTTAAATGAAAACATAAAAACTATTTGTATTTTTTACATAAACTGACTCAGGTTTTATGGCACTTGATAGTGTGTTGCATAACATTATAATGATAAACTAGCACCTCAACTATGCTTTGTTGGCTCCACTATAGTGTTTGGCTGACTAAACATGATAGTTAGATAACCTGACTTGAAGCTTCTTTTCCCAGCTACTTCTTCGTGGTACTGCAAAAGAACTGGTGTTACGACACTGTAACATATCTTCTAATGATGTGGTGATCTAAAGGTTTATGCTTTAGTATTGAATTACTTATAATTTGATAGAGCTTATAGCACAATGGTGTTATTTTTATGTCACTGAGGCACTCATAGAAATATGGCGCTGATATTTATTCTATTGGGGCATTGAAGTTAATACAATTTTTCGGAGTCTTTGGCAATGCAATTTATTGTTCCAGCATCAAGGCATTGAGAGCACTACGACGTAGGTGTTTAGAATACTATAGTGCTGGTTCTAACTTTGTAAATTTAAGACTTTTTCCTGAGACATTCCAACACAACATCAGCTAAAACACAAATTTTTATTGTAATTTAATATAATAAAAATAAACATAATTTAGTGGCAATTTTAACTTAAGTAGTCATGAACAAAGTGCTCTACTAAATTTTCTTTATTAATGTCCAAATTGAACCCATGTACTATAAGTGTTATTGTAATGTTGACTACTAATTTAGATTGAATGATTTATCATTTAGGAATTGTTTGTACTTTAGTTAATTTGGAAGTCATTTGTAAACCTCTATATATACTACCTTACATTACACTTTTCTTTTTTGAATTAAATATTAGAATCCTTTAGGAATTCAGCATTATTAGATGCAAATTTTTGATGTTACAGTACACATTTTTCTTTACATTTCTTTGTTTTTTTCTTATAAAATATTTATTTTTCATTTTTCTTCTATTAACTTTCATGGGTACTAAAGTAATGATTTTGAATATATGATTGCCTTATTCTTTTAAGTGATCCTAAATTGAAATTAGTTAAGGATTGTTTAAAGTTCACTAATTCCTTTTTTAAGTTTATAATGAATTTTATAAATTACTCAAAGAACTCCCTTCTCTAAACTTAGTATTAAATCTTGTAATCAATAGTCGGTGCTTTGGTGTTATAGCATTTAACTTCAATGTGAAGTATTAACTCAGATAATTTTCTTAGTTAGTTGTTATGATTTTTAGATAAAGTATTGTAATCCTTTGTTCATTTAATTAAACACCTATAGTTTTATATTATTCTTAATTTTAAGCTATTTTTAATTTCATATTTTATTTTTGTAAAGTGAATTTCACAGTGCAATTATAACAGAAACATACTATAGTTAAGCATGTGGGAATTTTTAAGCTAATTGAAAATATTAATCAAAAACTTTAAATAATAATAATTACCATAATATAATAAAATGCACATATAACAAAATAAAATATTAAAATGATAATTGGCACAAATAACTTTTTGAACCACATTCTAACTTCCTAACCTAATAAATATAAGATATCTCCTTCTATACTACACTCACCATCACAAGAACTAAACTTTACAACAATATTATTACCATCTCTCTCATGCAAAATAAATAAAAACAAAGAAAAAGAAAAACAAAACCATCATCATTATCTCTTGCAAGCAAATAAAATAAAAATAAAGAAAATCAAAAAACAACAACCAACATCATTCCCAATCTTCCTCCTCTTCCTCCTTCTCATCATCATTTTTTGTTACTATTGGTAGTTGCCAAACATACATGAAGTAGGGGCTAGTAAGAAATAGTAATGGTCAGGGTTATCTATAAATGGGCATTTCTTAAACATCTCCACTAATACTTCATTGAACTGGGAAGCATAGTTATACTATCACTACTCCTTGTCCATTAGGTGGGCAACCCAGTGAGGCATTCTTTGCTATGATTCCCTACTTTCCTCACAAAAAGTAGTCACTCCAGCCATTTGCTCCATCAAATCAACAACTTTATCTCATAATTTCCTAGTGGTATAGGTACTTTACTATCTAAAACTAGATTGACTAGGGAATCAAGCCTCACGAGATCCTACTTCCTCATCATCTCCACCCTTCTTAAATCTATCACTCTTTTCTTTGTGAGAGCAGAAATGGGAAAAAGCTGTTTGTCACTATAGCCACCTAAAATACCAATTTTGACACAAAGGGAGTAAACTAAGGCGGGGTGACCTAAACCAATAATGGTGGAGCTCCTAATGATATGTGTAAAGAATAATAAATTACTTTTCCAACATTTGTAGAATGACCCACCTGAATTGCCTAATTTAAAATTGTCCTATCTCAGGTCACCTGAAATATTCTCACTTGGTTAAATTTAGGCAAAATTAAAATAGTACCAAGATTTTGAAACATTTGTCAAGTAAGTTGCTAGAAAATTAATTTCCCCCCCTCTTTCCTTCAACATTGCTCCACAATGGGGTCCAACCAAATCTCTAAGTAATTCTTGGGGGTCAATGGGTGCAAGAATAAAGGAAATATAGTCATCAAACATTATGTCCATAAGTTTATAAGTTCTATTAATGTTAGGAGGGTCAAAGGGAACCCACTTCCACCTCATAAAATACCTATTAATATGAGCCTTTTTTCATTAGCAAGGAATTCCCAAACAACATTAAAAATACTGATAGTAAAACCTCACAAAAGGTATCCCATCCCCTATAGATAATGTTAGACATAATACCCCCCCCCCCCCCCCCCCCCCAAGGATTTCAGAACTCCCTCTCAAGAATACATTCCTTATAAATAATTTTGCATATCAGTTCTCTACTTCAGTAGAAATAAATCTTTCCTTATCAAAAGAAGAGTCCCTCTTCTTACTAGCTTGAACTTTAGGGGCTATGGATTTTAGTAAAGATTGCAAGAAATTGAAAATAACATGAAACAGAGTACGAATGGAAATGTAATGTACAATAAAGAAAAAAGGCTCAACATCCCACCTATTCATATAATTTAATGAGATGAGGCACTGAGAAGTGCGATGCTATAGTATAGAGAAAGCTAAATTAAAAATGGTCAAGCTGAAATTGGCACTACATCATGAAAGGACATGTAACAATGTGGCATTGATGTTATATTGGCACTAGAGTGCTTATAAAATTAGTGGGTTATTGTGCTTGAATAAACAATATTTTGGTATTGTATCTAACATCAATTTTCTTAAGACTTCAGCACTATAATCTCAAATTTAGATGTTGTAGCTCTTGATGCTTAAATGATGTGGCACTCTAAGAACTAATGTTGGGGTGTTGATTCAATTTTAGCACATGATACAAAATCCTTAAAATAATATAATATAATATTTTTGTCAAAAATAATAATTAGTAAACTCATGACAAATACACATATAATAGTTCTCACAATACCCATAAATCATACAATTAACAAAACACTTCATACAAATAACAAACTTAGGATTTTACACCAACAAGAATGGGTTGCCAGCTTGAATCAATGAGAATGATCTTTATAAACTCCAAAGAATCTCCTTCCTCCAACCTCCTAGCCCAACATACATGTCCTCCCTTCTTTAGCTCCTTTCTTTAGTAGAGATGTCGATCCCTCCTTTCACCTCCAAGCTTGACAGAGATGTTATCTAACCTTTAGCTCCTCACTCTAGTAGAGATGCTGATCTCTAGACTCTTCAACTAGTAAGCCTTTCATACAAAAGACACTTCTTTCTATAGCTCCTCTTCAAGAGCTCCACCAAAACTTAATAGGAAGGCCCAAGGTGCAAGTTTGTTGAAGTAACTATGTGAATCGCCTCACACCCCTTGTCTCCCTCAAGGTAAAGTCCCTCACTCAACCTCACTTCCTCACTCTCTCTCTCTCTCTCTCTCACACACACACACACACACTCTCTCTCTCTCTTGTGAAGTGAACACTTTCTAAGCTCACTCTTGAGAGAAAAAAACATCTCTGACTACTCAAGAACTCTTTTCCTCAAGATATATGATGTGTTTTTAGAGTGGGCTCTAAAAGAATATTATTTCAATTTTAATTTCCTTGATCATACAGTATGATTCATATATCATACATTATGCTTAGTTTAATTCCTTTGAAGAACACTATGTATGATTCACATTGATTAAGATTAGTTATATCAAATCACAAATCATATAGGATGGACCAAGGTACCCACAGTAAGTTCTTGAGTGAATCAAACTATATTATATTTATATCATATAGTATGAACATTAAGGATGATTAGATCCTAATTTGATTCATTAATCTATGGGATTAAATTAGGATAATTTAATTAATATTCTTATAATATAAACTAGATCATATAGTGCGATCAGTTAAAATTTTAAAATTAAAATTTATCTAATTTAAGTAACATAGATTTGATAGAAGAATTTTATCAACATAGTTGATCATCCTATATGATTTGGTGATCATATAGTGTGATTAGTTATATTAAAATTTAAATAATCTCTTTTAATTAAACAGTTAAATTAATTTTTGTTTGAACAGATCATACTATTTGATTAAAAGAAAAATTTTAATATTCAATTTTACTCCCTTTTATATGTGTGTGCATGATTTTCTAGCCAACATATACTAATATAAAAAATGACTCAAAAAAAATTATAAGCTCTATCAAACACAGACTAACTTATACACTATCTTGAGTCTTGATTCTTTAATTCTATTCAGAGTATGATGTACCCGAAATGGTTAGTGATATATAAGAAAAAAATATGCAATATAAATAACATGAATAAGTAAATGATCATCCAATAATATTTATAATCATCAAAATTTAAGTACGATCTCATAGATTGCAATATTATATGGTCATAATGGCATAGATCCCCTGTTCTAGCCTTACCAGTATCTACCCAAAGTGATCAATATAAATCACGATCCTATCAACTCTATCCTAGAGGTTCGCCACCAATTCTCATAACATTCTAGGATCTCTATCCTATTGTTGGCTTGGTTAGGTTAGTTGGCTAGATCCCTCTACTTGCTCTAATAAAGTGATTTTAAAGGATAGGATCTTAAACCTAGTTAGAGTAGAAGAAGACATAATTTGCTCCTCCCCAAGGTCCCTACTACCCAAGTAGATTCACACAACTAATAAAAAAGACTAAGATGCCCTATAATCATAGATGTTGACCCCTAAGTATAAATTGGATAAACTAGAAAATAATCTTCCATCAAATCTATATAAGACTCAAATTGATTTTATAATATTAAAATTTAAAGCTACCATATCCTTTGTCACCTCATTTATATTTATGCTAGGGATAAGCTTTGTAAAATTGAAGAAGTGTTAGGCTTTGGATTCCTAGGTGAGGACTAAAACAGAAAAAATTATTTTAACCTATCTTTTATTCCATTAGGCATTTAAGTCTTTCCAAGTCATGCAACTAATTATTTTCTAATAATTTATAATAGTCATACAGAAATTTAGGTACTTGTTGCAAATAAATAAAAAGTTAAGAGTTTGGACTACTTGGTTTATTAAAATAGGATTGAAGGGGGCCAATTTATGATAGACATAAACACACTCATTTTTGGGCTCCTTCGTATTTGTGAAGAATTCCCAGACTATGTAGGCATATAAAAAATAAGGCTAAACCACTAAAAAAATCCTAGTTTTATGCTATTATTTAGACCTAAACAACCCTCCAAGGTTATCAAACCCCCACTAAAAAATAAAAGACTTACAACTAAACTATTATATCATTCCTCCATCAAAGTTCTAATAAATCTCTAATAAGTGTAAATTATATAGTATTTTACATCTTTAGTTTTAGTGAAAATGTATTATTTTAGTTATTTTTGTACCCAAAAAATGCGAAAATGACAAAAATTTTAAGGAGCTTACAGCATTGTAACATCCAATGAAGCAACACTGCCGCACCACTGTCACCACCAAGGTGCCACAAAGCAAATATTGCAAAGCCATGTTCTTTATTTGCCAATGTTGTGGCATCAATAATGGCAGTATCGTAGCATTACCAGCATTATAGTGTTAAGAAGTCAGCTTGACAATGCAGAATTCCCTATGTTCAAATGCTACGGTGCCATAATTTCTTTCACCTTGGCGCCATTTTTGCACTTGGGCATCGTAGTGCTTGAAATATCAACAGTGACGCAGTATTGCAATTGTAAGTTCTAAGGTCCAAGTTCTATCAGTGAAAAGAGATTAATGTTCACTAAGTAACCAATCCATGTCAGCAACCACCACAACAGTATAAAAGTTTTAGTGTCGAGGTGTTAGTTCACTTCAAGGGTGCTATAGCACAACTCTTTGAAGCACCATAGTGCTAGATACCTTTTTTTGTTGTCCTATAAATAGTTGTGATGTTATAATTGTAAGGGAGTTCAATCATTGATGTAAAATTCAGTATTCCTTTGAGTAATTCTATAGTTCCCTCTTAGAGTAAAATCTAAGGGAGCCAAGGAAATATAAGATACAATCATTTTGAGTATTTAGCCTATATTTCATGAAACAACTCTGCAGGTTAGGGAGGACTACAGAGGAGATGATTTGATCCTTTCTGGTGATATCACTCTCTTATAATTTCATTCTTCCTTTAGTTTAAAAAGATGAGTTTGCTTATTATTTATGCTATGTCTAGCTAATTCTCTTATTTTGGATTGATGATGTAACATGTATGCTAAGTACTATTGAAGACACTTGTTCTATAAATGTTAAATGATATTTTCAATATTATCCCATTCATAATTTAATGCAAATAGTGGCCATATGTGTAATTAAAATATTGTGATGTGTAGACTCGATAGAGGAATGTAAGAATAACCACGAATATTGAGATAGAATATTTGCATGCCTAAATATAGAATGTAAACATTTCTAGGTTCTTTAGGAGAGACTATAATAGTTGGAGGCCAACATATATCCTTTTCACCCTTACAAACTTAACGATGATCTAGGGACGCATATGCTCTGAATCACATCTATAATCAAGAGTCTCATTATGTAAGATATAAAATTTATAATAACTAATCCAAAACACTTTATTTAAAATTTGTATCCAATATTTTTACTATTTTATTCAGTAATAAAATATCTATAAATATCATTTTTATTTTAGTAGGATAATTATTAAAATTAGAGTAAATGATGTTGGCCTTATTTTTGTATAAGGTCACTAGGGCCAATTCAAATCTTAGATCAACTCAGACCTTAGGATCAATCCAGTTTAAACCCAAAAATTCAAACTAAAATCCAAGGTTCAAAGGCCCTGTCCTGAAAGCCTTTTTCAGTGATTTTTTAAACACTTTAAAGCAAAATCAAATGACCTATGATTCAGAGTTTATCAATTGCATATTGATAGGAGATGTATCTAGATGAGACCTGCCAAATTTGAGCACATTCTGAGTCCTCTAACCTGAGAAATTGAATTAAAACCAAAAGACTGTAAAACCTTCAAATATTTATGGCATATGCCACTAGACCTACCACCTAGTGGATTTGGCCTTGGAACCTTCTCCAAACCCTTTGATCGCATTAAGACCCTTAATTATCATATGCTGAACATTTAACTATATTTTGGTGGACCCATTTTGACCCCTAGTTGACTAGGGTCAAAATGACCAAAATGCCCCTTAAGGGCACTTCTAGAGTTTTCTTCTAAACTCCAACATAGCCTTTTTAAATTTAATCGTGGAACCTCTTCTAATACCTCCTAATCATCATTAGGAGTCCATAGGACTCAAACCTAGACCCTAGTCAAGCCTAGTTCACCAGGTCAACTTAAATGACCAAAATATCCCTAGGGGTATGAATAATCATTTTGATTCAAATGACTTTATCTTTGGATGCAACCACTTCCATGTAACTCCAAATGTTAAAAAAAGCCTGTTGGACCTAATCCTAACCCTTGGGTCAACTTGGTTGACCAAGTCAACCAGGGTTGACCCAAATGCCCTTTGAGGGTCCAAATAGTCATTTTTACTAAATTGAATTCTTCAAATTCTGGGATCACCGCCAATAGACTCAGACTATCATTTCAATTTGGTTGAGTCCAAATCTATACCTTGGGTCAACTTGGTTGACCAAGTCAACCTAGGTTGACCAAATAGTACATTAAGGGTTTAAATCGATTATTTTCACCCATTTAACATATCCAAACCATCTAATCAAATTAATATCTTCAACCCTTAAAATCTACTATTTTTTATGCCTCAAATATTTCTAAACCCACCATGAGTCATATCAACATAAGTTGACCAAGTCAACTTGCCAAAATTTGGTCAAAACTTCCTTCCACACACATAAATACATTCAAATCTTAAATCTTTAATTTTAAACCGCATTTAAATTAAGAAAATTAGCTCAAAAAACTTTCCCCAATTCCATATAAACTTATTGACTAGTTTGACTAGTCAAAGTATTCAAAATGGGTCAAAGTCCATGCTTAGGTGGCTTTGCCACCTTGGAAAGTCAAAGTATCCTTTTTTTTAGGGGAAACCCCCAAGGAGGCCTACCTGTTAATTAAGAAAAGATTAAAAGAACCCTAATAACTCCATATTTACATGCATTTGGTGGCTAGGCGGGTTAGTTGGCAGCAGCCTAAAGCCTCTATCTCTCTCCAATCCAAGCTAAGTAATAATTAAGAAGAAGGATAATGGCACACCTAACTAAAAGACATGGCCTCACTCTACCTCTTCCAAAACATTATATTCTAGTAGCCTCCAGCTCATATCATGGATAACATAGCTTCCCCATATATAAATAAGTCTTCTCCATCCATTAGAGTTATTGTTGAAGATTTTGAGAGCTTATTTTAAGAAGAGAGATGGAGAAAGGATAATTGTCATAGCAGATCCTAAACCAACCACCAATAGTTCTTAAATCCTTGAAGGAAGTTGTAGAGGATTTAAATACCTTTCCAACAAGCCTAAGAACACAAAAATCCATCCATAGGATTGTAAGATACTCAACTTTTCTCTTAACCTTCAATTTGAAATTGCTAAAAATCTACAACACATGAAGCCTCCAAACTTCAAGTGTTGGAAGATTAGGTTGCCATAAACCCGTGTTTCAAATTTCATCCAATTTGGATGAGTATTTTGAAAGTTATGGGCATTTAAAATTTCAATTCATTGTTGAACTATTGAATTCGGCTCAATCAGAGCCATCCGATCACTTGTTCTACGTAATCGGACATTCCATAGCATGTCACATCACCCACACAAAACCGCATGACTCCTCCAGGATTCAAACGTGGGTTGTCCAAAGTTCTTCGTGCTGACGTGGCATGATAAGGCCCATCCACATCATTCTTGTGTAATCCAACGACGAAAAAGCCTACAAACATAGCTTAAAACTGCGGCGTTGCACCGCATCATGTGCAATCATTGCCTTTGATTGCGCCGATGGTCAAATATATTACAAATGAATTAGAAATTCAATTAAAAGGCTTAGAACTTCTTAAATTCATAAAAAATCCAAATTTTGACCAAATTAAGTGTTTTTGGTCTCATTGGAAAGATATTTTCATGTAGTATTTATTAAAATTAAAATCAACATTTTTTTATGACTGGATTGTGAGTTATTTGAGATTTTCTAAAATCTATTTTTAGTAATTTTCTTATAATCCAATGGTCAAATTGAGCCAAATTTTGGTGAAATATTTTGAACATCTTAGGCATTCCATATATTTTTCTTAAGTCCAGATGCTCAAAGGATTGATGTGATATGAATTTCCAAGTAATGGATCCATTTTGGAACCAAAACATAAAAATTTATTACTCTCCAAATTGATAAAATTAGGATATCTTATTTCTGTGGTATGCTTGCATATGTCCTAGGGTTAGGTGACTAAAATTTCAAACCTATATGAGTATTAGTAACACCTGGGAAAAATAATAAAGGATAATATCTAGTTAACTTAGAAAAATCTTAGGAAATTTTACACATACCCATAGAGGTGAAATTTTAGAAAATTAAACTTAGTGACATTTTACACCTTAGGACCAAATTTCACTGGATTTGGAGGTCATTAGGTCAAAAAATTAACGAAATCAAAATTCAGCACTTTTAGGGACTCAAAAACATCAAAAATTTATAATTAATTCAAATTAAATCCAAAAATTTCAAAAAATATATTAAATTAACTAGAATTCGATCCTTAATCAAAGAAAATTAAAATCACTTTAATTTCACTTTAAGCTTGAGGATAATTTAATTTTATGTAAAAATCAATATTAAATTAATTAAATTAATTAAAAATATTTAAAAATTCTATAAAATTTTCAAACACTTGGGAATCTCTCCATAGGTCATTCATGACCTTTGGAGTTGATTTCATGGAGTTTGGAGTTCATTTGGAGCAAAATTATTAAAAGGCTCTTAATTAAATTAGTTAAATAATTCAAATAAATACACATAATTTGAAAAATCATAACTAATTGTAGTTAACTCCAAATTATGCAAACTTAAAGGAATTTTACTCCATGTAAGGTCTAATATTTATTAAAAATATCAGATCATAAAAAACCACTTAAAATCAAAAGTTAACTTTTCGGTCAACTTTAATTCAATTTTAACTATAACTTCAAAAATTCATAACTAATTTTTAAAAAATCCAATTCCAACAAACTCAAAGCCTAATTACTCATGTTTATGTTTAGTATTTTAGGAAAATTTCAAAACTATAGAAATAAACCTTAATCAAGAAGTCACTTTTTGACCCCTTTAATTAATATATTTAAATAATTCAAATAATTATAAAAAAATCAATAATCAGCTAAAATTCCAAAAATTATAAATTTGTTTATTTAATTAGTCAACCAACCCTTTAATATATAACAACCACTCTAAAAATGAATTTTTTAGGATGGACTACTCCGGGCTATGGAGCAAAGTATCCAAAGGAGGCCTGGTTCCTCGAGCCTGGTGGCACAATACCACAAATAAATTCAATAGAGTGTAAAGAATTGAGTCAAATCCTTATTAATTATTTACCCAAATTAAAATCTTTAATCTAATTACATCAACAAGGTTTTTAGGATGGACTAGTCCAGGCTGCGGGGCTACGTGTTCTAAGGAGGCCTCGCTCCTCGAGCTTGGTGGCACAACACCATGAACTGGTTGACAGAAAACATAAATTAATTTAATCTTTAAAATCAGCCACTAATTAATTTAATTAAAAAATTATTAATTCTTAAACTTTTTATAATTAAACTCATTCAATCAATTAACCTTTAAAATCTATTTTATGTTAAACTCTATTACACTAATACTTAACTTTTAATTTGAATCTTTCCTTTGACCTTAACAAACTTAAACTTTACAAAACTTTAACAAATAACCCAGTTTAGGATCTACCCAGCCATACGACCTTCCTCATACACTTTTGATGGTTTACTAGGACAACCACTTCTAGACCTAGGCTAGGCCGATGTTTACTTTTCTACTGTGTGCCAAACTTTTTGAGCTTTCATTACATCCTAGTTGTTAATATTCTTGTGATTGCTTATTTAATTTCTATACTCTATGATGTGATTGATGGGCATTAGAATTACCCTTAGGATAGGTGTAATTTAAATGCTGATATAATCTTATACAGGTGGTTATGTTCATATTAGGTATTAAAATTAAAGGGGGAAAAGTTAAATTTAAATTAATCAAATTTTTATAGGTTCTCCAGAATGCTAAGTCCCCCTTTAAAATTTAAAAGACCATAGCCAAGTGTGGTTGGTTTCATCATTTTAAATTTCATTATATTAACTACTTGGGATGATTTAAATATAATTGCTTAAGATAACCTTGCTGGTGAATTGAGTCTAGATTTTTAATTTTCAATAAATGTAATTCAAATTTATTGAGTTGTAATTCAAAGTGATATTTGAGAGGGGATACATAAGTAACCAACTTAGATTCCAAAGAGGAGAGAATATCCCTTAAGGGAGGGTTCTCCTTCATTTGGAAGACTAAGTTAGGATAGTTTTAAATATCCAAAGGAAAAAGAAAATACCCCCCTTTAGAGGGGGGCTTTCTTTTCATTTAGATATCCGGACCTGATAAATCCAAAAAGTTTACAGAAGGATGAAGATGTGGAGAACAAAAAGAATGCCATTCTCAAATTCACTTCAGTCTTGGGTGTAGAATTCGGGCTATTGTCAATGGTACCCGGCCACTTTACTTCTACATACCCTAGGTTATAATATTAAGTGGCACTTGCCATATGGACTTTCAATTTGAATATTATTTTAATTGATTTGATTGATGGGTTGATTGTGATATAGGATAGCATGCTTTTAGTAGTTTTTTTGCGATTTTGCATGTCAATCTTTGATTTTACCTGAGACCCAATCGGAGGTTCATGAGGGATCTCTAAAACTTTTGCTATTTTAATTAAATTAAAAATTTTAAGATAACATAGAAATTCTAACATTTTAAATAGTAATCCGGGATCACCGGGAGTTTACATTTCATTTTATTATACTTTCTTTCCATTATTAAGCACCTCCCCGCCTGCGGGTTTTGGCAGACCACCTGACCTATGAGGGTACATATCTGTCAAGGAGAATCTGTGCAATCTTTAGGGAAAACCCTATTTTTAAGCCTTTTTAAAACTGCTTCATATATAATTTTAAACATTTATTAATTCAACTAGCATACATTACATTAGAAATAAATTTAAATGAGTCTAAAAATTGAATTACATTTACTTTAAGCTTCATACTACCCAACATAAGTCAAAGGGCCAATTAAGGATTAGTCTAGATGTTGGACATATTCTTTAAAAATGTATCTTAAATAATGTCCCTACAACTCTACATTAAATGATCGGACACATAGTTTTAAAGTGCTTAGGTGATTTAGCTGGCTCCCCAATCTACGCCGAGGTAAGTCCAGATCTTATATTATATTAGCTAGTTCATGTTACTAATTTTTAGTGCCTAATCTAGACTTAGGTTCTATGGTAAGTTCACACTACAAAACCTTCACTTTCTGGGAATACAATCCCAACTTCTAAATTATTTCAGAATCTGAAAGCACCTCTTACCTTTCATCCATTAATCTTTAAAATAAATGTTTAACCTTGACCCAATCCCATTTGAACTTTTAATCCTCTCCTTCTTTGATATTAAACCTTAAAATCAAAAAAATAAAATTTCTACTGCTATTTTAATCTAGAGTATTCATAGCAAAACTTTAATTTCGTATGATGTAATTAACTATAAGGGCTTGAGCTCATAGGAGATTTAGGAACTCAGATGAAATTTCTAAATTCAATTTTTCAAAACCACAATTAATTATCTTTGAAAAAATTTAAGTCAAAATTAATAATCATTATCATCATTTTCAAATGATCAATAATAATTAATATTTTCTTCCCTCAGGAAGATATATTAATTATTATAGTAACTTTGATTATGAAGTTAATAATAATTCATTCAAATTATTGTAGTTAAATACTTGAGAGAATAATCATTTGACCCTCCGGGGTCATATGTAATTCTTGCTCGAATTTGACTACGATAATCAGGATGAAATTTTAATTCTATAAATTGAACCCATTAGGGAATGGTATGTTCATCTCCTAAAATAATATCTCGTTCATAATGATGCATTCAATTTAAAAATTAAAATTCAAGAAAAGATAATTAACCTTTTTTAAAACAAACTTTATAATCAAATAAAAAAATGGCGACTCCACTGGGGACAAATCTCTCTCTCCATCTTTAATTGCGATATAACTTTTACTATTTCAGTAGTTTTGACCACCCTTCCTTTTGTTGATCCCTCTACACATTTCTTCCCTGGGTAAGCGTGTCTAACATCAATAAGACATATTAAAAGAGAGGTGAGTGTAGGAAATCTCCTTTTAAGTTAGGTTTTAACATTTTGCCTCCTAGTCTATTGGTAGAGCAAAAGAGTCAAGCTAAACCCCTCAAAATCTTCCTATAGATGTAAGAAACCTACATGCTTAAATCAATAAATAGTGTGCTAAGTTTCGTAACAGGACATCCCTAAACTTCAGAATTAAAGTTTCTATTCTCTAGCTAACTTCAATCTTTTTTAAATCCTAATTGATTTCTATATTTTATCATTACATATCAAACTATAAGTCTTATAGTTTAGTATGTATGATAGAATACAGACTTCTTTTTCAATTTCAATTCAAAACCTCGATCCCTTCGATAAAGTCAATTTTTGACATTGCAGTCCTATATAATTTGTTGGAGTGAAAAAGTCGAGTGGACTTCTTAGAGTCTTTCCCATAAAATTTGTAAACCTCTATGTTGAATGCAATTTCAATGTATTGACTTTCAAAAATAAGGGGAGATGCTGCCAGATTTATAAATCTCCTTTCAAAATTATTCAATTTCAAACATCATTATCATATATTTTCCTACAACACTTTCTTGTGGTTTAATGACAATGCAAATTCAATCCTTTTCAAAATCAACTTCAAATTTCAATTTTCTCAAATCAAGACTCTGACATTTTTACCCCTGAGTCAATCTACAAAGTAAAAGAGTCAAACTCAAACCCCTTGATTTCGCCTAAATTTGTAAACCTTCATGTTGAGTCCACATTTAACATGTTGAGTTTCAAGATTAAGGGGAGATCCAGTTTTTAATCTTCAATGTAAATTCTTTCAACTTTTAAAATTCAAACTTCTTATCACAAATATTCAAATCAAATCTAAATTATTGTTGCTATATGTTTTCTGCAACATGCTCTTGTAGTAAAACATATACAACAAAAATTCAAATTTTCTTCAAATTAAAGTTAACTTCTATATTTTATCAATGCATATCAAATTATAATTCCTATAATTTAATATACATTTCTTTTCTAATTTCAAATTCAAGATTCTAATTCAAATCTTCTCTTTTCAAATCACAGATAAATCAACCTCTAAAGTGGCCGAAAATTTACTTTTCTCTGTTGACCAAAATCTTTATATTGAAGAACTGATTCACACTAGTACAATCAAGTTTGGAATGGGATTTAACTCCCTAAAGTTATCTATTAATGGAAGCACAATTATTGACCTCACTACTGAAAATGATAAGGATGCTCCTGTGGTTGAGCTAGCAATACGGGCGGGGATAGATGTTCCTCCAATTCTTAAAATAATGGCAGCTATCACCCCCGTGCTTACTGTACCCTCTACTCTGGAGGACAACGAACATAAATGGTTTACTAATGTTGAAGTCAGTTCCATGTTTGAAAATGGATCTTCTAGTACTGGAGCACTCTTTGGTAGCAAGAATGCTAGGAAGAAATATTTGAGGAGGGTGAGGAAGGTGATCCCTAAATCAAGGAAGATGGTCTAGTAGAAGGCCTAAACTAAAGTTGAACCTAAACCTGCTGAGGAGCTACCAATCCCTGCCTCTTCTCCACTCCTAAAAGGAAGTCATTTGTAACCCCTCACATCTACTATAGGGGAGGAGAGGGCTGCTAGGATAGCTAGCACTCTGCCATGTCCAGAAGATTATAGTGTTAAGAGGACTCTGAAGGAGAAGCCAATCTGAAAGCTAGAATGTTAAGGAACATCATCCATACTTATGTTATCCAAGTTGGCCAAACTGTAGAACAATATATGAAAGACATGAAAGGGGTGATCTCGTATAAACTTAAAAAGGATGTTTTAAAGAAAGAGAAGTCTGAAGCAAAGAACTTAACTTCTCAGCCAGTGCAAAGGAAGAAAAAATTTGTTAAACAACCTGCTACTTCTATTTTGGTTAATGGATATCACTGGATACCTCACCTCCTATCTGTAAAGATAGAGGAAATAGTTTTTGTTGGATGACTATGGCACCCCGAGAGGGGGGGGGGTGAATTGGGGTTTTTAAAATTTTTATTAAAAGAAGGCAATTAAAGTAATTTTAAAGCTATTTTGTAAAAAATAAATAACCACATAATGATAAAGGAAATTTGATGCTAGAAATAAAATAAGAGGCATAATATTTTTACATGATTCGACTTGGATTCGAATCTGACCTACGTCCATACTAGCCAACTTTCGGGAAAAAATCCACTAATCCTAGGTTTGCCTTACGAATCTCACTCTTTAAATCAAAGAAGTTCTTTACAACCTAAGTACTCTCCTATATGGGCGAGTACAATCTAATTTAATTACAATTTAAACTATATTAAGCCAAATGGCTTAGATCAACAAAATGAAAAATACAATTTGATGTAAATAATACAAGCTCAAATTATCTTGTAATAGAATGACCAAATTATTTGAGGTGATCTTATAAATTAATTTTAATCACCTCACTACTTGCACATGGAATATTAAATTTGCTCACTTTAAGATAGATTTATATTTTGATAAAAATATGAATAATATTTTAAATGAAAATATTTTTCTTGCTGATTTAAACAATAACTATTCAAATCATATAATACTTTTAAAAATGAATTAGATTTAAAATGCAAATCTATGCCATGTAAAAGAAAATAAAAATACTTGCTTTGTTATCTTTATGGATTTAAAAGATTTAACATAGAAAACTTAATATAGCATTCACAACTAATATTTTACCAAATAATAAATATTTTCAAAAAAAAAATATATATGGTGAAAAATTGAAATAACAACAAGTAAAAATTTAGAGAAACAAAGCAAACAAGAACTCCAAGTGACATTACAGGATTTAGTGCGTTGACGCTTTCCAACCAAGAATTTTATCTTACAAAGGAAAAGAGCTCTTGAAATGAAAATAAAGATTTAGCATGTAAGAAAGAAGAAAGGAATGGAAAACATTTTGGAGTTTTTTATTTTGATTAGCCCTCATATGAAGAGGAAGAGGGGTATTTAAAGGGAAAGGGTAAGTAAAGCCAAATTTGAATAAAACTATTAATCTAATATTAATTTATGATTTAAAAATATTATATTTGATAAAGAATTCATTAATATTAAAGAAATATAAGTTTCAAATGGCTATAAAATGGCTAGTCACATATAGAAGTCAAAAGGTCTTCATATACATACAAAATAAGGCAAAAATGACTACCCAGCAAGTAATATTACAATTGGCTAATGTTTATAAATTAATTATAAATTCAATATTTCGCCAAAAGCGTTATATAAGCTATTAATTTATATCTACAGAATCCAAGCAATCTACTAGAATAAAAAGTAGACCACCTTCCCATCAACATAATATCATATACAGAAAAATGAAATCTTATGCATATTTTTATGTATCTAAAGATATAATAAATATTCATATAATATTATGATGTAATTTAGATAATATTAAGTATACATTAGTAAATTTATAAAAAATAAGTTTAATTTAAAATGAATACGTGATAAATTTTTACCACATAAGCTTATTACATTTAATTTCCCTAATTCATTAAGTATATTTTCATATTTAATAAATTCTATGAAATCAATGAAGCATATAAAATTTAATTAAGGAGTCTTATAAAGTTTTAAATCATGCTTATTATTCTTAATTAATATTATGTAAATAATTTTAATAGATATTTAAATTATTAGCAAATTAAACCAAGAAAGTAAATACTAATTGATCACTAACAAACTTCTACGATAACATAAAAATCTTCAAGCTTTCCATCTTGAGTTCTTTCAGCTCAAATTTTGATTGAACTTGAGTTATGCAATACAAATCCTATATAAGTAATTTCTATCCACATATAACAAATTATTACACCTGAAATACTTAGCGCACAAATTAGAATATCCAAGCATATATTTTATCATCAAAATATCTAGAATAGGTCATGAGATAGATAATATTAATAATCTCCCCCTTTTTTATGATAACAAACTTATGTTGGGTATAATTATAACAAAGGTGCAAATTGACCATCTATCATAACTTTTTTAAAAATTAGAAAATTATGAGAATTTTTTTTTGAATTTTTGAATGCTTATTTTCTAAGAAAAATAATTCTCCCCCTAAATATATGCATGTAAAAAGAATTATGACCAACATATATAATTCTTCTCCTCTTTTGACAACATAAAAAAGAATAGCAAAAATAATATATATATATATATATATATATATATATATAAGAAATTTAAATATTAGGGTCTAACATTCCAAACATACGTCTTAATATACAAAATATCTCTTCAACTAAAGGTTTTATAAAAATATCATCAAATTGAGAATCTGTCTTTACAAAATCTATATCCACATCATCTTTACTAACATGATCTCTAATAAAATAATGTATAATCTCTATGTGTTTCGTTCGTGAATATTGTATAAGATTTTTTGTTAAACTAATAGCACTAGTGTTATCACTTTAATGGGAATATTTTCAAGTGTAATTCCAAAATCTTCTAATTATTGCTTTAGCCCTAAAACTTGAGCAACACAATTACCTGCAGTTATGTACTCTACTTCAGCAGTGGATAAAGTGACAGAGTTTTATTTTTTAGAAGACCAAGAAATAAGTGATGATCCTAAAAATTGGCATGTTCCAAATATACTTTTTCTATCAACCTTACAACCAACTTAGTCTGTATCAGAATATGCGACTAAATTACATGATAATAATTTTTTGGGATACCATAAGCCTATTGGAGTTCTAATTAAATAGTAAAATATTCACTTAACTATTGTTAAGTGTGATTCCTTAGGATTAGCTTGAAATATTGCACACAAACATACAACAAATATAATATTAGGCCTACTAGCAGTAAGATACAAAAGTTAACCTATCATACTCCTATAAAGCTTAATTCATCTAAATCAAGTCTAATTGATGGGCTTATATAGGTTTTACTCAATTTGAATCTCTTCATATCAAATTTTACCAATAATTCATTTATGTACTTAGTTTGACATATAAATGTGCTAGACTCTAGTTATTTTACTTGAACTCCTAAGAAATGGTGAGTGCTCCCATCATACTCATTTTAAATTCCTTAAACATTAAAGAGAAAAACCTAGGGCACAAACTCTCATTTGTACTTCCAAATAATATATCATCAACATAAATTTGTATAATAATCAGATCATCTCCAATATTTTTGATAAAAAGAGTTGTATCTTCCTTACCTTTTCTAAAATTATGCTCAATTAAAAAGTTAGTTAAGCTATCATACCAAGCACATGGAGCCGGTTTTAAACCATATAATGCTTTCTTTAATTTATACACATGATTAGGAAAATTAATGCATTCAAAACCTGGTGGTTGTTCTACAAATACATCTTGATTGATATACCCATTCAAAAATGTACTTTTGACATCCATTTGAAAAACTTTAAAGTCCTTAAAACAAGCAATGCAAGGAGTAATCTATGAAAGTTCGAAAGGGATATTAAGCCCTATGAACTAGTCCCGAGGCTAACCAAGAGGGGGGTGAATTGGATATTTGAAATAAAACAAAAATCTTTTTATAACGTGCAGCTGAAATGAATTAAAACAACGATAAAAAGATCAATCACAGATATCACCCAAGCAGATAATCGCAATAAAATAAAGTGCGGAAAATAATAAGAAAGAACACACCAGATTTATAGTGGTTCGATCCAACCTGAACTACGTCCACTCCTCGGAGGCACCCTCCAAGTATTGCACTAAACCAAATAGTGTCTCTCCTTCAGCCCCCACAGCTAGGCGGAGAAGCCCTTAAAAAATCACTTCCACCTTCACCGGTGCGGCGGAGTAGCCGGGTCCTTTGACACCAGAGAGATCTTCTTCTTCCCAAAACTTCCCTCGAGACGACCCTTAAATCCGACGGTACTTAGGTGCAAGCTTGCCGGAGCAACCGTGTGAACCCCCTCACACTCCCTTGAGAATCCCCCTTCCCAGGCTCTTCTCTCTCTCAAACTCCACCCTTTCCTCTCTCCCTTTCAAGCTCTCTCTTCAAGTTTTCTCCAAAAGAATGAAGCCTCAAAGGCTGCCAAAGACACCTATCAAGTGCCTTGAGAAAGCTTAAATAAAGAGCTCAAAAAACCCTTCCAAATTAGTTCTGGTGGCAAAGATCGTCCAGGACGATCACCCGATTGTCCAGGACGATGTGCTCCAAAAGACGGCTTCAAAAAACCCTAAAAACTCAATTCTGCCACCAAAGATCGTCCAGGACGATCGCAGGATCGTCCAGGACGATGTGCTCCAAAATACGGCTTCAGAAAACCCTAAAAACTCAATTCTGCCTCCAAAAACTGTCCCGGATGATCGCAGGATCGTCCTGGACAATGTGCAGAATTTGACCTGATAGTCCCGTACGATCCTGGGATAGTCCAGGACGATCAGTACAAATTTTGCACAAATCGTCAAGTACGATAAACATATCGTCCAGGATGATTAGAACAAATTTTAACTCTTAAATACTCGCCTAAATTATCATGGCGGCTAGAGTTTTGAGATCATATTGGATCATCCAGGACGATATAAACATCGTCCAGGATGATTAGTTCAATGAAGAGATCGGCCTGGATGATTAGAAATCATCCAGTATGATTTGTTCAAAGGTTGAACTTCTGGTTTTGACAGGATCTCACTCCCCCTGAGTATGTGTACATATAGTCACAAATAAGCATACACCCTTACAGGACTTGACTCAAGAAATAAAAAAGTACATCAATGAGAAATACAACAAAGCCTATTATACTCATTCTTGAGTATTGAATCTTTCTTGGATTGATGCATGCTGTTCCTGAAATGTTAGTACACACAAATAAATATATATTCTAAATACTAGGAGATGAACCATAATATTTGTTATCATCAAAATATGAACTCGTGAGCCCGAGTTGCAACAATTTCCCCCTTTTTGATGATGGCAAATATTTTTGGTTGGATTTACAAATAAAAGTATTTTCTCCTAATCTCCCCCTCTCTAAGAAAAGACTTTTAAAAATAGGGAGAAACCTATTTTTTTTTTTATTTTTTTTTATTTAAAAAAACTACATAATATAAATAAATGTCATAAATAAAACAATACAATTACAATACAAATAAACTTCACAAAGACAACATATACAACAGTACGTTCTCCCCCTTTGACATTATCAAAAAGAAGATGAGCAGAAAAAATAAAAGTAAAACAAAAATAAACTAAAAGATTGAAAATGGCCTCTGATCTTGTGAAATTTTTATAACATCAAAATTTTCTTGTAATGAGAAAACTACCCCTTGATTTTATTCAAAAAGCTAAGTAAGGCATGAATTAACTACTCATAACCCAGAAAGGTTAGAAATTCAGAAATTGTTAAACCAAGCTCAGGTTTTAAAAAGACTAAAAAACTTTTTAAGCCAATATCTAAATCAAGGAACAAATTAGATAAGGAAACAAAAATCTTTCAAAACTCCTTTCATGAAATACATCTAAAAGAAGATTGATGCAAAGTAATGAATCAAAAAATCTTGATTTTCAAACTCAAGTAACGAATCTATCAAAAAGTCATAAGAGTTTTGTAAACTTTAGAGATTTACAAGAATGGAAACAGCTTTTATGGGCTAATTTTATGCCTCTTTTTCAATTTGTTTGGCGCTTTGCCCATCTTTTTATTTTTGATACACTTTGTGTATTCAATTTGGCAATTTCACATCTTTTCAGTTTTGGGCTCATTTTGTGCCTCTTTTTAACTTGTTTGGCGCACTGCGCATCTTTTGATTGCCTCCTTTCTAAATCTTTAAAATCAACAAACCTAATTCTTATGATAAAGACGAACAACCTGAATAAGATAATCTTGAAGTTGGTTCAATAATTTGCAAAAGATTCCTATGATATAAACAAAATGTTGGGAGATAAAAAAGTTTTAATTTCAAAAACCAATTTATAATCTGAAATAGATTTTAACTCAAAAGTAAGATAGCCTTATTCAAAGAAATGAGATAGAGAGACAAAATCATGAGTTTTCTTCCTTTACTTGATTTTAGAGAAATCAACCACAACTAACAAAGTATTTAGAAAATACAGGAGGTAAATTTTCCATTTTTAGAAAATAAGATCTTAAAAAAATGATTTAAAACAAGAGGTGTTATGTGTGTGCTTGATCAGAGGAACAATAAAAAACATCAAAAAATTTTAAAAGGAAAAACAAAAATACTAAAACACAGAAAACATAATGAATAAACAATAGTAACAGAAAAACAAAACAAAAAACATAAACACACAAAAAAAATATTAATTTACATCAGCTTGCTCCTGATCAGATGATTCAGAAGCTAGATCTGCCCAGGACATTTTTCGTTTTGCATTTTCAGCCCTTATTATAATTTGCTTAGCTTTACCCTTTTCCTTTTCAGGAAGGGTTCTTAAGTTCGGGCACTGATTTTTCATATGTCCAGGCTTCCTACATCCAAAACAGATAACATCAGAAGAGAACTTTACATTCTTACCATTTTTACCTTTGTTCCACTTTTGATGTTGATGTTTATACTTTAGTAAATTTTTCAATTTGTTTGTTGCTGATGCTAACTCTTCACTTTCATCACTTTCTGAGTTGCTTTTTTCAATGTCTTCAGTTTTCAGTACTATCAATTCACCTGTTTCCAAAAGCTTTTGACCCAAACTTTGCTCGTAGGCAATGAGTGAGCCAATCAAATTATCAATAGAATATTCGTTCAAATTTTTTGATTCAGAAATTGTAATAACTTTGGCATCAAATTTAGCAAGTAGAGAACATAGGATTTTATTAACTTTTTCAAAATTTAAAAGTTCTTTTCCAAAAGCATGTAATGATGTCACAATTTGAGAAAACCTAGTAAACATGTTCAAGATCGTTTCATGAGGTTTCATGCTAAAAAGTTCATAATCATGCATTAACATATTTAGCCTAGATTGCTTGATTTCACAAGTACCTTCATATCTAGTGCATAATTTATCCCAAATTTCTTTGCTAGAAGTACATGCAGATATTAACATACAATCATCAGAATTCAAAGCACAGAAAAAACAATTCAAACATTTAGCATTCAATTGAGCATTGATCTGATCTGTTTTACTCCATTCAGAAAAGGTAATATCAACTTTAATTTCATTTACAATACGTGACGGTGCAGAATAACCAATTTGAATCATATACCACATATGATAATCAATAGATTGTAAGAAAATAGACATACGGATTTTCCAAAAATCAAAAGTAATATTTTCAAAATGTGGTGGCCGGGTGATTGAATAACCTTCCGCAATATTACGATTACAAAAATTAGCCATGGATCAAATTCAAAAGTTTTTAAAAACTTGATTTTATGAATCCCGCTCTGATACCACTTGAAAGTTCGAAAGAGATGTTAAGCCCTGATGAACTAGTCCCGAGGCTAACAAAGAGGGGGGGTGAATTGGATATTTGAAACAAAACAAAAATCTTTTTATAACGTGCAGCGGAAATGAATTAAAACAACGATAAAAAGACCAATCACAGATATCACTCAAGCAGATAATCACAATAAAATAAAGTGCGGAAAATAATAAGAAAGAACACACTGGATTTATAGTGGTTCGGTCCAACCTGACCTACGTCCACTCCTCGGAGGCACCCTCCAAGTATTGCACTAAACCAAATAGTGTCTCTCCTTCAGCCCCCACAGCTAGGCGGAGAAGCTCTTACAAAATCACTTCCACCTTCCCCGGTGCGGTGGAGTAGCCGGGTCCTTTGACACCAAAGAGATCTTCTTCTTCCCAAAACTTCCCTTGAGACGACCCTTGAATTCGATGGTACTTAGGTGCAAGCTTGTCGGAGCAACCATGTGAACCCCCTCACACTCCCTCGAGAATCCCCCTTCCCAAGCTCTTCTCCATCTCAAACTCCACACTTTCCAGGATGATGTGCTCCAAAATACAGCTTTAGAAAACTCTAAAAACTCAATTCTACTGCCAAACATCATCCCGGACGATCACAGGATCGTCCTGGATAATGTGCAGAATTTGACCTGATAGTCCCGTACAATCCTCGGATAGTCCAGGACGATCAGTACAAATTTTGCACAAATCATCCGGTACGATAAACATATCGTCCAGGATGATTAGAACAAATTTTAACTCTTAAATCCTTGCCTAAATTATCATGGCGGCTAGGGTTTTGAGATCATATTGGATCATCCAGGATGATCTAAATATCATCCAGGACGATTAGTTCAACGAAGAGATCGGCCTGGACGATCAGAAATCATCCAGTACGATTTGTTCAAAGGTTGAACTTCTGGTTTTGACAGGATCTCACTCCCCTGAGTATGTGTACATATAGTCACAAATAAGCATACACCCTTACAGGACTTGACTCAAGAAATAAAAAAGTACATCAATGAGAAATACAACAAAGCCTATTATACTCATTCTTGAGTATTGAATCTTTCTTGGATTGATGCATGTTGTTCCTGAAATGTTAGTACACACAAATAAATATATATTCCAAATACTAGGAGATGAACCATAATATTTGTTATCATCAAAATATGAACTCGTGAGCCCGAGTTGCAATAATCTAATGGCCTCTAGTCTTCCTACAGGTGTAAAAGATTCTTCAAAATCTATTCCTTCTATTTGTGTGTACCCTTGCATAACTAATCTACCTTTATTTTTAATAATACTTCCTAAGTCATCTAACTTATTTTTATAAACTCATTTAGTTCCAATTATATTTTTATTATGAGGTGTTAGGACTAACTCGCAAATGTTATTTCTTATAAATTGGTTAAGTTCCCCTTCCATAGCAATTATCCAAAAATTATCTTGTAAAGCTTCATCTATATTTTTAGGTTCAATTTTTGATAGAAATGCAGAATGTTCTACCTCATCCCTAAGGTTTCTCCTAGTCTTAACATTTTGAGAAGGATCACTAATTATTAATTCTTTTAGATGATTTCTATTATATCTCCATTCTTTGGACAAAAAATTATCCTCCTTTTCCTCCAAATTTATTTTATTTATATTCTCAATATCAACATTATTCAAATCATTTCTTATTAAATCTATAGGATTTTCATCAAAAATTATATGAATGGATTCTTCAACAATCAACTTTCTCTTATTAAAAACTCTAAAAAATTTTCTAAAAATTGAATATCCTAAGAATATACCATCTTTAGACATACTATCAAATTTACTTATAGGATCCTTATTATTATTTAAAATAAAACACATACATCCAAAAACATGTAAATGACTAATCTTAGGTTTCTTTCCAAAAAATAATTCATAAGGCACCTTTTTAAGAATAGGTCTTAAATAAACTCTATTTGTAACATAACATGGTGTGTTTATTACTTCTGCCCAAAAATACTTTGGAAGTTTATATTCATGTAACATTGATCTTCCTAATTCTACCAAAGTACGATTCTTTCTTTCAACTATATTATTTTGTTGAGGAGTCCTAGGAGCTGAAAAATTATGTCTAATTCCATTTTCATCAAAATAATTTTCAAATAATTTATTTTCAAATTCTCCACCATGATCTGTTTGAATTCTATGAATCAAATAACTTTATTCTCTTTGAATATATTTAGCAAATTTTTTAAAATTATCAAATGCATTATTTTTATTAGCTAAGAATAACACCCAAGTGTATCTTGAATAATCATCTACTATAATAAATCCATAATTTTTACCACTTAAACTAGTTGTATTAATTGGCCCAAATAAGTCCATGTGTAAAAATTCTAAAGGTCTACTTATGGAAACTATATTTTTACTCTTGAATGAACTTTCATATGTTTATCATGAATACATGCATCATATATATAATCAAAATGAAAATTAATTTTTGGTAAACTAACTACTAAATCAAGTTTAGAAATTTTATTTAAAATGTGGATATTAGCATGACATAGTCTTTTATGCCATAACTAAGCATCATCATTTATAGATTTCATGCAAAATAAATGCAAATTAATATCATTTGTATTCTCTAATAATGTAATGTGAAGAAAATTAATATCATTTGTATTCTCTAATAATATCTTATGTCTATTTCCAATAAGCAAATTAGTTTCATTATTTCTAATAATGTAATGTGCAGCATAAAAAAATATTTAAACCTTTATCACATAACTGACTAATTGATATTAAGTTATGTTTTAAACTAGAAACAAATATGACTTTTTCTAAAGTAATAAAGTTCTTACATATGGATCCAATGCTAATAATCTTTCCCTTTGCATTATCTCCATATGTGACAAATCCCCCATCACTTGGTTTTAATGTAGAGAATTTTGCTTTATCGCCCGTCATATGTCTTAAGCATCCACTGTTCAAGTACCACATGCCTTCACTGATTTTACTTTGAAGGCATTCATATAAAAGAAAATCAAATGTTAACTTTTGGAACCCAAATTTTTTTGGGTCCACATTCTTGATGAGTAGTATGATATCTATTTTCTATGGTATAAGAAGCACTTCCACTTTTTTTGAACCAATATAAAAGATGATTATTTAGCATTTTGTGATCTATGAGCATAGCAATCAAATGAGATGTATCCTTTTCTACCATAATAATTACACCAAATATTAGTATTTGTATATGGCTTGGCATGATGTCTATGTGATATATAAGTAGAATTTTTAGTTGATAAAACTTTATAATGAACTTGTGATTTTATGCATAAATCTAGTCTTACTTTTAATAGAATATTTTCTCTTTCAAGTTTATAAACATGTAAAGAATGATCTAATAAAGAACTATTTTTATTTTTTAAATTATCACATTCATTTTTTAAATTATTAAAATGCATATCTAAATTTTTATGCTCTTTTTTTAAAACATTATATTTTATTTTTAATTTTTTATATTCAAGAACTAATTCATTAAATACATCATCTAATTTGTCATAAGATATATCATTACATACCTCTTGAGAATCATAGTCCGATTCTCTTCCTACCATAAGGCAAATATTCACCTCTTCATTTGATGAACTTGATTCATTTGAATCTGGATTGACTCATAGAGCCTTCTTTTGCTTCTTTAAATGCTTCTTTTTTTCTTATCACTCTTTCTCTCTACATTCATCTCTTTCTTCTTTGAGTCAATAAGATCTAGACAATCTCCTCTTATATGTCTAGGCTTCTTACAATGGTAGCAAATAATCCCTTCGCCTGTAGGAAATTTCTTAGTTTGAAATTTATAATTTTTAAAATTCTTATACCTTTGATTTTTCTTCCTTAGTAAGCTTCCAAGTCTTGTTGAAAGCATGGCCATCTCATCACTATCTTCATTAGAGCTTGATGAACTAGGTTCGTCATTATCATCAACCTGTAAGGCAATAGTTTTACCTTTCTCCTTCTCTTTCTTAGCAGAGTTATCCAACTTATCCCTTTGAGCTATAATCTATTCATGTGCTATCAAACAACCTAAAAGCTGATCAAGTGGATAAGTAGATAAATCTTTACCCTTACTAATTACAGTTACTTTAGCATCCCATTCTTTGGGAAGGCATCTAAAAATCTTATAGACTAAGTCTTGATTCTTATATATTCTACCAAGAGTGTGTAATGTATTATTATTTTCATAAATCTTGTATACATATCAAAAATAGACTTAGAAGGAGACATATGAAATAATTCATATTCTAAATAAGTCTATTTATGTGAGCATCTCTAACCTCACTAGTACCTTCATAAGTTATAATCAATTTATCCCAAATTTTTTTTGTAAAATTTAATATTGAAATTTTCATGTAATCATATGGAAGAAGTGCACAATGCAAAGTATTACAAGATCTAGCATTTTACTCATCTAATTCCCTCTCTAATGCAGTCCATTCATCAAAAGGTTTTCAATTTTAATTCCATTAATTTCCTTAATGGGTGCATGATATTGGTGTGTAAGCATGTGTCATATATGAGAGTCTTGTCCTCTTAAGAATGTACTAATTCTACTTTTCTAATAATCAAAAGGAACATTATCTAATATTGGTGGTCGATGAGTAGATTGTCCTTCGAGAAGTGAACCCTTAGGAAATCCTAGTACCATAGTTTATAAGTGGATCTACTCTAGGATATTAAGCTAAAATAAAAAGAGCCAAGGCTCTGATACTAATTTTTGGATGACTATGGCATCCCAAGAGGGGGGGTGAATTGGGGTTTTTAAATTTTTTATAAAAAGAAGGCAATTAAAGTTATTTTAAAGTTATTTTGCAAAGAATAAATAATCACATAATGATAAAGGAAAATTGACGCAAGAAATGAAATAAGAGGCACAATATTTTTATGCGGTTCATCCCAGATTTCAATCTGACCTACATCCACGCTAGCCAACTCTCAGGCTAGAATCCACTAATCCTAGGTTTTCCTTACAAACCTCACTTCTTTAAACTAAAGAAGTTCTTTACTACCTAAGTACTCTCCTATACGGGCGAGTATAACCCAATCTAAATACAATTTAAACTTTACTAAGCTAAATGAATTAGATCAAGAGAATAAAAAATACAATTGGATGTAAATAATATAAGCTTAAATTATCTTATAATAAAATGATGAAATTATTTAAGGTGAACTTACAAATTAATTTTAATCACCTCACTACTTACAAATGGAATATTAAATTTGCTCACTTTAACATAGATTTATATTTTGATAAAAATATGAATAATATTTTAAATAAAAATATTTTTGTAGCTTATTTAAACTATAACTATTCAAATCATATAATACTTTTAAAAATGAATTAGATTTAAAATGTAAATCTACGCCATGTAAAATGAAAATAAAAAAACCTGCTTTGTTATCTTTATGGATTTAAAAGATTTAACATAAAAGACTTAATATAGCATTCACAACTAGTATTTCATCAAATAATAAATATTTTCAAGATAAAAATATATATGGTGAAAAACTAAAATAACAGCAATTAAAAATTTAGGAAAAGAAAACAAACAAGAACTCCATGAGACATTACAAGATTTAGTGCGTTGAGGCATTTCAACCAAGAATTTGATCTTGCAAAGGAAAAGAGCTCTTGGAATGAAACCAAAGTTTCTTCTCTCAAGATTTAGCATGTAAGGAAGAAGAAAGGAATGGAAAAAATGCTAGAGTTTTTTCTTTTGAATAGCCCTCATATGAAGAGGAAGAGGGGTATTTAAAGGGAAACGGTAAGTAAAGTCAAATTTGAATAAAACTATTATTCTAATATTAATTTATGATCTAAAAATTTTATCTTTGATAAAGAATTCATTTATATTAAAGAAATATAAGTTTCAAATGGCTATTCAATAGCTAGTCACATGGAGAAGTCAAAAAGTCTTCATATACATCTAAAATAAGGCAAAAATAGCTACCCAGCAAGTAATATTAAAATTGGCTAATGTTTATAAATTCAATTTTGCTCCAAATAGGTTTTATAACCTATCCATTTATATCTATAGAATCCAAGCAATCTAATAGGATAAAAATCAGACCAAGTCACGATCAAAATAATATCATATACAACAAAACAAAATCTTACACAAATTTTTATGTATATAAAGATATAATAAATATTCATATAACATTATGATGTAATTTAGATAACATTAAGTATACATCAATAAATTTATAAGAAACAAGTTTAATTTAAAATGAATATGTGATAAATATTTACCACATAAGCTTATTACATTTAATTTCTCTAATTCATTAAGTATTAATTCATATTTGATAAATTCAATGAAATCAATGAAGCATATAAAATTTAATTAAGGAGTCTTATAAATTTTTAAATCATACTTATTATCATTAATTAATAATATGTAAATTATTTTAATAGATATTTAAATTATGAGCAAATTAAACTATGTAAGTAAATACTAATGGACTACTAACAAACTTTTATAATAACAAAAAAATCTTCAAGCTTTCCATCTTGAGTTCTTTTAGCTCAAATTTTGATTGAACATGAATTGTGCAATATAAATCCCATTTAAGTAATTATTATGCGCATCGAATAAATCATTACACCTGAATTGCTTAGCACACAAATTAGAACATCCAAGCATATGTTTGTTATCATCAAAATATCTAGAATAGGTCATGAGATAGATAATATCGACAGTTTTAACAGGATCTGGTAGAGGTCACCCTCATAGTGGTAGACCGCCAATCCCTTCTTCAAGATTTTCTAAGTTGGCCCCTATTATAGTCAAATCTAAAGAGGTTATTCAAGATTTAAAATCAGTGAATATGAAGGGCAAGAGGCCCATGCCACCTAAAAAGCACTACATACCAAAGAAATTGAGTAAATCTGTCGGGATACATATTAAACATAGTTTTGATCTACCACCAGTTGATCTTCCCTAACTCCCTATTCAGGGAAGTAAGGACACTACCCTTGTTGATATTGGAGCTTTAACTCTCTAAACTCCTTTATTACCAATTACGGTGGATATCCCTCTACCTATTATGTATGCCACCTTTGTGACTACCAACCTCAGGATAGTGAGAGGGGAGGGGATAGTTTCAGATGTTGATGAAGAGATGCTAGACTAGCTAGTATCAAAATAGTCATAGAGGAGGATATTAAAGTTGAACAGATCCTCTCTAAGTTGGAAGGAGAGGAACTTAACCAAGTACTTGAATTTAATGGATATTTATCAATTGATTCAGAAGCAATTAACAGCAAATAAGTTGATGAGGTAGCCCAGGCGATTCATGAAATTCTTACGACGAAGGTGATTGAGGTCTTGAATCTGGATATAGATGATTTGTTCTTAGAAGAAGAGTCAACAAGAAATATTTCTATGGTTGAGACTCGAGTGACATCCAATGATACTAAGCCTTCAAAACTCGGTCCTAGTAAAGAAGAGAGTTCAATAGCTCTTAGGTCAGATAAATCTGTAAAGGTCAGAGACGATGGCCAACATATCAAAAATCTAGAAACACAGATTACAAAGATGTCCCTATAACTTAAGGAAATGTCGGATCAGCTAATTAAGACTCAATAATCCCAGTCTGACCTGCCATAACTTATGGTTCAATCAGTAGCTGATTATAATAAACTGCCAGAATTTAGTTTAAAAGTTCCTGAGCTAGTACCAATACCCCCTGCTCAACCAGTAATTCAACATGTTCAACCTACAGTTCTCCTAGTTCCCCCAGCTCAACCTCAGAATGATATCAAATAGATGGTTGAGATATAGGTGAGGGAGGCTTTAGCCCATTCTTAAGGAATTGCGACTATTACGAAGGGTAGGCCCTACCCCAAAGAATATGACCAATATCCTTATCTAAAGGGTTTTGTACCACCTTCATTTAAGGATTTCAGTGGCTTAGAAAATCTAAGATAGAATTTGGCCAACTACCATGCAAGCTATTACAATGCAGGTGGGTTAGATGCTCTACTATTTTTCTAATTTATCAGTAGTCTTTCTGGTATTGCTTTTGAGTGGTATGCATATTTACCAAATGATTTAGTGAAAATATTCACAGAGCTTGAGGGTCTATTCTTAAAGATATTCTTGAGAGCTCAACAGAGAGTAATCATTGGTTTTTAGTTGACTACATCTTGAGATGGCAAAATCTCTCGATGAAATGTGAACCACAATTACAAGAGTAATATGCAGTGGAAATTCTAATAAAGAATATCCATAGGCCTATTACTTTTCTATTGAAGGGTTTAACTATTAAGACTTTCAAAAAGATTCTTAATAAAGCTAATAATCTACAGGAAGAGGCTTCCAAAATGCCATTCATAAAGGAGGCTTTAAAGGAGAATAAGATCAATATGCCATTAAAATCTTTTAAAAAGAGAGCTCTTTTGGTGTTCACAGTTGAAAAGGGAAGAAACCTATTATTCCTCAGTCCTGTGGACCTCCACCCCATCAAATCCAAAAATCTCAACCATTTCAGGTAACTCCTCAGTCTGTTAGGGAGCCTTACCTAATTTCTTTGAAAGATCAGCTCGTCCTTATCTATTTAAAAAGAAATTGGCAATAAAAGTTTTTAAGAGTCTTCCAAAAAAACCAGCTTTTCAATTGCCAGAGGCAAAGAAGCCATAAGAGATAAATAAAAAAGATGATCCTAATTTTTGCCCATATCATTGCATATTGAGCCTAGAAATTGGAGACTGCTTTTTCTTTAAAGACAGACTTGAAAATAACTTTTTGTCAAGGTAATATCATAATTCTAAAGGAGTACCTGATCGATCTAGATCAGGGATCTATCAAGTCCATCTCAGGTGAAAACTCTAATCTTCCTGTCTCAATTGAAGATAGTTGGGATATAGCACTATCCTGTGCATTTAAAAAGTCAATTAACAAATCTTTTCATCTTTATAGTTACCATCGAGAGCCTGAGGTCTGATCTCGGAGGTTGACCTAGAGGCTTCGTAGGAGGATATTGGGACAGTTTCCTCTAATGTTGTTATAGGAACTACTATAAATAAGAAAATAAAAAATTACACTTTTGTAGAGAAGAAATCTTATGATGAGAGATGTGTACGAATAGCAGATGGTGGCTTAAAACCACTATCCCCTTTGATGTTATCTAACTTTTACTTTGCCCCATCAAAGGAAAAGGGTCAAAATTAATAAAAAAGAATGATCCTTTCGCAAATATTTTGATCATTAATATTGATAATGTGATTCAAAATAATACTTCCATTGATAATAATCAAAGCTTAGCTAAGATCAACTAAGACATTTAAAAACTCAGTTCCCTAGATTTGACTTCTCAAGGGGGAAATAAATCTAAAGTCTTATAAAATGATGACACCCCTAAAATTAACTTTCAAGGGAGTCCCATCATGATGGACTATTCAGGTTCAGATTCCCATTTAGAAAATGACAATGAATTGCCTAAGGAGAACATAGTCCCTTCTGCACTTTGTCCTTCAGAGGATATCATACAAGTATAACTAGGAGGTGCTAAGGTCTTACCCACTAGGCTTCTTCCTCAAGAAAAAGGAAAGCAAGTTATTTTTGATGATCGAATTCAAATCCCTACTCAACTATCAAATCCTCCTTCAAAGCTACTAGATCATAGTCTTGATATTCTAAAAGTTGATTATATTGTCTTAGCTCATCTTTAGAAGTTGTCGGCTAAGTTGAGCATTTATACATTTATCCTCTCTAAGGAGATTAGGGAATCCTTAATTAAAGCACTTTTTAACCCAAAGATCTTCTTAGCTCTATTAGCTTTAATTTTTGAAGAAGAAGCTTTATATTTCAAGAAAATCCTAGAAGTAAACTTTTTCGATGATGATATACTCCTAGGAACTTCCGATCATAATTTCCCACTTTACATCACCATAAATGTGGGCAAGTTTAAAATATATAGAGTTTTTATCGATCCAGGTGCATCGGTCGATGTGATGAATATAAAGACTCTCACATACCTTAGAGTTGATACTGGTAAGCTCTCAACTAACAAGTTAGTGCTTCATGGGTTTAAAAAAAGGGCGAGAAGGCTTTAGGTTTAATTACCCTTCTTCTAGAGATAGGAGAGTTGAAAATAGAGGTAAAATTTCATATAATTGATTCAAATATGTCCTTCAATGCACTCTTAGGTACGCCCTGGATCCATGAGTATAGGATAATTCCATCTATTTTACACCAATGCATCAAGTACCAATGAGATGGCACTGTATATGAAATTAAGGGTGATCTGCAACCATTCTCAATTCATGAGATTGGGATTTATGAAGATGCTACATATTATGCATCAAAAGGGTCCACTGTGTACTTTAAGGTAGAGATCAATATTAAATAGGAAAAAGAAAAAATTTTAAAGTCAAAAGCAATTCAAAAAGAAAAAAAAAGTTGAAATTCAAAAAATACAAGTATTAAGTAGTGAAGACGACATCGAGGGTGTAGTTTTTAGGACTTCAAACCTTCTACCTCAGTGAGGTGGAAGAATGGCCCAAAGAGCATGTGGTCGAGGCTATACTTTAGTTGAAAAAAGAAATCCCCCAATGCACATCGAACTAGAATCAAGTTCTAATGAAGAATCAAGAAAAAGGGGTGCCAGAATTGCTTTTGATTATCAAAAAATAAATCCACCTTTGAAATTTAATCTCACCTTAGATCTGGATAGTGACCAGGAAGGTGATAATTTAAAAGTTCAAAGTGACAAGGCTGAATTAACTCTTTATGAAAAGCATAATAGGGCAGTTAAATCTTTAACCTTAACCTCACTGTCCACCAATAGTGTCTCAGGTTTGTAATTAAGGATGCCCCTAATCTTGATGGATAAATAAGGAAAGTCCAGAAGTTCTTCCCTGGCTCCTTCTCTTTAAGGAATGAAGATGATGTAACCCTTGATGAGGCAGACTTTAATGAATTAATGGAATTACCTTTTGGCTACTTTCTTGCTGGTGTCAAAGCTCTCATCTCTAAAGGTTTCATTTTGATTTAATGGACTAAGGGTCAAGCTAGATACAATAAAAATATTTGGAATTCCCAAATTAATAAAAATTTGAAAAATGGTGTTGGCTTTGGTGTTGTCAGTTTATTTGTTGATGATGAATATTATTTAATGATAATTATGCATCCTGAATCTAAAAATGTCCCTACTAAAGTCATCGAATCACTTGACAAACTTTGTTTGGAGACTTTAGACGGTTCTGATGATCTTCAAGTTTAGGATGCACCCCTTGAATTTGAAGAGGAAATTAAAATTGATAGTTGATGAGCTTAACAAAGTCAATCTTGAAACAGAAAATGACCCTCACCCTACCTTCATAAGTTCTTTGTTGAGTAAGGATGAGTCTAAGGATCTAATTCAACTTCTCTCTAAGTTTAAGGATTGCTATGCCTAGACATATAACAAAATGCTAGGTTTTCTCACTAATGTCGCAGTCTATAAACTTGGAATTAAGCACGATGTCATTCCTATCAAACAAGCTCATAGAGGTATGCGTCTGAAAATTGAACAACAAGTCATTTCTGAAGTTAAGAAATTGATCGAGGCTAGATTTATACAAGAAGAATAATATCACTCTTGGGTAGCTAGTGTCATACCAGTTTGAAAGAAAAATGATTAAATACGAGTCCGTGTTGACTATAGAGACCTGAATAAGGCGTGTCCCAAGGATGAATTTCCTTTACCAATACCAAAACTTATGGTGGATATCACCTCCTCACATGTTATTTTCTCCTTTATGGATGGCTCATCTTGATATAACTAAATTAAGATGGTCCGAGAAGATGAGAGAAACACTGCATTCAGAATTCCTATAGGGAACTTTTACTTTTAAGTGATGCCATTTAGCCTTATAAATGCTGGTGCAACCTACCAACAGGCTATGACTCAAATCTTTGATGACTTAATCTATAATCAAGTTGAATGCTATATAGATAACTTAGTTGCCAAAAGTAAGGTCAAAGAGGCTCCTCTTTATAAATTAAGAATTATTATCGAGCAATTGTGCCGCTATGACCTTAAGATGAATCTCTTGAAATACGCTACTGGCATTACTTCAGGAATATTCTTAGGTTTTGTAGTGAGACATCATGAAATTGAAATTGATCCAGTTAAATTCAAAGCCATCTTAAATATGCCACCTCCCAAGAGCCTTACTCAACATTGATCTCTCAAAGGCAAATTGGCATATATAAGAAGGTTCATTTCAAATTTATCCAAAAGATGTCAACCATTCCTTGTCCTTATTAAGAAGGGTGCCAAATTCATTTGGGATGAGAAATGTCAATCTGCATTTGAAAATATCAAATAATATCTGATAAATTCACCAGTTTTGGTAGCCCCTATTTCGGGGAAACCCTTAATCCTTTACACTACGACCCTTGATGAGTCTCTTGGAGCCCTTCTAGCTCAAGTCAATGACGAGTGGAAAGAAAATGCTCTCTACTACCAATGTCAAAGACTTCTTCCAACAAAAATCCAATACCCTGCAATTAAGAAACATTGCCTTACCTTAGTCTTTATAGCACCAAAATTAAGGCATTATATGCTTTCTCATTAAGTTAATTTGATTTTCAGTGTCAATCCCCTGCAATACCTTATGACCCTGCCTATATTGTAAGGATGTTTAGCTCATTGATCTATGATATTACTTCAATTTGAAATCACTTTCATTCTCCTGTATGCTGTGAAAGGATAGGCCATTACGAACTTCCTTGCAATACACCTACTACCGATAGAGTCTCTTATAAATGATGATTTACCTGATGAACAAATCATGAGTTTTGAGGAATCCAATAATCATGTGTAGGAAATGTATTTTGATGGTGCAGCTTCCTCCCAATGGGGTAATACACATTAATCACTATTCCTAGAAAAACTAGAACTGGCTTAATTTCATAACACTAGAAAAGGGAATGATGCACTTTCTTACGACTTATTAGAGCCTTGCACAAACAATGAGGCTGAGTATAAAGTTTTGATAACTGGTCTAGAACTTATAATCATGATAGAGATTAAAGAGATTAAAATCTTTGGTGACCCTTAATTAGTGATCAACAGATTGTAGGGACTTATAAGGTTTTGAATCCTAAACTCCTGAAATATCACCAATACACTACGCACTTACTCAAACAAAATTCTATTATAACTATGTATAGGATTCCCCATGAAAGTATTTTTTTTAGTAGATGCCCTAACAAAGATTGTAAAGAAATTTCCATGTCCAGAAGAAGACTCCATTCCTATAAAAGTCTAGGGTCGAAAGACTCTATCTCTGATAGATTAAAAGTACACCAATAAACATTCTCCCCAGGTCCTCTCAGCTTCTTTAGCAATTGATGAAGATAGTGATTGGAGACAACCACTGATTGATTACCTCAAAGAAGGCAGGCTTCCCCATGATAAATTAATTGCCAATCAAATAAAGAAATGTGCCCTATCATATGCACTAGTCAATAATACATTATACCATTGATCATTTAATTAGATGTAGCTCTAATATTTAGGCAAATGAGAGGCATTGAAGATTATTAAAGAAGTCCATGCTATACTATATAGTGCTCATCAATCAGGTCCGGAGATGAAATTAAAAATTAGAAGACTTGGTTACTACTGGCCTTTGATGATTGACGATTGCATGAAAATTATAAAATATTGTCATCAATGCCAGATATATGGTTTGATTTTATATCAGCTTCTTAACAAGTTACATCCCATGATAGCTTTGAGGTACTTTGAAAGTTAGAGCACTGATATTATCAGGCCTATTGACCCTCCTTCAAATTATCATCACTTTATTTTAGCAGTGACTGATTACTTTTCAAAATGAGCAGAAGCAGTTCTCCTATGAAATGTAACAGCACACCATATTATAAAATTCTTCCGTGACCATATCATATATCGATTTGGTGTGCCCCACAGAATCATATCCAATAATAGGTCTTTTTTCAAGTCGACAAAACTCAATAATTTTGTAAGTCTCAATAGTATTAATTAGAGATTCTCGACAATCTATTATCCCTGTACTAATGGTTTAGCTGAGGCCTTTAACAAAACTTTGGTGCAAATCATCAAAAAGACTCTTGATAATAATAAACATCATAGGGATGAAAGATTGGTGGAAGCCTTGCAGGCCTATAGGACCACTTATAGAACCCTGACCTAATCCACACCATTTACATTAGTGTATGGGTCTGAGGCAGTACTCTCTTTGGAAGTTCAAATCCCTTCACTTAGGATTGCGATCCAGAACTAAATAATAACAAAACAAAATGCTCAACTAAGTTTAAAAGAGCTTGAAGGCCTTGAAGAACTCTGTCTCCAAGCTCAAATAAAAGTTCGTTAGGGATGTTAAGCCCTTATGAACTAGCCTGAGGCTAACCAAGAGGGGGAAAAATTCTTTAAGTAAAAAAAACATTTTGAAAACCTTTTTTAATATTTTTAAAACAAATACAATTACAAATTGATGTGAAGATGATTAATAAATAAAACTATAACTTTAATCATATGATCATCCACATGAAAGTAAAGTACATAAATTAAAATACGAAAAAGTAAGAAGAAAGAACACACCAAATTTTATAGTGGTTCAGTCAACTTGACCTATATCCACTCCCTGGAGCCTCCCCTCCAGGTATTGCACTAAAACTCAGTGACTCTCCTTTTACTCCCACAGCTAGGCAAAGAAGCCTTTACCAAAAACTCCTTTTCACCAACCCCGATGAGGACGAGAACCCAAACTCCTTTTACTTCCTCCTGAAGTATGCAGAGAATCTTACCTCCTTTCACTTCCTCTTGAAGCAGGTAGAAAACCTTACCTCCTTTTGCTTCCTCCTAATATAGGCAGATAGCCTCGATCTTCTTACTGAGAATCCTTCCCATAGGTCCACCAAGGAATAAGAGATGATGACTGGAGAAGTTGACTCGAATCCTTGCTTGGATCAACCTTTATGAACACCTCACAAACTCTCCCTCATAAGATTCTCTTTCACTCTCTCCCAAGCTCTCGCTCTCCCTCTAAAGTCTCTCTAGTGTGAGGACAATAGCAAAAAGTTTTTCCATTAACAAACAAGAGAGCTTAAATAGAAGGGCTCAAAAATTTCCCTAAATTTTAACTTTTCATCAAAGATCATCTAGGATGATCTTTGATCATCCTGTACGTTCAGTGTAAATCAGTCCTTTTAACCTGAATAATCTAGTTCTTTTGGATGATTAGGAGACATGGTCTATTCTGATCGTCCGGGATGATCCTGCGATCGTCCTGGTCGATTTGTTCAAAATTAAGAAGATCATCCAGCAAATAGGTTTGGACATCCAGGAGAAAAGTCTGGATGATGTGTAAAAATATAACTGATCATCCAGGTTGATAAGCCTATCATCCGGTATGATTAGTTGAAAAATATGCAAGATCATCTAGCATATAGTTCGGGTCATCTAGAAAAAATATGCTGGACAATTTAAATATAATTGATCATCCAGAACGATAAGTTTATCACCCTGTATGATTAGTACAAATAAGGCCATATCATCCAACATATCTGTTGGGTCATCCAAGAAAGTTATATTATATAATGAGGATTTATGAGTGATCGTCTCGGATGATGTTATCTATAAATCAATCCTTAATTACTTTCCTTAATCACCTGACTAATTTAGGTACAATTATAATGAATCATCCAGAATGATACGTATATCATCTTATACGATTAGATAGAAATCCTAAAATAAAAACATGCCTAAATTAGTCTAGCTGTTGAGAAGTTTTGATTTGAACATATCATCTCGGATAATTGGAAGATCGTCCAGGATGATCTGCTTAATCAGACTGATTTAATATGGCTTCCATAATTAGGGTTTCTATTTTAATGGATCATCCTGGATGATCTTATGATCATCCAGGATGATATGATCAAAAAAGAACAGGAACTCTAACTCACTAAAATTCTCCCCCTGAGTCTGTGTGTGCAAAGTTACTTAGCTTGGGGATCCATCACATTACATTTGACTCAAGAAAGGAAAAAATTACATTTGAATACAAACAAACCTGATCTTGAGCTTTCTTGAATTTCACTTGATCTTATGAACATGAAAGGTTTGGCAATCAAATAGAAATAGGAATATTTGTTATCATCAAAATTATAATTCTTAAATCCAGATTTATAATAATCTCCCCCTTTTTGATGATGGCAAATATTTGTTGGGCAGTTTCAAATCAAGCAGATTAAATATATTTAACACATACGATAAAGAAAAAGAATTAAACATAAGAAATTTAGATTTCACTAAAACTGCACGAAATAATACAACTAACACTACTCACTATTTTGACATCACAAAAAGGATTAAATAGAAAAATAAATAGAAAACACATAAAATAACACAGAGAAGGACTATATTATAAAACATCACATATAAACAAATAGAAAAATCAAACAAGCTAAAAGTGTGAGGGACCTTGATCAGCTGGAGGAGGAGGTGGTGGTGGCTGAAAAAGACTATGGAGGGAAGTGAACTGTTCTCCAAACCCGGCCATACCCTGGTCAAGCTGCTGGTGCTGCTAGACTATATACGCATTAAAGCAATCAACATCTATAGGATGTTGTTGCTCCTGTGCAACAACATAGGAGTCAAACTTGGCCTCCCCATGGTCAAACCTCTCCACCACCTGATCCAGTTGTGATTGCTGACGGATAGGAACAGGTGCAAGAATTTCCTCTTCTGCAGCTCCCTCAGCTTGTTGCTACTCTGGATGGAGATGAGTGCTGTGAAGGACATGGAAGGAGTTGTTTGTGTAGAATGAGGATGGATAATCTAGAGGGGTAGGATACTAAATACTGTACTTGGTTTCAAGGACACAAGCAATGAGGTGTCCTAAGGCCAAATTTGGTTTCCTCCTATATTCGGGATCCCTAATGTTAATCAAATGCTCAATGTATCAAAAGAGAAGATCAGTAGAATTGAATTTTCTATGAGTCATGATATATTAGGTGGTGATGGAAAGTAGGGGAGTAATGTGAACCTGGTCACTAGCCTTAGGAATTATAGAAGTTCTAAGGACTTATTGGATGGTCCTAGCATCTTTAACCAATGAACTAGAGATACCATCACGGTAAGTGGCATTTGTGTTCCTGAGAACCTGATTAACCTGACTCCAACTAAAATCAAGATCAGAGGCAATGAGATGAAGCTTTTCTCTAGTGGTAGAAAGTTGAAGAAGTTCATGACAGTCCTGATAAGTGATCTCTAAAGGTTGTTTGGTTACATAGGATTGGAGTGCAATATAGGTAGACTTAATTTAGTGACTGGTGAAGAATTCATATGAAAGTTCAAAGTGAAAGGGAAATGCAATGGTCAGAATGAAAGTAAGAGTATTGTGGGAAAATAGATCTAACATTGGATAGGTCAGGGTATGGGGATTGACTATCTTGGATGATGTAATCCTTATAATTTTATAACAAAGGTAGGCAGCTTGATTTGTTGCATCAATGAAGTGGGGATCCACAGTTCCCCTTGAGGAGCTTCCAGTAAGCATCCTAGAGCATTTGCCACTGGCCATTGGTGAGCTTGATTGAACGAAAGGAGAAGGAAGAGGATTGGAGTGAAGAAAGCCTTGAACTTATGCTATTTGTAAAGATTTATAAATATCCAGGATGATCGTGATATCATCTGGGATGATTTGTTGTAATAATGTCACCCTGGCTAATTGGTCAAAATGGCAGTCAAATCATCCAGGACAATCAAAAATTTTTTAGTATGATTAAACTAAAATGATCATCCTGAGGAGTCGGGCTGGATGACTTTAGATAAAAAGTATCATCTAGGATGATTTGGTGGATCATTCAAGATGATGCATGATTAATGAATAAGACGGGCCGAATTCAAGTCGTCCAACTATTGCTACATGGATCATCCAGGATGACTAGGTGTATCATCCAGGATGATCACCAATAATAGGGTCAGATCAACCTTTGGGTGCATAATGGGGATGAGTTGATCATATCATCCAGAATGATGTGAGGATTGTCCAAGATGATGTGAATAAAAAATTAAAAAAAATAAAGGATGGAGAGGAATGATCAAAGGATCCAAGAACCAAAAAAATAAAGTCAAAATAAAAAGAAATAAAAAAAATAAGAAAACAAACATAAAAACTAATTTAAATCAAGTTTTTTTCTTTGAATCGATCTACTCCAGTAAATCAGAATTTTTCCTTAATTTTCAATTAAAAGGCCAATAAGAAGAAATTGACGAGCTAAAATCTAGAAAAAGTTAGAGAAAAACACTCTCGTAAACTCCAGCTCGTACACCTTACAGGTTGAAGTTTCTATCAAACAAAAATCTAATTTAAGAAGGAAGAGATTAAATAAGAAAAGTGATCCTTTCAAAATTCATTCTAAAACAATATCGGATAAAATAGAATTCTAAAATAAAGAACCAAGAATCATGATTTTAAATCTAAAGTCTTTGAAAATATTAAGTAGTGCAAAGACTCTTCTAAGATTTTTAAAGGTTTGAAAGGGAAGGAAGCTCATTTTTGTGGGCTCAATTTGTGCCTCTTTTTCCAGTTATTTGGCGCACTTTACACATCTTTTGATTTTGATACACTTTGTGTATCTGTGAATTGGCAAACATTGCACATCTTTTTAGTGTTGGGCTCATTTTGTGCCTCTTTTCATTTCTTTTATAGGCTTGCTTCCTTTTACAACCTTTAAATATTCTTAGTTGTGAGATTATCTTCCAGATATAAGAGAGGGAGAAACACACTCTCTAGTATATGGAAGATTAATCACAAAATAGAATCATACTCATATGATAAATGCAATCACTTTATCAAGAAAATATGGTTGTTATTCAATGATTTGAAAACACTATTTATATGAGATAGATTCCCGCAGGAATATAAAATAGATCTCAATTTTCAAAGTCTAATTTTTTAATTTTAAAAAGATTTCAATTTAATGAGAGATAACATACCACTAAAGGAGTTAGAAGAAGCAAAAATAATCATGAAAGTTTCTTTCTTTAACTATTTTAGAGAAGTCAATCACTGCTAACAGACTTCTAAACAAAAATAAGGCAAAATTCTCAAATAGAAATCAAGCTTATCAGCAGTAGTGAGCATTGATCTGATTCTAAAGAAGATAAATAAGAAATTAAAAATAAGAGATAAGCACATAAAAAGAATTAACTAAATTAAATAAATAATAACAAAAAAAAGAGAAATCAATATTAAATCAAAAACAAATAAAAAGAAAGAAATAAATAAATTAAATAAAAATAATGGAAAAATTAAACAAATAGATAAATCAAAATTCAGTAACCATCAAATTCATGCATTTATGTCAATCACACCCAATCTGGACCTTAAGATATTGAATGTGTCAAAGGCTAGTGGTTTAGTATAGATGTCAGGTAGTTGATTTTCAGTTGCTACATGATGTAACTCAACGTCTCCTTTAGTAACATAGTCTCTAATGAAGTGATGCCTTATGTCAATGTGTTTGGTTCTTGAATGTTGGATAGTATTTTTAGAGATGTAAATGGCACTAGTGTTATCACATAGAATTGAAATTATGCCAACAGGTAATCCTAAATCTAGAATTTGTTATTTTAACTAAAGCACTTGGGCAACACAACTTTCTAAGGCAATTTACTCAAGTTCATTAGTGGAAAGTGCAATAAAGTTTTATTTCCTACTAGACCAGGAGACTAAGGACTATCCTATGAATTGGCAAGTTTCAGAAGTGCTCCTTCTATCCACCCTACACCCTGCAAAATCATAATCAGAATATCTAAAAATTTCAAAACAAGTGCTGTATCTAGGATACCAGATTCCTAAGTTTGATGCCCCTAAGAGATATCTAAGAATTCTCTTAACTACAGTCAGCTGGGATTCATTAGGATCAGCTTGAAATCTAGCACATAGACAAACACTAAATATTATATCAGGTCAGCTAGCAGTCAAGTAAAGCAGTGATCAAATTATTCATCTGTACTTCTTTTGATCAATAGATTTTTCTATTTAAATTCTTTTCTAACTAGACATTAAAGAACATGGGAGTGTTAATTGGCTTGGCTTTATCCATTTTATATTTCCTTAAGATGTCCTTAGTGTACTTTATTTGATTAAGAAAAGTTTCATCATCCATTTGCCTTAGGCTAAATCCCAAAAGTATGACAATTCTCCTATCATACTCATCTCAAATTCTTTACTCATTATTTTAGAAATTTCATCACATAATTTTAATTAGAAGACTTAAAAAGTATATTATCAATATAGATTTGGACAATGAGTAAATCATCTCCTACTTGTCTTAGAAAAAGGGTGGTATCTATGCTTGGCTTAACAAACTTTCTTTCCAGTAGGAATATGTTAAGCCTCTCATACCAAGGTCTGGGTGCATATTTTAATCCATACAAGGCCTTTTTTAATTTGTAAACATGATTTAGAAATTAGGAATTCTCAAAACTCAGGGGTTACTCTACAAACACATCTTCTTTTATTATCCCATTTAAAAAGGCACTCTTGACATCCATTTGGAAAAGCTTAAATATCTTATAACAGGCAAAGGCTAGTAGCACTCCAATGGCTTCTAATCTTGCTATAGGGTCAAAGGTCTCCTCAAAAGCAATCCCTTATATTTGGTTGTACTCGTTAGCCACCAACTTGCCTTATTCCTAACCACCACACAAAAATCATTCATTTTATTTTTAAAAACCCATTTGGTTCCTACTACACTTTCATCCTTGGGTTTTTCTACCAACTCCTAGACATTATTCCTCATAAATTGGTTAAGTTCTTCTTGTATAGCTAAGATCTAAAATTCATTAGAAAGGGCTTGATTGATGTTGGTGGGTTCAGTCATTGAAATAAAGGCAAAGTGGTTCACTTCCTTTCTAAGTCCATTCCTAGTTCTAATACCTTCAGAAGGGTCTCCTAAGATCAGTTCTTTAGGATAACTTGAAATAAAGGCAAAGTGTTTTGAGATTCTACCCTTTCCTTCAGATTTATAGTTTCTACTCCTTGGGTAATCTCTCCTATTTCATCTTATTCTTCAGCTCAAGACTCCTTAGGATCAGATTCATTAAACACTATATGAGTAGTCTGCTCTACCACCAATGTCCTATTATTAAATACTCTAAAGGATTTCCCCACACTTGAATATCCTAAGAGCACTCCTTCATCAGATTGTCAAATTTTCCTAAGAGTGATTTCCCATTGTTAAGAATGAAGACCTTATAGCTAAAGACGTAGAGGTGAGAAAGGTTTGGTGTTGTATCCTTAATGATCTCATAGGGTGCCTTATTCAGATTGGATCGAACATTCACTCTATTCAACATATAACAGGATGTGTTCACTGCTTCTGCCCAAAAAAATTTTAGAAGTGAATACTCAGCAAGCATGGCTCTAGCAGCTTCCACTAAGGTCTAGTTCATTCTTTTAGCTATCCTGTTCTACTAAGGGGTCCTATGAGCTAAAAAGTTGTGACTAATCCGTTGCTCCTCACAGAAAGTTCCAAATCTTATATTTTTAAACTTTCCACCATGATCACTATGGATAGTCAAGATCCCACAACCTAGCTTCTTCTGGATTCAGGTGAAAAAAGATTTAAATTCATCAAATGACTCAATTTTATGTGATAGAAATCAAATCCATGTGAACCTCAAGTAGTCATTGATAATCACAAATCCATAGGCTTTTCCTGCTAAGCTGGCAGTGCTAATGGTCCAAATAAATCCATATAAAGGACGTCTAAAGGTCTAGAGGTGCAACGTCCTTAATGGAATGGAAAGAGGATTGGATTTGTTTCCCTAGTTAATTGGTAACATACAGGTGGTCCTTAGTGAACTTAAGCTTGGGGACACCTCTAATTAAGTCTTTTTGGGTTACTCTTTTAAGGGTTTTCATGCTGGTATCATATAACCTCCTATGCCATAGCCAAGACTCATCACTAGTAGCTTTTAAGTAAAATAAAGTAGCACACTCATTGTTATTTAAATCAAGCTTGTAGATATTGTAGATCCTTTTTCCTTATAAAATAGTATCATTATTTAAGCAAATAATGCAAGTGTTTGCCAGAAATTTTATGCCAAACCCTTCATCACATAGTTGACAAATGCTGAGCAAGTTCTGTTTCAGTCCATCTACAAGCAAGACATTTTTAATTAAAAGGTTGTTAGAATTTTTTATTATACATGTGGCCACCACTTTCCTGGTGATACTATCTCCAAGAGTGACCTTGCTTCTAGCCCTGTCCTCCAGCGAAATGAATTGACTTGCATCTCCAGTAATATGCCTTGAACATTCGTTGCCTAGGTAACACATACTCTCATGAGGTCTTGTGTGAGAGCACGCCTACAAAATCATCAAATGTTAGATTTAGGAACCCAAATAGGTTTGGGTTCCTTCGTGTAGAAAGAAGAGTGCAATGCATATGTGTTATGCTGTGAGTCATACAATTTGGGTCTACACACCCAATATGTACTATGGTGAACAGTGAAAGTGTTGAAGATATGTCCTAACATGCTACAAGAAAAACATCTAATGCCTGAAAAAGGGTTAACTAATCCAGGTGGGTGATAGTGCCTCTTTCTAGGCATGGAAGATGCATGCTTTGATGCTTGTGTATGAAATTCTTCAAGTGATGGTAGTGGTTTATTTTCATAAGAGCAGTTAATTCAACATTAAAAAATTTATTTGAACTTTTCAAAATTGAATTTTCCAGTCTTAATACATGCTCCATACTCTCTACATCAAATGTATGAGTTTTTAATTCCTTGAATGTAATTTTTAGTTTAGCATGTGATGCTCTCAATGAATCATGCTCAATAATTAAATCTGAATATTTTTTTGTTTAACTCATCATATTCATCAAGTAGTGATATGTGATTGCTATCAAGTATAGAATGATCTTTAAGCAAAACTTCATACTCTTTTTGCAGGTTTAAGAATTCTAATTTCATGCTAGCATGAGTTTTCTTATATTTCTTATATGATGAATGTATTTTCTCAAAAACATCAAGAATTGATCAAAAGGTTAATTCACATACGCCATCTTGGTCAAAATGACCAAGATGTTTATCCACTATCAAACACAAATTTGTAGTCTCCTCTTCATCTTCAGTCTCAAAGGAGTCAGATACAAAATTCACCTAGAAAGCCATTTAAATTAATTTCTTATCCTTCCTGAACTTGGGCTTCTCCTCACCCTTCTCCTTGCTTGGGTGAGCCTTAAGTATAGGACAATCGGCTTTTATATGTCTTGGCTTCCTGCATTCAAAGCAAACCATATCAGAAGAATCTTTAGTATTTTTGCTATTCTTACCTTTGTTCCATTTCTGATGGTGTTTTTGTCTCTTAGAAAACTTTTAAATTGCTTAGTGATCAAGGCAACATCATCTCTTTCAGACCCAAAAGAATCAGTCTCCATAACATTAGCCTTCAACGCTATAGTTTTCTCCTTCTTTTTCTCACCTACATCATGTTGTCTTTGGTTCACTCCTTGCTCATAAGAAATGAGTGATCCAAGTAAGTTATCAATAGAATAAGTGTTCAAATCATTGGTTTCAGTGATCGCAATTATCTTGGCATCATAGGAAGAACACAAACATCTCAAAATTTTGCTAACTTTCTCATAGTTAGTGAGTTCTTTTCCTAAGGCATGCAGGGAGGTGACAATTTATGTAAACCTAGTATACATTTCAGATATTGACTCACTAGGTTTCATGTGAAAGAGTTTATAGTCATAAAGTAAGATATTTAACCTAGATTACATAACTTCAATTGTACCTTCATAAGTGATGCATAATTTATCCCAGATTTTTTTACCAATTGTATAAGTTGACTCACGCATGTAATATTCTTATTTCAGTGCACAGAAGAAATAATTTAAGCATTTTGCATTATGTTACACTAAGTCCCTATCATCATGAGTCCATTCAGTAAAAGGAAGTTCAGTTTTACTACCATCAACAAGTTTATAAGGTGTATCATAACTATCTTTAACAAGCATCCACATGCAATAATCGATCGATTGCAAAAAGGTGGACATACAAGTTTTTTAGAAACCAAAAGCTATGTTATTAAATAAGGGTGGTCGAGTAACGGAATACCCTTCTGCCGTGTTTCAGTTACCAAAGTTAGCCATGGATTAAAATTCAATATTATTTAAATCTTAATTTTTGAATCCCACGCTGATACCACTTGAAACTTCGTTAGGGATATTAAGCCTATATGATCTAGCCAGAGGATAACCAATAGGGGGGTGAATTGGTAGTTTAAAAAATTCTTTAAGCAAAAATAAGATTTTGAAAACCTTTTTGAATATTTTTAAAATAAATATAATTACTTGTTGATGTGAAGATGATTAATCAAATAAAATATTAACTTTAACCATATGATCATCCACAGGAAAGTAAAGTACAGAAATTAAAATAAAAAATAGTAATAAGAATGAACACACTAGATTTTATATTGGTTCGGTCAACTTGACCTACATCCACTCCCCCGAGCCTCCCCTCCAGGTATTGCACTAAAACTTAGTGGCTCTCCTTTTGCTCCCACAGCAAGGTGGAGAAGCCTTTACAAAAAACTCTTTTTCACCAACCCCAATGAGGCAGAGAACCCAAACTCCTTTTGCTTCCATCTAAAGCAAGCAGAGAACCTTACCTCCTTTTGCTTCCTCCTAAAGTAGGCAGAGAACCTTACCTTCTTTTGCTTCCTCCTGAAGTCGGTAGAGAACCTCAATCTTCTTGCTGAGAATCCTTCCCATAGAGCCACCAAGGAACAAGGATGATGACTGGAGAAGACTATTCAAATCCTTTCTTGGAGCAACCTTTGTGAACACCTCACAAACTCCCCCTCACAAGATCCTCTCTCTCTCTCCCAAGCTTTCCCTCTCCCTCTAAAGACACTCTCAGGTGAGGAGAGCAGCAAAAAGTTTTTCCATTAACAAATAAGAGAGCTTAAATAGAAGGGCTCAAAAATTGTCCTAAATTTTAACTTTCCATCAAAGATCATCTAGGAAAATCCTTCGATCATCCTATACAATCAGTGTAAATTAGTCTTTTTGGACGGGATGATCTTGTTCTTCTAGACAATTAGAAGACATGGTCTGTTCTTATCGTCTGGGACAATCCTGCAGTTCTCCTAGCCGATTAGTTCCAAATTAAAAATATTGTCTAGTAAATAGTTTGGGACGTCCATGAGAAAAGTTTGGACAATGTGTAAAAATATAATTGATCATCCAGGATGATAAGCTATCATCTGTATGATTAGTTCAAAAATGTGCAAGATTGTCTAGCACATAGTTCGAGTCATCCAGGAAAATTATGCTAGATGATTTAAATATAACTGATCATCCAGGACGATAAGTTTATCGTCCTGTATGATTAGTATAAATAAGGCCATATTATCCAGCACATCGTTCGGGACATCAAAAAATATTATATTGCATGATGAGGATTTATGACTAATCATCCATGATGATCTTGCGGTCATCCCAAACAATGTGATCAATCAATTAATCCTTAATTACTTTCTTAATCACTTGACTAATTTAGGCATGATTGTAATGAATCATCTAGGATGAAACATGTATCATCCTATATGATTAGATAAAAATTCTAATATAAAAACCTGCCTAAATAAGTCAGGCAGCTGAGAAGTTTTAATTTGAGCATATCATCCCGAATGATAGGATGATTGTCCAGGATGATCTATTTAATCAGACTGACTTAATATGGCTGCCCTAATTAGGGTTTCTATTTTTAATGGATCGTCCAGGACAATCTTGCGATCGTCTAGGATGATATGATCAAAATAGGACATAAACTCTAACTCACTAAAATTCTCCCCCTGAGTGTGTGTGTGCAAAGTTACTTAGCTTGGGGATCCATCACATTACATTTGACTCAAGAAAGTGAAAAATTACACTTGAATACAAATAAACTCGATCTTGAGCTGGCTTTAATTTCACTTGATCTTATGGACCTAAAAGGTTAGGCAATCAAATAGAAATAGGAATGTTTGTTATCATCTAAATTATAATCCTTGAATCCAGATTTGTAACATCAACAAAAATTAGAGTTGTATAAAGACCAAATTTTTTGAGTTCATGATAAGTTAGTGTGACCTAGAACCTTCCAAGTAGGACACTTAGTCTTGGTTCTTCGGAGGCCTATCTTAGCTTACGAGAGATCGATGGGAAGTTTGAACCAACCTGGGAAGGACCCTTTATTGTAGAAATAATATATGAAGGAGGATCGTATCAGATAGTACATTATAAAGAAAATCACCTAATGTTACCTATAAATGGGCGATTTCATATGAAATACTATTCTTGATGTAGCTCGATCATTCAATAAATAAAATTTTCAAATTTTGATTCAAGTTGACTCAATTTTATTTAAATTTTAGAATCCTATTTTTCTTATCCTTAAGGATAGGTGTAAGTCCCCATGATTCCTTTCCTTAGGATTAGATCTGTTAGTAATGGAACAAGCCTCTTGTGGCATCGTCCTAGCATCCAAAATCAAATTTGAGTTAGGTATTTTTTGCCAAAATCTTAGAGGTTTAGATAGACTATCTCCTTGGCTAAGACCCCCTAAATAGATATGAGTCCTTGTGCTTTCTAGCTAGGTTAGTCATTGAAAACCCAAAAGAAATTTGATCTTTTAGGAGTACGTGTGAGTCCTCGTGCTTTCTACCTCCTAGGAACTTGACTAACTAATGGTGGAGTTAAACCTATTAGGCCCCATCCTAATTAGTCACCCCTTAGTATTTAAGTATAGGTGTGAGTCTCCATGCTTCCTTTCCTTAAGATTAGAATTAAATTGGGTTATATAGCTTTTGCCAAAATTTTTAGAGGTTTAGGTAGATTATCTCCTTGGCTATACCCCCTGGTTAGATGTGAGTCCCTGTGGTTTCTAGCTAGATCAGTCATTGAAAACACAAAATAAAGTTGACCTTTTAGGAGTAGGTGTGAGTCCCTGTGCTTCCTACTTCCTAGGATCTTATGTAACTAGTGGTGGATTTAAGCTTGCTAGGCCCCATCATAGTTCAGTCACCTTCTAATGTTTAAGGATAGGTATGAGTCCCCGTGCTTCCTTTCCTTTGGATTAGACCCACTAGTGATGGAGTACTCCCTCTGCAACAAGATCCAAGTTTTAAAATTTTGATTTTATCCTCTATGTGGAGCAAGTTTCCTCCCCACATGATCATCAACTAGTGATGGAGCACACCCTCTATGGCACCATCCTAATTTCAAAATCTTGATTTGATCATCTGTATGGAACAAGTATCCTCCCCACATGATCTTCTACTAGTGATAGAGCATGCCCTCTATAGCACCATCCTGGACTTCAAATTTTAAATCCCATCCTCTATGGAAAGCAATACTTCCATCCCATAAAATCTATCAAATTTTCTTTTCCTTAAGGATAGGTTTTTCCTTCTTTTAGGATTAGATCTACAAGTGGTGGAGAATGCCCCTTTGTGGCACCATCCTAGTTTTAAATCTAAATTCTAAAATCAAAATTTTTTCTCCCTTAAGGTTAGGTTCTTCCTTCCTTTAGGATTAAATTTTCTAGTGATGGAGAACACCCTTCATGACACCATCCTAATTTCAAACTTTAAACTCAAAAATTCAATCTCCTTTTCCCTAAGGATAGTATCTATCTTCCCTTAGGATTAGATCTATTAGTGGTTGAGTATGCCCCTCATGACACTACCCTAGCATCAATTTAACTTGATTCTTTAGGAATAGCTTTCTACTTTCCCTTAGAGTCAAAATTCTAGTTTTAACTCTTCAATTCGGTCAACGCCAATATATGCAATCAAACTTCATTCTAATACACATATTGGGAGTCCACTTGTTAACCTCATTTTTTTATGAGGTCACTAGGACCAATCCAAATCCTAGATCAACTTAGACCCTAGGATTAATCCAGTTTAAACCCAAAAATTCAAACTAAAATCTAAGGTTCAAATGCCCTTTCCTAAAAGCCTTTTTAGTGTTCTTTCAAACACTTTAAACCCCAATCAAATGACCTCTTATTCATATCAATTGCATATTGATAGGAGATGTATCTATAGGTAACCTCCAAATCTGACCTCATTCTGAGGCCTCTAACCCCAGAAACTGAATTGAATCCTAAAGACTATAAAACCTTCAAATATTTATAGCCTATGCCACTAGACTTGCCACCTAGTAGATTTTGACCTTGGAACCTTCTCCAAACCCTTTGATCACATTGAGACCCTTTATTATTATATGTTGAACATTAAATTGCATTTTGGTGGACCTATTTTGACCCCTAATTGACCAGGGGTCCAAATGACCAAAATGCCCCTTTAGGGCAATTTTGGAGTTTTCCTTTAAACTCCAACATAGCCTTTTCAAATTGAATTCCAAAACCTCTTCCAATGCTTCTTAATCATCATTAGGATTGCATAAGACTCAAACCAAGACCCTGGTTATGCCTGGTGACCAGGTCAACTCAAATGACTAAATTACCCTTAAGGGTATGAATAGTCACTTTGAATCAAATGACCTTATCTTCTAATGGAACCACTTTCATTCATCTCCAAATATTAAAACAAACCAATTGGACTTAATCCCAACCCTTGAGTCAACCTGGTTGACCAAGTCAACCAGGGTTAATTCAAATACCCTTTAAGGGTCCAAATAATCATTTTGACTAAATTGAATTATCTAAACTCTAGGACCACCTCTAATAGACTCATAATATCATATCTAGCTGGTTGAGCCTAAACCCAGACCTTGGGTCAACCTGGTTGACAAAGTCAACCTAGGTTGACCAAATAGTACATTAATGGTTTAAATAGGTTATTTCAACCCATTTAATCTATCCAACCCATCTAATCAAATCAATATCTTCAACCCTTTAAATCTACTCCAGTTGATGCCTCAAATATTTCTAAACCCACCATGAGTCAGATCACCATAGGTTAACCAACTCAGCTTGCCAAAATTTGGTCAAACTTCTTTCCATACACATATATACATTCAAATCAAAAATGTTCAATTTTAAACAACATTTAAATTAAGCAAATCAGCTCATAAAATCTTCCCATATGCCACATAAGCTTATTGATTAGTTTGACTAGTCAAAGTATTCAAAAAGGGTAAAAGTCCATGCTTAGGTGGCTTTGCCACATTGGAAAGTCAAAGTATCCTGATAACTCCATATTTATATACATTTGGTGGCCGGGAGGGTTAGTTGGCAGCATCCTAAAGCCTTTATCTCTCTCCAATCCAAGCTAAGTAATCATTAGGGAGAAGGATAATGGCACACCTAGCTCAAAGCCTTGGCCTTACTCTACCTTTTCCAAAACATTCAATTCAAGCAGCCTCCAGCACATATCAAGGTTAACTTAGCTTCACCATCTATAAATAAGCCTTCTGCAGCTATTAGAATGGTTGGTAATAGTTTTGAGAGCCTAATTTGATAAGAGAGAGAGAAAGAGAGAGGAAGGATAATTACTATAGTAGATCCTAAACCAGCCACCAACAGCTCTTGGGCCCTTGAAGGAAGTTGTAGAGGATTCAAATACCTTTCCAATAAGCCCAAGAATACAAAAAATCCATCCACATGAATGTAAGATATCTCAACTTTTCTCTTAAACTTCAATTTGAAACTACAGAAAATCTACAACACATAAAGCCTCCAAATTTTAGGTGTTGGAAGATTAGGCTGCCATAAACCCCTATTTCAAATTTCCTTTAATTTGGATGAGTATTTTTGAAAGTTAGGGCCATTTAAAATTTTAGTTCATTTTTGAACTATTAAATTCGGCTCAATCATAGCCGTCCGATCGCTTCATCTACGCGATCAAACGTCCCACAGCGTGCCATGTCGCCCCTTTAGAACCGCATGACTCGTCCAGGATTCAAACACGGGTCATCCAAAGTATTTTAATGACTGGATTATGAGTTATTTGAGATTGTTTAAAATCTATTTTTCATAATTTTCTCATAATCTAATGGTCAAATTGATCCCAAATTTCAGTGAAATATTTTTGAGCATCTTAAGCATTCCTTATATTTTTCTTAAGCCGAGATGCTCAAAAGATTACTGTGATATGAATTTTATAAGTAATGGGCCCATTTTAGAACCAAAACTTTGAAAATTTATAACTCTCCAAATTGATAGAATTACGTTATCTGATTAGTATGGTATACTTGCATATGTCCCAGGGTTAGGTGATCAAAATTTCAAACCTATTTAAATATTAGTGGTACCTAAAAAAAATAATTAAGGCTAATATCTAGTTAACTTAGAAAATTTCTAGGAAATGTTACACACACCCAATAGAAGTGAAACTTTAGAACATTAAACATAGTGATATTTTACACCTTAGGACCAAATTTCACTGGACTTGGAGGTCATTTGGTCAAAAGATCAACAAAGTGAAAATTCAGCCCTTTTAGGGAATAAAAAATTTGAAAAAATTGTAATTATTTCAAATTAATTCCAAAATTTTGAAAAAATATATCAAATTAACCAGAACTCTATCCTTAACCAAAGAAAATTATGGAATTTAGTCAAGTACACTTCCAGTGCATTCCTCATGAGAGCAATAAATTGACTGATTTTTGTTCTCACTTTGCTTTAATTGGTTCTTTTTCTTTTCATGATGTTAATAATAGGGATTTCCCCTCAACTCTGTTGTCATTGTTGAGGGAAGATAGTGACAGGATATAACTTTATAGTTGGCTTGTTACTTGTATTTTCCTTTACCTTTTTAATTAATGCTAATGCAAATTTCAAAAAAAAAAGAACAAAGAAAATTAAAATCAATTTTATTTGACTTCATGTTTGAGGACAATTTATTTTTAAGTAAAAATCAATATTTAATTAATTTAATTAATTAAAAAAAATTAAAAATTCCATAAAATCCCAAACACTTGGGAATCTCTCCTTAGGTCATTCGTGACCTTTGGAGTTGATTTTATGGAGTAAGGAGTTCATTTAGAGCAAAATTATTAAAAGGCTCTTAATTAAACTAATTAAATAATTCAAATAAATGGACAAACTTTAAAAAATCATAACTATTTATAAAAAACTCCAAATTGAGCAAACTAAAAGGCATTGTACTCCATATAAGATCTAATATTTATTAAAAAATATTATATCATAAAAAATCAAATAAATCAAAAAGTTAACTTTTTGGTCAACTTTAGTTTAAATTTTACTAAAACTTCAAAAATTCATAACTAATTATAAAAAAATCCAATTCTGCCAAATTTAAAGCCTAATTACTCATGTTTAGGTCTAGTATTTGAGAGAAATATCAAAACCTTAGAAATCATAATCAAAAAGTCTCTCTTTAACCCCTTTAATTAATATATTTAATAAATTCAAATAATTCAAAAAAATTCAATAATAAGCCAAAATTCCAAAAATTATAAATTTGATTAATTAATTAGTCAACCAACAGTTTAATACATAAAAACCACTCCGAAGATGAAGTTTTTAGGATGGACTACTCCGGGCTGCGGGACTAAGTGTCCTAAGGAGGTTCCTCGAGCCTAGTAGGATAATGACATAAACGAATTAAATAGAGTGCAAACCTTGAGTCAAATCATTATTAATTATTTAACTCAATTAAAATCTTTAATCTAATTATATCAATAAGGTTTTTAGGATAGATTACTCCCCGCTGTGGGGCAATGTGTCCTAAGGAGCCCTAGTTCCTCGAGCCGGCGGCACAACGCCAGGAACCGGTTGATGAAAAACATAAATTAATATATCTTTAAAAATAGACACTAATTAATTAAATTAAAATTTTATTAATTCTTAATCTTTCTTTAATTAAACTCATTCAATCAATTAACCTTTAAAATCTATTTTAACTTAAACTCTAATACACTGATACTTAACTTTTAATTTGAATCTTTCCTTTGACCTTAACAAACTTAAACTTTAAAAAACTATAACAAACAACCTAGTTTAGGATCTACGCCAAACACATGGCCTGCTTCATACACTTTAGATGGTTTTTTAGGACAACCACTTCTAGACCTAGGCTTGGCCTGTGTTTACTTTTCAACTGTGTGTCGTGATTTTTGAGGTTTCAATGCATGCCGGTTGTTAATATTACTGTGATTATTTATTTAATTTATGCAATCTGTCATGTGATTTATGGGCGTTAGATTTACTATTAGGATTGGGGAGATTTAAATGATGGTACAATCTTATGTAGATAGCTATGCTCATTTTGGGCATTGAAATAAAGGGGGCAAAAGTTAAATTTAAATTAATGAAATTTTTGTAGGTGCTCCAAAATGCTGAGTCCCACTTTAAAATTTAAAAGAGCATCGCCAAGTGTGGATAGTTTGAGCATTTAAATTTTATTATATTAACTTCTAGGGATGATTTAAATATAATTGCTTAGCATAACCCTTCAGGTTGTTCAAGTCTAGATTTTTAATTTTTATTAAATGTAATTCAAATTTATTGAGTTGAATTTCAAAGTGATATTTAAGAGGGTATACATAAGTATCCAACCTAGATTCCAAAGAGGAGAGAACATCCCTTAGGGGAGGGTACTCCTCCATTTGGAAGACTAAGTTAGGATAGTTTCAAATATCCAAAGGGAAAAGAAAATACCCCTTTCAAGGGCGAGTTTCTTTTCATTTAGATATCCGGACTCGATAGATCCAAAAAAGTTTGTAGAAGGATCAAGAAGTGGATATCGAGAAGAATCCCATTTTGAAATTCACTTGAGTCTTAGGAGTAGAATCGGGCTGTTGTCAGTGGTACCCGGCCAGTTTACTTCTACAGATCCTTGGTTGTAATATTAAGTGGCACTTGTCAAATGGACTTTCAATTTAAATATTATTTTAATTAATTTGATTGATGGGTTAATTGCGATATAAGATAGCATGCTTTTAGTAGTTTTTTGATGATTTTGCATGTCATTCTTTGACTTTTCCTGGAACCCGATCGAAGGCTTGTGAGGGATCGCAAAAACTTTTGCTACTTTAATTAAATTAAAAATTTTAAGATAATATAGAAATTTTAATATTTTATAAAGTAAGCTCAGGATCACTGGAGTTCACATTATATTTTATTATACTTTCTTTCCATTGTTAGGCACCTCCCTGCCTACAGGTTTTGGCAAACCACCTGGCCTATAAGGGTGCAGATGTGTTAAGGGGAATCTGTGCAATTGCTATGGAAAAATCTATTTTTAAGCCTTTTTTAAACTGCTTCATATATGATTTTAAGCATTTATCAATTCAACTAGAATACATTGTATTAGAAACAAATTTAAATGAGTCTAAAAACTTAATTGCATTTACTTTAAGCTTCATACTGCCCAACATAAGTCAAAGGGCCAATTAAGGATTGCTTTAGATGTCAGCCCTATTCTCAAAAATCTATCTTAAATAACATCCCTATCACTCTATATTAAATGATTAGACACATAATTTTGAAGTGCTTAGGTGGTTTAGCTGACTCCCCAATCTAGGCTGGGGTAAGTCTAAAAAATACTAGCTAGGTTTGGATTACTGATTTTTAGTGCCAAATCTAGACTTAGGTTCTGAGGCAAGTTAACACTGAAAGACCTCAACTTTCGTGGAATACAATCTCAACCTTCTAATAAAATTAACAATTCAACTAAAATCTCTTTCAATTCAAATTTAAGCCTAGCACTTAGGATAAGTTGGGGAACTTCTGAACTGTTTCAAAATCTAAAAGCACCTCCTACCTTTCATTCATTAATCTTTAAAATAAATGTTCAACTTTGATCCAATCCTAGTTGAACATCCAATCCTCACCTTCTTTGAGATCAAACTTTAAAATCCCAAAAATAAACTTTCTACATCTATTTTAATCGAGAGTATTCGTAGGAAACTTCAGTTTCTGTGATATAATTAACTACAAGGGCATGCGCTCATAGGAGATTTAGAAACCAAGATGAAATTTCTAAATTCAATTTTTTAAAACCACAATTAATTATCTTTTGGAATATTTAAATCAAAATTAATTATCATTATCGTCATTTTCAAATGATCAATAATAACTGATATTTTCTTCCCTCATGAAGATATATTAATTATTATAGTAACTTTCATTATGAAGTTAATGATAATTCATTCAAATTATTGTAGTTAAATACCTGAGAGAACCATCATTTTAACCCTCCAGGGTCATATATAGTTCTTGTTCGAATTTGACTATAATAATCATGATGAAATTTTAATTCTTTAAATTGAACCCATTAGGGAATGGTATGTTCATCTTCTAAGATGATATATCATTCATAATGATACATTCAATTTAAAAATTAAAATTCAAGAAGTTAAATTACCCAAAGATAATTAACCGTTTTTAAAACATAACTTTCTAATCAAATAAACGGTAGTAGTTTGTTGCAACTAAGCATACTTCCTCGTGGATTTGACACTTTACTCTATCCCCTTATTACTTGATTTGGCAAATATACTTACATATATTAGGTGGGATTTTGTTAATTTTATATCAAAGAAAACCTAAGTTTGCTCCACATCGCCCATAAATCACAAGGCATCATAAAAAGTAGATCAAGACCTCTTCCTATAAATATAATTCCTAGGTGCCATTCTAGCAAGATTTAATGACCTAGGGATCTTAAACACAAACACCAGGAAACTCTAAGTGTGCAAGATTACAAGTAAAATTAAAATTGCACCCTAAAACCTATTTATAAACTCATTAACATTCCAATGCTAAGTCATTCTAGTTAACATGGGTACTAGTGTTGCGGCATAGGGATAGCTAGTTTTTATGATTCTCATCACATAGGGAATTGAAATTGCAAACCTTTTTTACCAAAAGACTGCTACAACGCTACGGTGCTCAAAGCAACCTCCACGTGGTACTTCATCTAACTTATTAATATTTTGACCAACTTTTGCACCATTGGATGGGGTGTTGTTCAATACAATAAAAATTATTAGAGAGCTCAATTTCATGGCACTAAAAGGATGGTGTTGTGACACTCTTAAAGGTGATTGAGCACTGCATCTTTCCAGAGGTAAATTGGCACTACATTTTTGGATTTTTTTGGCACTATAATGTGATTAGCTTAATTAATTTTAAATTAATATCTATAATGGTGTGGAGCTTCAAGGCATAGTGGTTAGGCATTGTGCTAAATTTTTCACATTAACTCTTGACACCCTACATCAAGATTAACATATACAATATTGATGCAAGTCTGGTCAAATCTAAATAAAGGATATTCATACCATAAAAAAGAATGCAAATCATATAAAATCTAATAGAAAATAAGGATGATAAATTGGGTTGCCATCTAAATAGTGCTAAGTATATATTCTTTCACCCAAACTATGACAAAATTATATTAAGATAAGCCAGCTCTACAAAACTCCGATGGCTATTAACATCTCCTCCAAGATAGGGTTTCAATATATAATAGTTAACCTTAAAATCTAAGTAGTTTTAGGAACGCTAATATCAAAACCACTCAATAAGGATACACTTTTATAATAGTGAATGGGCTAATAACTAAGACTAAAGCTTCCCAGGAAATAATTTTAATCATGAATTATATAATTAAACTCTAGGTCGAGGATAAAATTCTTTTTAATGATCTTATAATCATGTTACATTTTAGTTTGGTCTTTCTATAACTTGGAATTTTTAGGTATCATTTATAATTTCTTCAAATTTATTCAACTATACCAACCTTTTTTCTTTAGCATCCAAATGTTATAATTTAATTCATTTTCTACCAAAAAAGCTTTGTAATCAAATACTATGGGAAAATGGAAAGCTTTTCCAAAAATTGATTTATAGGGAGACATTATAATTTGAGTTTTGTAAGTAGTCCTATAAGCCCATAATCCATCATCTAATCTGAGTGACCAATCTTTTTTATTTGGACTTATAGTTTTATCTAAAAATCACTTTATCTCCCAATTGCTTATCTCAGCTTGAGCACTTATTTGTGGATGATAAGTAGTTGCTATTGAAAGTTTGATAGGGATGTTAAGCCCTAATGAACTAGTCTCAAGGCTAACCAAGAGGGGGGTGAATTGGTTATTTTAAAAATATATGAGCAACAGGAAAGATCTTTTCAATAATTTGCAGTGGAAATAAGTAAACACAGAAATGAAAAGATCAACCACAAATTTCATCCAAGCAGTTAATAACAGAAAAGTAAAGAGCAGAAAATAATAGGAAAGAGCACACCAAATTTTATAGTGGTTCGGTCAACTTGACCTATGTCCACTCCCCGGAGCCTCCCCTCCGGGTATTGCACTAACACAAAAGTGACTCTCCTTCTGCTCCCGCAGTAAGGCGGAGAAGCCTGTACAAAAACAACTTTCCACCAACCCGGTGAGGCAGAGAACCTGAACTCCTTTCGCTTCCTCCTGAAGCAGGCAGAGAACCTAGACTCCTTTCGCTTCCTCCTGAAGCAGGCAGAGAACCTGAACTCCTTTCACTTCCTCCTAAAGTGGGAAGAGAACCAGGATCTTCTTGCGAATGATCCTCCCACAGAAAACACCGACAAGATGAGAGACGACGAACGGCGAAGTTGACTCTGATCCTTGCTTGGAGCAACCTTTGTGAATCCCTCACAAACTCCCCCTCACAAGATCCTCACTCTCTCTCTGAAGTTCTCTCTCTCCCTCTCTCAAGGTTTCTCTGGAAAGGAAAGTTGCAAAAGATTTTTCTTGTTAGAAGAAAATGATTTTTTATAGGAGGGCTCAAAATTTGCCCTAAATCTCAACTAGTCCGCCAATATCATCCAGGACGATCGCTAGATCATCCTGTACAATCAGTTCAAAATCACCTGTTTCATCCTGGATGATCTGGCTCTTCTAGACGATTAATAGAAAAAGTTGTTCCGATCGTCCGTGATGACTAGTGTAAATTCTGGAATTTCATCCAGAAGACCGCTCTGGTCATCCAGAGGAACTTATACTGGACGACCTAAAAATGACTTGATCGTCCAGGATGATATGTCTATGATCCTGTACGATTAGTTTAAAAAGTGCCAAAATCATCCTGATCATCGCTCTGGACGAACAGGTAAAATATGCTGGATAGTCTGGATTTTAACACATCGTCCCGTACGTTCCTACGATCATCCTGGATAATATGATCGAATCAATCGGACCTTAATTAATTTCCTTAACCATCAGACTAATTTAGGCATGATTGTAATGGATCGTCCAGGATGATACACGTATCGTCCGGGATGATAAGATCAAATCCCTAAAAATAAAACTTGCCTAACTTGATCTGGCTGCTGAGAATTTCTGATTTGAGCCTATCATCCCTTATGATGGATGGATCATCTAGGACAATCGGCTTAATCAGACAAACTTAACTTGGTCGCTCTAATTAGGGTTTCTATTTTCACTGGATCGTCTAGGATGATGTGAATATCGTCTAGGACAATCTGAACAAAAAATAAACAGAAACTCTAATTCACTCAAGCTCTCCCCCTGAGTGTGTGGGTGCAAGGTTACTTAGCTAGGGGATCAGTTACATAGCATTTGACTCAATAAAGAAAAAAAATACACTAGACCTAGAATTCAAAACAGACTGACTCGAGCTTCGACTGGCTTAAACTTGTAATTAACCCTACGTACCTGAAAGATTAAACTTGCAACCAGAGATAGAAATGTTTGCTATCATCAAAATCATAATCTTTAAAACCAGATTTGCAACAATATTCCCCTTTTTAATGATGGCAAACATTTGTTAAATAGTTTCAAATCAAATAGACAGGAGTAACCAATGCACGTACGAAAGATAAATATCATTTCAAAATTCACTAAATAGAAAATATAATAGGGTGAACAACTACAAAATAAGAGCAATACAAGAAATAACTTGAACAGTACACAAAACTACTAGTCAATCAAAACACTAATTCCCCGTTTTGACATCATAAAAAGGAGGAGGAACAGACACAATAGTACAAGCAGAAAATAACACCAAACAGAAAGCTAAAAAGGAGGCGAATCCTGATCAGAAGGAGGAGGAAGTGGTGGCTGAAAGTAACTGTGAATGGCAGTGAAGTGTGCTCCAAACCAGGTAATGTCTTAGTCGTGCTACTGTTGCTGCTGAGCAACATAGTCATTGACGTGCTGTAGATCCTCAGTGTGCTGCTGCTCCTAGGCAACAACATAAGAATCAAATTGGGCCTCCCATTGGTCGAACCGCTGCACCAGATGATCAAAAGGGGATGCAATATAAATGGGAACATTGGCATCAGGTGCAGCAGGAATAGGAACAACTTCTTCCTCATCCTCAACATCTGGGGCGGGCTCCAGATGTAGTCAGGTACTGTGGAGTACATGGAAGGAATTTTTTATGAAGAAGGAAGGAAGGACATTGGTAGGGACTGGATATTGCAAATCGTATTTTGTCTCCAAAGCATATGCAATGATGTGTCCTAGAGCTCGATTTGGACGTTGTATATGACCCGGATCCCTAATGGTAGTGAGATGCTTGATATATCCAAAAAGGATATCTGTAGCATTGAATTCCCGGTGGGCCATGGTGTAGTAGGTGGTCAGGGAAACTAAAGTGGTGATGTGAATGCAGTCCCCAGCCTTTGGGATGATGGAGGAATGAAGGACATGTTGAATAGTACGGGCATCCTTAAGGAGGGAAGTGCAACCGTTGTCGTAGTAGGGGGCATTGGTATTTCTAAGGAAGCAATTGGAAACACTCCAATCATAATCAGGATCAAAAGTACGGGTATGGAGTTTATCGCCAATGAAGGAGAGTTGAAGGATATGGTGAAAATCCTGGGTTGTGAGTTCTACAGGTCACCGATTAACAGAGTGAAGAGTGGAGTAGTCAGCGACGATGCGAAGATTTGGAAAAAAGACTTAGAGAAGTTTAAGGATGAATGGGAAGGCCAGGGTAAGGATGAAGGTGAGGCAGGTATGCACAAACAGATCCAGGATATGGTAGGTAAGAGTACAGGGGTTGACAATCTTGGATTATGTGATTCCAACTTCAAGATATCATTGGTAGGCAGCCTGATCGGCTACATTTGGAAAGCGGGGATGTACATTTCCCCCGGAGGAACTTGCACCCTGATGCCTAGATCTCTTCCCACCAGCCATTAGAAGCACAAGAGAGGAAGTATGGAAGGAAAGGTGTGAAGAAAATGGAAGAAAATGGATGTTTAAATAGAAATCGGCCAGATCATCCTGTACGATCATAGGATCGTCCAGGATGATATGAGTAATTATGACAACCAGGACGATTGGTCAAAAAGGTGGTCGGATCATCCAGGATGATCAGAGATCATCCAGGATGATTAGAGACAGGCGATCGTCCCGAGGAGTCCTGCCGGACGACCGTTGACAAAAATTATTATCCAGGATGATTAGGTGGATCATCCGGAATGATATGCAATAAATATATAGGACGGGCAGAATTTGAATCGTCTAATTACTGACATGTGGATCATCTAGGACGATAAGGTGTATCATCCAGGATGATGACCAATAATTGGTGCATTCATAGCCGTTTGATCAGGATCAGGAAGTATGGATCATAACATCGAGGACGATACAAGGATCATTTAGGACGATCACTAATAATTGATGTAACTCAGCCATTTAATCAGAGTGGGATAATTTGAAGGCATCATCCACGATGATGTATAAATCATCCAAGATGAAGATGATCATCCAGGACAATTTTGGGATCATCCAGGACGATATGAAGAACGAGTGAAAAAGATGGATGATGGAAAAGAAAGATCAGGGATCTCAAAAACACATACAATAAAATAAAAAGCAAAAGCAAAGAAAATAAAAACTCGAAATGAGAAACATAAAAACACATAAAAAATAACAATTTTTTTTGTGTTTTTAATCGATCTGCTCCAGTAAATCAAAATTTTCCCTTGATTTTGAATCCAAAAACCAATAAGAAGACGATCAAAAGCGCTGAAATCCAAAAAAGTTGGAAAATCGACTTTCGTAACTCCCACCTCGGACACCTTATAGATGCACATTCCTTTCAAAATAGAAATCCAATTCAGAAGGAAGAAAATAGATCCAAAAAGAGATCCTTTCAAGCCTCATTCCAAAAAATATCTGATATAATAGTATTACAAAGTAAGAAATCAGAAATCATGACTTTTTGTCTCAATCTTTTGAAAATATTAAGGGTGCATGGATTTTTCTAAGACATTTAAAGATCTGAAAGGGAAGAAAGCCTATTTCTTTGTGGGCTAATTTTGTGCCCCTATTTTCAATTTATTTGGCGCTTTGCCCATCTTTTGATTTTTGATACACTTTGTGTATTCTTTCAATTTGTTTTGGCGACATTGTGCATCTTTTTAGTTTGGGCAAATTTTGTGCCGCTTTTTATTTTGGCGCTCTTTGTGTATCTTTTGTAGGCTTTCTCCCTCTCAAAATCATTAAAGAATCTCAGCTGTAAAATTACCTTCTAGACATAAGAGACGATAAAGCTCACTCTCTACAATAAGGAAGAGTAATTCACAAAACAAAAACCATACATCGTACGATAAGTGCAATCACTTGGTTCAAAAAATCATAACAATGACTTAAAACTTTGAAAACACTATTTATATGAGGTAGATTACTATAGGAAGATAAAATAGATCTCTACTTCAAAAACCAACTTTTTAATTTTGAAGAAGATTTTTATCCAAAAGAAATAATACACCATTAAAGGAGTTAGAGAAAGAGAAATAATCATCAATGTTACTTCCCTTTAACAGATCCAGTGGAATTAATCACTGCTTACAAGCTTCAAAACAAAAAAATAAGGCAAAATTTTTAGTCACAAATCCAATTTATCAGCAGTAGTGAGCAGTGATCAGATTTTGAAAAGCATAAAACAGTAAGTAAAAACCAAGTAGGAAATCGCATCAAAAAAAATTTGAATCAAGCTAACAACAAGATTAAAGTAAAAATCAACAGAAAAATAAAAATCAACATAAAATAGATAATCAAATTAAACAACTAACTAACAGAAATAGAATAGAAAAAATAGGCAAATCAGAAATCAATAGTCATCAGAATCAAGCATTTATGTCAATCACACCTAATCTGGTCCTCAAAATGCTGAATGAGTCAAAGGCTAGTGGTTTAGTAAATATGTCAGCCAGCTGATTTTCATTTGCTACATGATGTAGCTCAATGTCCCCTTTTGTAACATGGTCCCTAATGAAGTGATGCCTTATATCAATGTGTTTGGTTCTAGAATGTTAGATTGGATTCTTAGAAATATAGATGGCACTAGTATTATCACACAGAACAGAAATTGTGCCCACAGGTAATCCTAAATCCAAGACTTATTGCTTCAACCAAAGAACTTGGGCCACACAATTTCCTAAGGTAATGTACTCAGCTTCAGCAGTGGAGAGTGCAACTGAGTTCTATTTTCTACTGGACCAGGAGACTAAAGACTGTCATATGAATTGACAAGTTCCAGAAGTGCTCTTTCTATCCACCCTACACCCTACAAAGTTAGAATCAGAATATCTAATAATCTCAAAAGAGGTGCAATGCCTAGGGTACCAGATTCCTAGGTTTGGGGTCCCTAAAAGATATCTAAGAATTCTCTTAACAGCAGTTAGGTGAGACTCTTTAGGATCAGCTTGAACCTAGCATAAAGATAAACACTAAATATAATATCTGTTCGGCTAGCAGTCAGGTAAAGTAGTGATCCAATTATTCCTCTATACTTCTTCTAACTAACAAATTTTCCACTTGAATCCTTATCTAACTGAACAGAGGAGCTCATGGGAGTGTTGACTGGCTTGGCTTTGTCCATTTCATATTTCTTTAAAATGTCCTTAGTGTATTTAGATTGATTGAGAAAGGTTCCATCATCCATTTGCCTTATGCTAAACCCTAAAAAATAGGACAATTCTCCCATCATACTCATCTCACACTCCTTACTCATTATTTTAGAAAACTCATTACATAAATATTTATCAGAAGATCCAAAAATTATATCATCAAAAAAGATCTAGATAATGAGTAAATCAACCCACACTCTCCTGAGAAAAAGGGTGGTGTCTACGCTCCCCTTAACAAACTCTCTTTCTAACAGGAATGTGCTAAGCCTCTCATACCAAGCTCTAGGTACCTATTTCAGTCCATATAAGGCCTTTCTTAATTTTTAAATATGATTTGGATATTGGGAACTCTCAAAACCTGGGGGTTATTCTATAAAAACATCCTCTTTTATTACCCCATTTAAAAAGGCACTCTTGACATCCATTTGAAATAGCTTAAATCCCTTATAACAGGCAAAGGCTAGTAGCACCCTAATGGCTTCCAATCTAGCTACAAGGGCAAAGGTCTCGTCAAAATCAATCCCTTCAATCTGATTATACCCCTTAGCCACAAATCTTGCCTTATTCCTAACCACCACACCAGAATCATTCATCTTATTCTTAAAGACCCACTTGGTTCCCACTATACTTTGATTTCTAGGTCATTCAACTAGCTCCCAAACATCATTCCTTACAAATTGATTCAATTCCTCTTGCATAGCTAAGATCCAAAACTCATCAGAAAGGGCTTGATTGATGTTGGTGGGTTCAGTCATTGAGATAAAGGCAGAGTGGTTTACTTCCTTCTTAAGTCCATGCCTAGTCCTAACACCTTCAGAAAGGTCTCCTAAGATCAGTTCTTTCGGATGACTCGAAGAAAATCTCCAATCTCTAGGCAAAGTGTTTTGAGGATCTACCCTTTCCTCCAGATTTGGATTTTCAACCCCTTGGGTAATCATCGCTACCTCTTCTTCTTCCTCAACTCTAGTCACCATAGGATCAGATTCATCAAATACCACATGAGTTGTCTCTTCCAGCACCAAAGTCCTCTTATTAAACACCCTAAAGGATTTTGGAAATATTGATGTTCATAACAAAGGGGTTTGGCGTGTTTCTACGGTGTATGGGAGCACTGATATTGTTAAAAGAAGGGAAGTTTGGAATAAAGTAGAACATCATTCTTGTAAGGATATTCCAGCAGTTGTAGGTGCGGATTTCAACTATTTGATGGATGCCAATGACAAAAGAGGTGGTAGGAAATTCTGCTTTTCTCAAGGTCCTAAGGAGATGAAGGCTTTTCTCTTAAATAACGATTTGCATGATGTTGGATTTATTGGACCAAGATTTACTTTGTACAATAACAAGATGGATGGAGCTCGTATTTTGGAAATATTGGATAGATGCTTTCTGAACTCTAAGGCAATGGATTTATCTCAATGGGTGGTGGTGAGACACCTTACAAGGGTTGCCTCTGATCATTGCCCTATTTTGGTCAATTTGCTGGAGAATAGCTTTAAAATGAAGAAGTTTACTAAATTTGAAGATTCTTGGGCTTCCCATCATGCTTCATTTGGGGTGGTAGCCAAAGAATGGTCTAGGAGGGCTGTCGGCATCTTTTCTGAAATTCTTAGTTTAAAATGTAGAAGAGCATTAGGAGCTTTGTTTTTCTGGAGCAAAGCTAAACTTCAAGACCTTAATGTTTTGAAAGACAAGTTAAAAAAGGAGATTTTGGATTTGCAATCAGAGGAGGCTATGGAAGGATATCTTTCAGTGGAAAAATTGAAAATGCTTAGAGCCAAGGTGGAGGAGCTCAACTGTACGCTTGCAAGATTAAACACTTGGTGGAGGCAGCGATCTAAGTTTAATTGGCTATCTGATGGGGACCTAAATTCTAGGTTTTTTCACTCTTATGCAAGTGCTAGACGGAACTCTAATTGGGTTTATAAGATCACAGATCATAGCGGTAACTTGGTAGAAGATCCTGAACAAATTGAACAGGTGTTTATTGATTTTTTTAGCATAAAATAGCAGCATAGGGATTATTCTTTGGATGGATGGCCTCCGCCTTTATGTATGCTGAATTCTGAAGATAAAACCAGTTTGGAGATGGAACTCTCTTGGATGTTGAGTTATGAAGGTGTTATTATTGAAGGCGACAATGTCAATATCATCAATTACCAGCGTAATTTCAGTAAACATCTTACAAAGACGGTGATTGATAAAGGTTTGGAGGAGTTTGATTTCTTGAAGAATTTTAAGCATGTTATTTTCAATAGGGTGGGTAAAGAGTGTAATAAATTAGCACATTTATGTGCTAACTTTGCTCATGATAATAACTTTGTTTGGGACACTTTTAATTCGAAGGATATTCCTCCTTCGTTTTTGGCTGTATTTAAGGAGGAGTGTAGCTCTCTCCTTACTTTGTAATTTCTATTCTTTATAATAAATTGCTTTTGCATTCTCTCAAAAAAAAAACACCCTAAAGGATTTCCCCACACTAGAATAGCCTAAGAACACTCCTTCATCAGATTTGGGGTCAAACTTTCCTAAGGATGATTTCCCGTTGTTCAGAATGAAAACCTTACAGCCAAAGGCATAGAGGTGGGACAGGTTTGGAGTTTTACCCTTAATGATCTAATAAGGTGTCTTTTTCACATTGGATCTAACATTCACCCTATTCAGCACATAACAGATAATGATCACCGCTTCAGCCCAAAAGTATTTTGGAAGTGAATACTCAACAAGCATGGCTCTAGCGGCTTCCACTAAGGTCATGTTCTTCCTTTCAACTACCCCGTTCTGCTGAGAGGTCCTAGGAACTGAAAAATTGTGACTAATCCCTTGCTCCTCATAGAAAGTTCCAAACATCACATTTTCAAACTCTCCACCATGATCACTATGAATAGTCAAGATCTCACAACTTAACTTCCTCTGAATCTAAGTGGAGGACTTAAATTCATTAAATGACTCAGATTTATGTGACAGAAATTTAATCCAAGTAAACCTCGAGTAATCATCAATAATCACAAAACCATAGACTTTCCCCCCTAAGGAGACAGTGCTAATGGGTCCAAAGAGATCCATATGTAGGACTTCTAAAGGTCTAGAGGTACTAATGTCCTTAACAGAGTGAAAGGAGGATTGTACTTGCTTTCCTAATTGACAGGCATCACACAGGTGGTACTTAGTGAACTTAATCTTGGGGACACCTCTAACTAAGTCCTTTTGGGTGACTCTCCTAAGGGTTTTCATACTGTCATAACATAATCTCCTGTGCCACAACCAGGACTCATTCGTATTAGTCTTTAAGAAAATTGAAACATCAGCTTTAAAGCAACTTACATCCAGCATGTAGACATTGTTGATCCTTTGTCCCTGCAAAACAATTTTATCATTTAAGGTTAAAATGCAGCAAGTGGGCAAGAATTTCATGTTGTATCCTTTATCACAGAGCTGACTGATGCTCGGCATGTTGTGGTTCAATACATCTACAAGCAAAACATTGTCAATCATAAAATTCTTTAAATCACCAATTATACTTGAACCTACCACCCTCCTGGTGGTGTTGTCTCCAAGTGTAACATTGCCTCCAGCCCTGGCCTCCAATAAAATGAACTGATTTACATCTCTAGTCATGTGTCTTGAACATCCGCTGTCAAGGTACCACATGCTCTGACGAGGTCTTGTGTGAGAGCACACTTATAAAATCATGAAATGTCAAATTTAGAAACACAAACAGGTTTGGGTTCCTTCTTATGAAAAGAAGAATGTAATGCAAGTGTGCTGTGCTGTGAAATAGGCAATTTGGGCCTCCACACCCAATATATACTATGGTGAACAGTGCAGGCGTGGGAGATGTGTCCTAATATGCCACAAGAAAAAACATCTAACACCAGGAAAAGGGTTAACTAATCTATGTGGGTGATAGTGCCTCTTCCTAGGTTTGAATGAAACTTGCTTTGATGATTTTGAAACAGATTCTTTAAAAGGTGGAGGTGCATAAAATTGTGCAAAAGTAGGTGGAATTTTATTTTTCTCAAAAGCATAGATTTTGACACTCAAAAATTCATTTTCTTTTTTCAAACTTGCAATTTCAAATTTCAAATGGTGTTCACTACTATCTAAATAAGATGCATGAGTTTCTAATTCTTTAAATACAGCCTTTAATTCAACATGCGATATTTTTAACAGATCATACTCAATAATTAAATCAGAATGCTTTTTGTTCAACTCATCGAATTCATCAAGTAGTGACATGTGATTGCAATCTATAGTAGGATGATCTTTAATCAAAATTTCATGCACTTTTGTAAATTTAGAAGTTCTAGTTTTAGTCTAGCATGAGTTTTCTTGGGCTTCCTATACGATGCATGAATTCATTCTGACACTTCAAATAAACGCTCGTAAGTAAGCTCACATACCTCTTCCTGGTCAGACTGACCAGGATGATCATCAGCCATCAGACACAAGTTGGCTTCCACCTCTTCAGCTTCAGTCTCAGAGGAGTCGGATGCAGAATCTGCCCAGAATGCCTTTTGAATCCTCTTCTTGTCCTTTCTAAATTTTGGTTTCTCCTCACCCTTTTCCTTACTTGGGTGAGCTTTAAGTGTAGGACAATCAGCCTTTGTGTGTCCAGGCTTCCTGCATTCAAAACAAACAGTATCAGATGAGCCTTTAAAACTTTTACTAGACTTACCCTTATTCCACTTTTGAAAGTTCTTATATTTCTTCCTTAGAAAGCTTTTGAATTGCCTAGTGATTAAGGCAACATCATCGCTATCAGACCCAGAAGAATCAATATCAGTATCATTGGCCTTTAGCACCATAGTTTTCTCCTTATTCTTCTCACCTGCATCAAGCTGTCTTTGGTTCACCCCTTACTCGTAAGCAATGAGTGACCAAAGTAAGTTGTCAATAGAATAATTGTTCAAATCTTTCGATTCAGTAATTGCAGTTATCTTAGCATCAAACGAAGAAGGCAAACATCTCAAAATCTTATTCACTTTTTCATAGTTTGTAAGTTCTCTTCCTAAAGCATGCAAAGAAGTGACAATTTGAGTGAACCTCGTATACATTTTAGAAACAAATTCATTAGGTTTCATGCAAAAAAGTTCGTAGTCATTCAGCAATATGTTTATCCTAGACTGTTTGACTTCAGTTGTACCTTCATAAGTAATACATAGTCTATCCCAAATTTCTTTGCCAATTGTATAAGTAGAAACACGCATGTAATCCTCAAATTTGAAGGCACAGAAAAAATAGTTCAAACATTTGGCATTCAGTTGGGCTAAGTCACGATCATTAAAAGTCCAATCAGTAAAAAGCAGTTCAGTTTTAACATTTTTTTTTTGAAAAATGCAAATAGCATTAAATGAAGCAAGAAATTATAATGTACTTAAAGCAAATCTATAGCATTACATTCCTCCTTCAATAAAGACATAAATGAAGGAGGAATGTCCATACTACTAAACCATTCCCAAAGAAAATCACCCTGTAAAGCTAAATTCGCACAAAGTTGAGCTAATTTATTACAACTTCTACCGGAAAAACTAAAAGAAGTTTGATTGAACTCAATAAGAAATGCCAGATCCTCCTCCACCAACTTATTGTTCTTGAAGTCCTTCCAAGCTCTTTGAAGTAACTTTATAATATAGACATTATCTCCCTCTATAATAAGTCCATGATACTTAAACATCCATTCTGGAATAACCTTCTTCAAAACCCGAAAAGCCATGAGCTCCAATAGTGATATGTCCCAATGTTTACACTTGGACCCAAGAGCAAGTAAAAATCTACCTTTGTTGTCTCTAAACACACCACCAATACCAGCACTACTTTTGCTTAACAAGGCCACATCAATATTAACTTTAATCCAATTGGTGGGAGGAGGGTGCCATGATAAAAATAGCTTACGCTGATTAATACCCCAGTTATCCAAATTGGAATTGATATGTGCCGAAACAGCTGCCAAGGACACTATGTTTTGAGCAATCACCACCACATTATCCTCTTTCTCACCATGCACAAGCTTATTTCTACTCTTCCAACAAAGAAAAATAGCTGTACTATAAATATTAACCATGAATGGATTTGATTTTGAAAGCTTACTAAACACCTCATTGCAGTTTTTGAAAGAATTAAGAATCAGAGTTTGATATCCCCATATACTGAGAATTTTTAAAACCTGCTGTAACTTTGCACACCCAACAGTTATATGAACATTATCCTCCATAACCTTGCAGCCTCTTGGACAATTAGCATGATCAATAATCCTCCTATGGTTCAAAAAGAAATACGTAGGAATTGCATTATTCAGCATACGCCACCAGAAGAGCTCCACACGAGGATTCTGACGGATCTTCTTCATCCAGCTCCAGTAAACACAATCTCCCGAGCTTCTCCAAACAGCTTCCATAGCCATTGCCGTAATTGACTTCCCCATCTCTTTTATCAACAGCTCAAGATGATCCTTACCAACATAAAGATACATTTTGATTTATAAGATTAAAGCAACCAAGTCTTTGCCAAAAAAATTCTGCAACAATTGCATCTTCTAAGCTCCATGTTCAATAAAGCTATTAAGGCCATATCCAACCTCCTCCACATCCGCTACAAATGTTGGCCATTTATTAATACTCCTATCCATAATCCAAACATCATGAAGAATATTAATAGAGCACCCATCAGAAATTTTCCACCTCACCATAGGCCGAAGATAATCCATATCAGATAACAAGATCTTCCAAGTAATAGAATTTCCCCTCTTGAAAGACATATTCCAGATTTCTGAACCATACTTCGCATGTAAAACCATATTCAATAATGACTTGGGATTATTAATGAAATTCCATGCAAACTTCGCACGTAGAGGCCCTACTTTTGAAACAGCCGAAAATAGACCACATCCTCCCATTTCCTTTGGCTTACAAAGCAAATCCCAAGCCACAAAATGCATACCATGGCTCCCATCATACTTCTTCCAAATAAAAACTCTACACATCATGTCCAGTTGTTTCAAGACCCCCATTGGCACCAATGAGCGAGTAGACAATTAAATTGGTAGAGAAAGATAAGCTACCCTCACCAACACCATCCTTCCTTCCCAAGAAATGCACTTCTTCCCCCACGCATTCAACATGTTCAAAGCAACTTCCAACAAATTTTGAAAATCAGAGGCCACAAGCCTCTTCAAAGCCATCTTTACTCCCAAATAAGAAAATCTTCACTAGCTGAAACCTGAACAAAATAGCCGCAGCTTTCCTGTCTTTAAGCCTAACCGACTTCCCAAACATCAAGGCTGATTTATTTACATTTATCCTTTGCCCAGACCACCTACAATAGTTCTTAATAATCTTCTTAACTCCTTTCAAGCTATTGAAAGAAGCTTCAAAGAAAATTATAACATCATCTGCATAAAGTAGATGTGAAATTTTTGGAACATTAGGTGCCACTCAAATCCCCACAGTATCACCCTTGTGAAAGAAAGCATTGGACAACAATTGGGAACATAGGATAAAAAGGAAAGGTGACAAAGGGCACTCTTGCCTAAACCTGCTTCTTGCCTCTATCCAATCCAAATTATTTCCGTTTATAAGTATAGCAAATCTTGGTTCCACCACCAAATTCAGAACCAGCTAAGAGAACATAACAGGAAAATTTAGATAGTGAACCACTTGCCTTAAGGTAGACCACCCCATACTATCATAGGCTTGTTCCATATCTATCTTTAACGCCACTTGTCCCTTTTTAGATTTTGAAATCCGCAACTTATTCAAAATTTCTTGGACCAATAAAACATGATCAGAAATTGATCTTCCTTTCACAAACGCTGCTTGCTCAACCGAAACCACTTTATGGATTACTCCCTTCAATCTATTAACCAATATCTTTGCAACAAACTTATAAACGGACAAGCAAAGACCAATATGACGAAAACTCGAAGCCATCAAAGGATTATTTACCTTGGGGATTAGCATAATTAAAGTTTCTTTCCACAAAGGAGAAACAACTCCTTCTAAAAAAAATCTCCTGATAGCTTCCCAAACATCTTCATGAATGATCTTCCAATAGTTCTTAATGAAGGAGAATGTAATTCCATCCACACCAGGAGCTACATTATTACCCAAGCTATCCATAACGTCCTGCAGCTGCATTCTGGTAAGCTTCGTATCCAAGAATTTCCTGTCACAATCCTCAAGCACTCGGACAGGACTTGGCCATTCTTGCAGCAAGTAGCACCTATCTCTCCATTTGTTTCTAAAGAAGTCCATGATAATATCATCAATAGCACACTGATTTTCAGTCACCACACCATCATTATCCTTGAGTTGTTTGATCCAATTAATGTTCCTCCTGGCATAAGCAAAAGAGAAAAAAAGATAATATTTGCATCCCTTTCTTCCATCCACCTTGCTTTCGCTCTTTGCTTCCACCATGTAGCCAACCGAGCAAGTGTCACATTTAATTCATGAACTTTGGCTCTTAACAATAACAGTTTATCATCATTCAAAGCACCTTCGGCCTCTTCCAACTGTAATTCAAAGATTTCCTTCCTCAATGATTCCTTCAAACTCTTGAGGTTAGCAAGTTTTGATTTACTCCAATAGAATAAAGCTTTAATAGACCTCATGAATTTTGAGTTCAGAAGATGAGCTGGATCTCCACTAATACCCTTCCTCCAAGTCTCCCGCACGATCACAGCTGCAGCATGATATGAGGACCAAACATCCTCATACTGAATCATCCTTTTAAGAGGAACAGTTGGCTTAAATACTTTCAAAACAATCGGGCAGAGATCTGAAGCTATTCTAGACAGATGCTTAACCGACGGCAAGTGAATAGTATTAATAGCCTCAAAATTTAGTAAACACCTATCCAACCTCTCCAAGATTCTAGCACCCCCAGATTTATTATTGCACCAAGTAAACTTCGGTCCTACAAAAGCCACCTCATGAAAGTCATTGTCATTTATAAACATTTTCATGTCCTTAGCGCCATGTGAGAAACAAAATTTTTTCCCACCCCTTTTATCGACTTGGGTTAAAACATAATTAAAGTCCCCCCCAATCACAGAAGGAAGATTAGTAGCTGAATTCACCTCTAACCTATTCCATAACAACTTCCTCCCATACATGTCCCTGCTACCATACATTGTAGTAACAGACCAAACGCCTCTATTAACCACATTCAATTCTCCCATAATAAATTGAGAAGAAGCTTCAATGACTGAGAATTTTTCTAGATCTGATCTCCATAATACCATAATCCCACCAGATAAACCATCAGAAGGAAAAATAAAGAAATCCCAATCAGTGCCCAAAAACTTATTAATCTGCACTCTATCAACAGAATTGACCTTAGTCTCCACAAGCCCCACAAAAAACACATCATGCTCTCTCACAAACTCTTTCAGATATAGAGAGGCCTCTTTCTTCTTTGCCCCTCTACAATTCCAAAAAGCCAATGAAGTCATTTAAGAAATAATAGGGGAATCACCCCCGCCAGCTCTATAAACAGTTGTTTCATTCAACCTCCTACGGCCAAGGATATTATTAGCACCAAGGGAATTAAGCTCTTTAAGAAATTTTCTACTTCCAGATGATCGAGAATATCCTCCCACAATTCCATTATTTTTCTCAACCATACCCTGCTTCCCCTCTAATTCAGCCACTTCCTCCAACACCTTTCCCAAAACAACTCCTTATCCATCAGCCAGGTTCACCTGAGGAGATGCCACTATATTCACCTCATCATCATTCACTTGAGCATCCAACCGAACACCCATAGAACCATTCTCCTGACCCATATTAGAAAGAAGCTCATACATATTTTCCGTGACAACCGCAGTTGCAGAGCCTCCTTTATCATGACTCTCCTTTTCAGAATTCGGTGCAGCATCCACAGGGACTTCACCCAGCTCAGTATTAGACATTTTTCTCAACTTGTTATCCACACCCTTCACCAGCTGATCAGACCCAACAGAAATTGAGCAATTATTGCCTTTATGACTGTCCACAGCACTTTTCTTTTCTCCATACACTTAAGTTTTACTCCCAAAGGAAACACCATTCCTTTTAGCAAAGTTAGAACCATTATTCTTAAATTTTTTCCTACCATAATTGACATGTATCCATGGTCCATAGCCCATATCTACTTCACCACTCCCGTTTACCTCCAAAGTCTTCCCAACAATATTACCTTCCCCCCAAAGCAACTCCACCATGTTTTCCCCCATCTTTAATCAAATGAGTACAGTCATTTTTTAGATGCCCAATTTTACCACATTCAAAACAGAGTATTGAAATCCCTTCATATTCAACATTTTGAAAAAACCTTCCATTGCAACCTTCCACCCAAACACCAAAAGGGAGCTGACTATCTAAAAGAATTCGAACACAAACTCTAGCAAATTCTCTCCTCCCCCATTGAAACATATTCCCATCCAACAACAAAGGCTTACCTACTTTAGATGAAATCATTCCTATATTGATTTCATCCCACCAGTGTAACGACAAATTAGGAAACCTTATCCACACTGGAGCATTAAGCCCTTTTAGAGAAGCGGGAGAAAACATTGGAGACCATTTATCAAAACCAATAATGCTGCCCTTAACATACCACGGGCCTTCCATCATAATAGAGTCCAAGGTGGAGATTTCTTCAAAAGAATAGAGCACCCATCCTACTCCCAGACCTGTGATATGGAATTTCCCAAACTGTGTCCATTGTCGTCTTAATTTATTACAAACCACATGGAATGGTAAGTTATCAGCAAAAACTTTCACCACCAGTGCATTTTTGAGTTTTTCTATATTTTCCTTCTCCCTAACACAGTCCAACCTTACCGCTATACCATCATCAGTCATACATGAACCAAAATCTACCTCATCAATCCTAATATTCTTCTTTCTGGTCCAAGCATTCGCCAATAGTTTCCCATCAGCTTCCCCTATGGTTATGGTAGGTAATCCTTCATCCACATGATCCAATACTAAAGCCCCATCAACAATATTCTTACGCACTTTCTCACGGTCATCAGATTCCATTAAATTTCCTCCCTTTGGCAAAACCTCAGGAACCTTATCTACAACAAGATTAATAATTTTGCCATCCAAAACTAGTCCTGATGACAACGATGTTCTAGCATCCAATTTAGCCAATGAAATAATTGTCTTGCCTTCAGATGGTTTACTCTCAGAACCATGAATTTCATTGTTAACATTATTTAGGAGCTTCGTATTTATCCTTGGCTGGAGGTCAGGGATTGCATTTGAAATTTCAAATTTATTAACATTGATTTTCATGTTCGACGAAGTAGCCACATTATTGGCTTAGGAGTGGATTACGCTGGACTGGATAAAATGCCCTTACCTTTTCCTTCTACAAAGTCCTTCTTCTTCAAACCAGATTCAGATACCTCCTTAATAACAAATGGCCGATTCATCCTCTTCCAATGTTCATCATCTACAGCAAACCCATGGTTTCTTAGCCGATATTGATCATCTTTCCTTCGTCCGGTTGCTCCATTACGTTGAAAAATAGATGTTATCGGAGTTGCAACTGGCCGACGGCCATCTCCCGCCACTGCCCAATGTGGCGACAAAAGCGGACTGCACCCGACAGTAAGAAATTTTGAAAAAATGAACTTTCTCTCTCCTCCTCAAAATGTGGACTTTTTTTTGAAGATTTCAAGAATACAACCCGGGAATCCACAGTTTTAATATTGTTAATCATTCTAAAAGGGGGTTCATAGCCATCCTTAACACGCATCCACATGCGATAATCAATTGATTGAAGAAAAGTGGACATGCGAGTTTTCCAAAAATCAAAAGGTATGTTATCAAATAATGGCGGTCGTGTAATTGAATAACCTTCAGTAGTATTACAATTACCAAAGTTAGCCATGGATCAAATTCAAAAGTTTTTAAACTTAGTTTTTGAATCCGGCTTTGATACCACTTGAAAGTTCGATAGGGATGTTAAGCCCTGGTAAACTAGTCCCGAGGCTAGCCAAGAGGGGGGGTGAATTAGTTATTTTAAAAATTTGTAAGGAACAGGAAAGATCTTATCATTAATTTGCAGTGGAAACAAGTAAACACAAAAATGAAAAGATCAATCACAGATTTCACCGAAGCAGTTAATAACAGAAAAGTAAACCAGATTTTCTAGTAGTTCGGTCAACTTGACCTACATCCACTCCCTGGAGCCTCCCCTCTAAGTATTGCACTAACACAAAAGTGACTCTCCTTCTACTCCCACAGCAAGGCGAAGAAACCTGTATAAAAACTCCTTTCCACCAACCCGATGAGGCAGAGAACCTGAACTCCTTTCGTTTCCTCCTGAAGCAGGCAGAGAACCTGGACTCCTATGCTTCCTCATGAAGCAGGCAGAGAACCTGAACTCCTTTCGCTTCCTCTTGAAGCAGGCAGAGAACCCGGATCTTCTTGTGAATGATCCTCCCACAGAAAACACTGATAAGACAAGAGACGACGAACATAGAAGTCGACTTTGATTCTTACTTGGAGCAACCTTTATGAATCCCTCATAAACTCCACCTCACAATACCCTCTCTCTCTCTCTAGGTTTCTCTCGAAAGGAAAGTTACAAAATATTTTTCTTATTGCAAGAAAATATCTTTATAGGAGGGCTCAAAATTTTCCCTAAATCTCAACTGGTCGGCCAATATCATCCAGGACGATTGCTAGATCGTCCAGGACGATTGCTAGATCGTCCTGTATGATCAGTTGAAAATCTCCTATTTTAGCCTGGATGATCTGGCTCTTCTGGAAGATTAGTAGAAAAAGTTGTTCCGATCGTCCAAGATGATTAGTGTAAATTCAGGAATTTCATCCAGAAGATCGCTCTGGTCGTCCAGAGGAACATGTGCTAGATGACCTAAAAATGACTTGATCGTCCAGGATGATATGTCTATTGTCCGTTATGATTAGTTCAAAAAGTGTCAAAATCATCCTGATCACTACTCTGGACGTACAGGTAAAACATGCTAGACGGTCAGGATTTTTAACACATCATCTCGTACGATCCTGTGATCATTCGGGATGATATGATCTAATCATTCAGATCTTAATTATTTTTCTTAATCACCTGACTAATTTAGGCATGATTGTAATGGATCATCCAGGATGATACATGTATCGTCTGGGACAATCATATCAAATCTCTAAAAATAAAACTTGCCTAACTTAATCTGGCGATTGAGAATTTCTGATTTGAGCCTATCGTCCCGTACAATGGATGGATCATCTAGGATGATTAGCTTAATCAGACATACTTAACTTGGTCACTTTAATTAGGGTTTCTATTTTCACTGGATCCTCCAGGATGATGTGAATGTCGTCCAGGATGATCTGAAAAAAAATTAACAAAAACTCTAATTCACTCAAGCTCTCCCCTTGAGTGTGTGTATGCAAGGTTACTTAGCTAGGGGATCAGTTACATAGCATTTGACTTAATAAAGAAAAAAAAAATACACTGGACCTAGATTTCAAAATAGACTGACTCGAGCTTGGAGTGGCTTGAACTTGTAATTGACCCTGCGTACCTAAAAGATTAAACAGGCAACCAGAGACAGAAATGTTTGTTATCATCAAAATCATAATCTTTAAAACCAGATTTGTAACAGCTATCCTTTTCTTAATTAAATTTTGTAAATTAGATTTTCAACTCAATTATTACATAAATGGTTACTTCCGTCACTTTTGTTGACTCTAGCCATTCCAAATCTAGAAAATATATTTTTCTTTAAAAATATAATTACTATCTAAGAATTAGTTCTAGGAGTTGTTATTCCTTCTATCCACTTAGAGACATAGTCAACAACTATAAAATTATATTGACTTCCAAAGGATTGAACAAAAGGACCAATATTCTAAAACCTAAATATAAAAAATTTCAACTTCAAGCATATAATTAAGGGCATTTCATCTCTTTTAGAAATGTTGGCTACTCTCTGGCATCGATTACATCATTTAACATAATCATTTAAATTTTTAAATAGGTAGGCCAATAAAATGCATATTGATGGATCTTAGAAGTAGTTTTAAACCCAAAATGCTCAATACTAAGAAAATGACACTAACTTATGATGGGTTTAATCAGATTTTTAGGGACACACTACCAAATAATTTTGTCTTTATACTTGATAAATAGATAAGACTCATCCAAGAAATAAAATTTAGCATCATACATGGGTTTATGCCTTTGTATGTATGGCATGCCAGTGGGAATAACACCACTAATAAAGAAATAAATAATGTCAGCATAGAAAGGCATTCTCTAAGAATGTATTGAAATTAGCTTTTCATTACAAAAAAAATTTATTAATATTATTATTATTATTAGTATTATCATCAAACTATTCCCTCTCCAATCTAGAGAAATGGTTGGCCACCTAATTTTTAGAACCTTTCCTATCCAAAATCTCTACATCAAATTCATATAGCCATAAAATCCACCAAATTTATCTAGGCTTAGCATCTTTCTTAGTTAATAAGTATTTTTTTTAAGATGAAATAGCAATAACATTAAGATAAAACCTATAACAAACTACCAGTACAATCACATTCCTCCTTTAACATTTGAAGAAAAGAAGGAGGAATGTTACACTTACTAATATCATCCTAGAAAAAGTTACTAGTAAGAGCAACATTAGCACATAAATCGGCTAACTTATTAAAATCCCTATACACAAAACTAAAAATAACATTATTAAAATTTGTAAGGAATGAAAGCTCTTCATTACAAGTACCAGTCTTCAAACCAGCCATATTCTTCTTAACACCTTGAAGGAATTTGATGACATTAGCATTATCCCCTTCAATTATAATTCCTTTATATTTCAACATCCACTCTTGCATTATCGAACCCAATGAACAAATAGCTAACATCTCCAACCTCGTTACATCCTAATGTACACCACTATAACCAAATGCCAATAAAAACCTTCCTTTAAGTTCCTAGAACCCCCCCCCCCCCCCCCCCCCCCCCCAACACCAGCCTTATAAGACGGTAGTAAAGAAGCATCAATATTTACTTTTATCCAATTGGGAGGAGGAGGGTGCCAAAAAATTCTTAAACAGTTGATCAGACTGATTAACACCCCAGATGCCTGAATTCATCATAGCACAACAAGCTAAAGATGAAGAGAGGTAAAATTAATAGAATAAGCAGCAATCACCAAGCTACTATCAACCTTTCTACCATGAATAGCTTTATTCCAAGATTTCCAAGATAGATAAATAGTAGTACAATAATGCTTGACCAAAAACACCTTCTTGGAAGAGCACCACTCCAACCATAGGCAACATCCATCAAAAGAAAGAAATACTAGAATATTGAATCTACATTTATTCCAAATTTGGATTACCTGAATGAACATTAAACAAGTCATCGCCACATGCTCATAATCCTCCACCACCATACAGCCTCACATAAATTATCTTCTTTTAATTTTCTATGAACCAAAAATTGGGATGTAGGAATAGCTTTATGAAATAATTGCCACCAGAAAACTTTAACACATGGATTCAATTTTATTTTCTTCATCCAATCCTAATACAAATTCCCATTAAAATGTTGCACCGAAGACTTAAAAGCTAGAGCAGAAATAGATTTCCCAGAACTTTGGTGAATTAGTTCCACTTGATCTTAGGCATCTTAGAAAAAATTTGAAATCCAAAATTAGCATAAGTAGATCTTCACTGAAATATTTATATAGCTCCTCCTTATCACAAACTCCTTCTGTTATGAACTTGTCCACCATCATATCATAGCTACCTTAACTTGTAACAAACATAGGCCACCTATTGAAACACTTATCTAACACCCAAACATCCTTGAATACATTAATAGATTCACCATTCGCCAACTTTTATCTAATAATAAGAGTAAGAGCTTTAACACCATCAGAAATAATCTTCAATGAACTAGACGAGCCAATCTTCAACTTAGAATTCCAACTCCGAGTTCCATACTTAGCTTTCAAAATATTGTATAATAGTGAGTCTATTTCATTAAGGAAGTTTGATGCCAATTTTGCCCTTAAAGTCCCCACTTTGCATCCACAAGAATGAAGCCTATGTCCACCCAACTTAAACGGCTTACAAAGTACTTCCCAGCTAAAGTAATGAAGGCTATTCTTCCCATCCTACTTATGCCAAATAAAATTCCTACACATCTTGTCAATTTCAAATAGAACACCCTCAAGAATAAGAGAGTGAGAACACTAGAAAATTTGAACCGAGAGGATAATCAAATTGAAAAGAATTAATCTTCTTGCTAAAGAAATAAATTTATTCCCCAAGCATAAACTTTCCCCATAGATTTATCTAAAATGTGATGAAAATCAGCAGCCATAAGTCTCCTCAAAGCAATCTTCACTCCCAAATAGTTCATCACTTTAATAGGTTTTAAACCCATCAGATGAGATATAATTTTTTTCTTCCTTCTTTTCATAGCTTTCCCAAATATAATGATAGATTTTTTATAATTAATATTTTGTCCAGAACAATTATAAAAATCCAACAAAACATTCCTGATCTCCTTTAACACCTTTATATTAGCTTCAAAAAAAATAATGATATCATCTGCATATAGAAAATAAGAGATCCTAGGAGCATTTGGACGAACTTTGATACCAATCCCATCACCTTTTTGAATCAAAGCATTTGATAGTAATTGAGAACATAAAATAAACAAATACGAGGATAAGGTGCAACCTTGCCTAAACCCACTTCTAGCCTTAATTTAGGTGGGCAAACTCCCATTAATCAAAATAAAAAGTTTGGGATCTTCAACACATTCCATATAAGCCTGGAAAACATCAAAGGAAATCCAAAGTACATTAAAACATGCTTCGAAGTGGACCACCCCTTACTATCATATGCCTACTCCATATCGATTTTGAATGAAACTAAACCTTTCGAGGATTTTGAAAATTTTAATTTATGGAGTTCTTCCTTGATTGCTCAACACATGCTCCGATAGAGACCGCCGTTCCATAAATGTTGCTTGCTCTCCATAAATAAGTTTTGGGATTATGCCTTTTAATCTATTTAAAAGAATTTTAGCCACCATTTTATATATCATCTTACACAAGCTAATAGGCTTGAAGTTAGCCATAACCAAAGGATTATTCACCTTCAGAATAAGCACAATTAAATTTTTCTTCCAATCCACATCCATAATGCCAGTAGAAAAGAAATGATTGATAGCATTCCAAACATCTTCTTTAATCACAACCCAATAAGTCTTGATGAAAGAATAAGAAATCCCATCATTCCCTGGAGAAATATTGCCACCAAGTTGATTCACCACTTCCATAATCTCCTTCATAGATAAACTACCTTCTAGCAATCTCCTATCAGCTTCATCCAGCACACATGAAGGGGGAGGCCAACCGTCTAACACATAATCTCTATTCTGCCATTTATTGTTAAAGAAATTCAAAAAAATTCCTTCAATCAAATTTTGGTCTTCAACTACCACTCCATCTTCATCTTTTATTTTAAAAATCCAATTTGTATTCTTTCTACCACTAGCAAATAAGTGAAAAAACTTAGAGTTAGAATCCCCATCCGCCATCCATTTGACCTTAGCCTGTTGTCTCCAACAGGTGTTCTAAATAGCAAGGGTACTATTAAGTTCATTCACCTTTGATCTAAGAAACAATATCCTCTCATCCAAGAGCCCTGCTCCATTAGCTTCCTCCATCTACAACTCAAGAATTTCCTTTTTAAGATAATCCTTCAAATGATTAAGGTCCTTTAGTTTAGCTTTACTCCAGTAATATAAAGCTTTCAAAGATCTTTTAAACATGGTGTTAAAAATTTTAGAGTAGTTTCCAACAACTCTTTTATTCCAAGTTTTACTTACAATAATAGTCAAAGCATAATAAGAAGCCCAAATGTCTTCAAATCTTATAATCCTCTTAACCTTAGGATTATAATTAAATAGGTTTAACAAAATAGGGTAATGATCTGAAACAATCCTTACAAGATGATGCACCACCATCAAATGAGAAGAATTAATAGTAGATGAATTCCAAAAACACCTATCCAATCTCTCTAATATCCAAGGTCTTCCAACCTTGTTATTACACCAAGTGAACTTAGGTCCAATATATCCAACTTTATGATAATTATTATTTGTTAAAAAAGCCTTCATTTTTTTTGGTCCTTAGGAAAAGATAAATGTTTTCCCTCCCATTTTATCTTCTTTGGATAATAAATAGTTAAAGTCTCACCCAGTAATGAACAAATATCTTTAGAAGAATACAACTCAATTTTATTCCAAAGCTCCCTTCTTTTGCAAATATCTTTATTCCCATAAATAGTAGATATCCTCCAAACACCTTTCTTATGAATATGTATCTCCCCAATAACACATTGAGAAGAAGCATCCAAGATAGAAAATGAAGCCAAATTAGACTTCCATAACACAATAATCCCTCCAGACAACCCCTCCGAATGAACACAAAAAAAATCTCATTCCCCACCAATTAGCAAATTAACATCCTTCCTATCAATAGACATTAACTTAGTTTCAAGCAACTCAATAAAAAAAAAAACATCATACTCTCTCATGAATTCCTTAAAATATAGATAAGCTTGATTTTTCCTAGCTCCTCTATAATTCCAAAAGGCAATGGAACTCATTAATCATTTTAAGGGACAGAATCCCCCATACCATCTCTATTCCCCACATCCATTTTCCTAGTTGTAGGCATTGACTTAATAGGACCTAATCCTCTAAGTTCATTAACAAGCTTCATTTTGACAGAAGAAGAATCACCTTCAATAAAACCATTACCATCCAATTCTACCTATGTTTTGCCAAGCAATCCAACCTTAGGAGAAACCACCTCTCCCAACCCACCACCACCTGAATTGCCAACCACAGTCGCATCCACATTCCCAAAATTATGATTTTGAACTACCTCCTCACCAACCCCAACAAGAACATCAAACTTATTAATATTAGGAATCATAGGAAATGAATTAGAATTGCATAACTTCTCCAACACCATTACCTCAACAATCTAAGAAACTGAGATCCCCATAATGTTTTTTACACCATCTTCATCAACTGGAGCCTTTGTTGGAGACAAAGCTATGGCATCAGAATCACCTTTACTAATCTGTTATGTAGTAGACTCTACATTGGGAGAAGCATTAAAACCACCTTTAACTCTAACAGCCCCTAATAAAGTCTTTTATAACAAATCATATTATACGATCTGTTATCTAAAAAGTAGGCTTAACGGCTAATTGGAAAAAATAGTTTCTGAGAACTAATCATATTGTATGATCATGATTATACTATATGATTCATTTTTCATCTCAAAACCCTAGCTGCCAGAATAATTTAAGTAAGATTTTGAAAATTAATTTTTGAACTAATCATACTATATGAATATTTGAAATCTTGCTAAAATTAACCCCCATGATTAGTAAATCAAATAATGGTTTAATTAATGATTATTGATCATACTATACGATGTTGATTATACCACACGATTGATAGAGATCAAATATGGTCGTCCCAAAGATTATACCAATTGAAACCATAATTTTTGAATAAATCATATTGTATGATATCTATCGTACCAAATAACTGGCAGAGATGATTTTAATTATCCCAAAGATCAAACCAGATGAAGCTATAATTTTTTAAACTAATTATACTGTATGATATTCATATCATACTAGACAGTTTGCATAAGAATAACTAATTGTACTGTATGATGAGAATAATACAGGATGAGTGACATAGATGACTTTTAGTTATCCCAGGAATCATCCTGTATAAATAGAAGAAATTAAACAGATCATACTTGACGATCTCTGGATCGTACTATATGATGTGTTCATAAAATTTGAATAGTTCATTTGAACAATTGTTTACATTATAATGGAAGGGACTAGTTTTCAACAGATCCTAATGTATGATCTTGGATCATAATTTATGAACAATGATAGCCAACTTAAATTTTTAGGGTTTCTTGAAGCCTATTGTAAAAACTATGTTTTAAGTTTTTTCTCCATATGAAGAAGAGAGAGGAATGTGACTGAAGAAAGAACTTTGAGAGGGAGCATTTGAAAAGAAAATTAGGGTTTATGAGAGGAAGGAGAAGGTGAGCTTGAGTGTGAGGGAGAATTACTGTGAGGGGATGGATTGCTCTGGGCTAGATGCACTCTTGCTCCTCCTATGGTCTTGGTGAGTCTTTTGGGAGCTCTCTAGGGAGAGTGGTTTCTTAGACCAATCCACGAGGTTCTTTGCCTTCTCCAAGAGGTAAAAATGAGTTGAAGTTCTCTACCTTCTACAGGAGGGAGAAAAGGGAGTCAAGATTCTCTTCCTTCTCTAGCAGGGAGAAAAAGGAGTCAACATTCTCTGCCTATGAAAGGACCTTCAGCCCTCTCCCGCACTAGGTTGGTGGAAGAGAGTTTGTAAGGGCTTCTTCATCTTGTAGAGGGAGTAAAAGGAGAGTCACTTAGTGTTAATGCAATACTTAGAGTGGAGGACTCTTGGGAGTGGATGTAGGTCAAGGTTAACCAAATCACTTTAAAAATCTCTAGTGTGCTTTTTTCCTTTTCAGCATTTTCCATTTTGCATTTAGTTTCTCGTTATAACTACTTGTGAAAATTATAGATTAATATTCTACTATGCAATATAAAATTTCATCATCATTGTTCTCAAATCATAGTTTATTTGTTAGCTTCTGCATTGTGAAATTCAATTGCTTATTTCAAAAGTCTAAAAAATCTACAAAAAGTTAATACTCTTGTTTAGGATTATTTTTAAAATACCAGTTCACCCCCTCCCTCTTGCCACATCTCAAACTTTCAAGTGATATCAGAGAGGGTCTCAAAAATAGTGTTTTAGAAAAGCTTTGAGAAAAATGATTAATGGCCCATTTTGAAATCATAACACTGTGGAGGGTATTCAATAACATGTCCACCATTATTTAAAAACATCTAATTTGATTTCTAGAAAATTAGCATGCCTATATTTTTGTAATCCATTAATAATATAATTTGACATATGATTTAAATTGGTTATTCACTTCCATCGCATGTAGTTAATGTTGTTCAAACTAAAATTCCCTTTACTAAATGGAGTTATGAGGATAGAGAACTCGCACAGCTAAATGCTAAATGTCTTAACTGCTTTTTCTGTGCTTTAAAATCTAAGGATCATATGCAAGTTTCTATATGTACTATAGGGATGGAAATCTTGGATAGATTATGTATCACTTAAGAGGCAACCAGTGAAGTTAAACAGTCTAGGCTAAACATTCTACTACATGACTATGAACTCTTCTGCGAGAAACCTAGCGAGAACATATCTGAAATGTATACTAGGTTCACCCAAATAGTGACATCCTTGCATGCACTACGTAGAAAATTATCTAATTCTAAAAAGGTTAATAAGATTTTTGGATGCTTACCTAGTTCTTACAGTGCAAAAATAATTATTATTACTGAAATAAAGGATTTAAATATTTATTCTATTGATAATTTATTTGGACGACTCATTGCCTATGAGCAAGGAGTGAGTCAAAGGTAAAATGATACAGGAGAAAAGAAGAAGGAGAAAACTGTCGCACTTAGAGTAAATGACTCTAATAGTGATAGTTCTACAATGGAGGAAGATGACGACATCACCCTAATGACATGGTAGTTCAAGAACTTTCTTAAAAGAAAGCAAAAGTATCATCAACAGCATTGGAGCAAAGGTAAAAGTAATAATACTCTTAAAGTTTTTGCTGACTCAATTTTCTTCGAATGTAGGAAAGTAGGAGAAGGATGAAGAGAAGCCAATGTAAAGTCCAAGTAGGTTGTTAAACCTAATTAGTTTGTCCCAAGGCTAACCAAGAGGGGGGTGAATTGGTAATTTTAAAATTTAATAGATTTTAGAAGTACTGATTTTAAAACTTTCTTATCATAATGATGCTTATTTCTAAAATAACTTTTCAACCATAGAAAATATAAAATGTGGAAAATAAAAATGTGTAAAAAAGTAAAGAACAGAGCACACCAAATTTTATAGTAGTTCGGTCCAACAAGACTTATGTCCACTCCCTGGAGACTCCTTCTCCAAGTATTGCAATAAACACTAGTGACTCTCCTTTATCCCCACAGTAAGGCTGAGAAGCCCTTACAAAAACCTCTCTTCCACTAACCTGGTGTGACAGAGACCCGTCATCCTTTTTCACTCTCCTGGTGAAGGAAGAGAACCAACCATCCTTTCTCACCCTCCTGGTGATGGCAGAGTACCAACATCCTTTCTCATCCTCCTGGTGACGGTAGAGTACAAACATCCTTTTTCACCCTCCTAGTGACGATGGAGTACCGAAACTCTTCAAAGATCTTCTCTCAAGAGTCTTCAAAGAGGTAGGGAGAGACTTGAAGTATATACAAAGAGATCCTCACATTTGGTAAACCTTGTGAACCCTTCACAATTTCCCCTTACAAGATCTCTCAATTTTCACTCCCAAACACTCTCCCTAAACACCCTTTCTCACACTCTCCAAGAGCAAATTGTAAAAGTTATCTTATGTAGTCAGTTTTTAGGACCCTTATATACAAAAGATAAGAAAAGTCATCCAAAAACTAAAAATTTCAAGTTTGATGTACCCCATTCGTATAGTATGATGGTACTTCATACGTACGATCAGTTTAAAACATGTTCAGTACATATGGGATGAACTAGTACGATGCTGATTTCATACTCTGATCAATATATATACGAACCATGATCATACAGTATGATAGTTTAAAATTTGGGTAGTTCATATGGGATGAACTGGTATGATGCTAATTTCATACTTTGATCAACATATGTACGAACCCCCTTTATATAGTATGATTAGCTAAGAAATTATTACATTCGTACGGGATGAACAGGTACAAGCCAAATTTTGTACTCTAACCTACATTTAGGATGAAGCCCATATTTTATAGTATGATCTGCTAAAAAATGAAGAGATCATACGGGATGATCTAGTACAAACCTGATTTTGTACTCTAATTAGCATCCAAAATGAACCAATTTTGTATAGTACGAAATATACTTAGAAAATTTTCAAGTCTTGATTCAATCAACTTCTTTCTGGTGGAACACTAAGGAGAAATCATCCTGTACGATCATAGAATCGTATAATATGATTAATTTTAAAAATTTAAGTTTTTGTCTCACTCACCTAGTGTGTGTGTACACGGTTACCCAATTACAATAACACTCTCTCAGACTCAATAAAAATAAAAAATAAAAACCTCAATTATAATAAACTATAATCTAATATGTCTTGAAGTCTTTAGCAATCTTAAGTATGATTTTCCTAAAATGTTAGTACACATAAACAACACAAATAATATTTCCAATATAAGTTAGGAGAAACAGTAGTCAAACAATAAAGATTTGGCAACATTAAAAATACACATGATATAAAAACATAATTTTGAAAACTAACTTGCAACAATCTCCCCTTTTTTTATGATGGCAAAATAATTATTATGTGAGTTAATAATTAAAGAAAATTTTCTCCTTAGCTCCCCCTAAATTAATGACCAAATTAAAGCAAGGGGTTCCTATTAAGAGTAAAAATCACAAACCTAAGACAAACCTACACCCTAAACAAAGATAGAACACCAACCAAAAACTGTTCGAACAAAAACAAAACATGAACAGAAACAAAAAATTATTCGAACAAAACACAAAACATATACATATACATACATATACATTTCAAACCATACACATATTCACATACACACATCAAATAATATATTATGACTCCCCCTTTTGATAACAACAAATAGGGAAGTACATCTTTGAAATGAAAAAATTTCTATAGAGAAATCAAAGTAGTTGATGAAAAAGAAAATTATAAAACTAATACAATTGGCAAAAAAAAAAATTCAAATTTAATAGGATAAAGAAAAGTCAATCAAATTACTATTCATGCTAGACAAGTTTAAGTAAAAATGATTATTGCAAAAATGACATACTAAATATTAAATAATTTCTAATTCAATGGTGAACATAATTGTCCATTATATGGATTTGAATTAGAGATAGAATGATAATGAAAAGAAAGATACGAATATTTTCAACTGGTGACATTGCGTATCTTTTCAATTTTTAGTGGCACACTTTGTGCATCTTTTTATTTAGGCTAATTTTGTGCCTCTTTTTACTTTGTGAACCATTGCGCATTTTTGTTTCAAATTCTGCGTGCTTTAGGTAATTTTTTTTTCTTCTTATTTTTTTGAACTTTCTAATATTGATAATCTCAATTCAAATGCCAATAATAACAAAGATAAACACATTAAAAAAGAAAATAAAATATATAGGACATCAAATTTATAACAATATATAATAATAATACTTGGCGAAATGAAAATAAAATTGATCGCCTAATCTACATCCAGCCATAATGTAATATATATATATATATATATATATATATAATTCAGAGATTAACTACAATTGATTTTTCTAATGAAAAATAAACACTTCAAAAATATAAAAACATTCTAAGATAAGTAATTTCACATAAAGTCAAAACATCATTCCATTTATCACTTATACAAATTACATTCATCCATCATACATCACATAACAAAACATAAATCGTAGTAGGGGACAACCAATCCATTGATCCAGGACATCAACTCAAAGCAGGTAGAACTACAACATAAAAAACTTCAAACTAGGAAATAAAAAAAAATAGGATATCACAACAACAAACATATAAAGCCAGCAGCAACAGTAGTAGAGAAGTACAACTAATAATCTGAAGGACCCTGATCTAGAGGAGGTGGTGGATTAAACATTAAAAAGTAACTACTGATTATAGCTACATTCATGTTGACTGAATCAATCTGCCCGCGAATCAATCCCATGTCTTCATTATATCGAGCATCCTGCATATTCATGTGATTCTCAATTTGATCAAATCATTGATCAAAGTGAGTTTCCTTTCTATCAAAGCACTTGACCATTTCTTGGTAGAAATTTTGGTCAGGTCTAGGTGCAGGTGCAGGGGCAGGGGCTCCTTCTCCCTCAGATTCATCTCCCACAGAACTCTGCTCCCTCCCAAAAAGTGCCCGAAAGGAGGCATTAGTAAAGTAGATAGGGAGTTCAGTGGGAGGATCAGGATGTATAAGATTATACTTTTTGTCTAGGATATAGGCAACTAAATGTCCTAAAGCCATATTTTTCTTTCTCTTACTATGTGGATGACTAATGTCAAAAATGTTATAAAGGTAATCCTCGATCAATTGGGCTTCATCTAAAGGTTGTTTAGGCATGATCAAGTAAGTTATTATGGATAAAAGAGGAGTCATGTTTATATAGTCATGAGCTTTTGGAATAACTGAAGTTCGTAAAATGTGCTGGATAATCTGTGCATTTTGATTGAGAGTGTAAACACATGGTAAATGACTCACTTGGGCTACTCCTCTAAGAACCTGATTTACCTCAGAATAGTCATAGTCTACCCTAAAATTTAATGTGTGTGCTCGAATCCCTTGGGTTCATAGATGGAGGAAGGTGCCTAAATCCTCCTTCATAATTTTTACTCTTTGCTTGAAAACAAAAGAAGTCATCATAGTATGGTCTTGATTTACTTTCATATTAGCCAGAAAAAGTTGAAATGTTTCTTTACCCTTATTCCATGCAAAATATCAATTCCATTTTGGCTTATTATGCACCCAGTGGGAAAACATTTTACACTATATCCCATATCACATAGCTGACTAATACTCAAAATGTTATGCTTTAAGCCTTCTACCAATAAGATATTTTCATTGAAAAAATTATTTAACTTTCCAATCATACCTCTACCTACCACTTTCCTAGTGATATTATCTCCAAGTGTAACCTTGCCTCTATTCATGGCTTCTAGCACTATAAATTAATTTGCATCTCCAGTCATATGCTTTGAATATCTATTTTCCAGGTACCAGATGCACTCATCAGGCCTGATATAAGAGCGTCTCTAAAAAATGATCAAACATTAGACCTAGAAACCCAAATAAGTTTAGGTTCTCCTCTTGGCAAAAAGAATCTAGATGCATGTTTAATATGCTGTTAATTATGCATTTTAGGTCTCCACACTTGATGTATTCTACTATGAATTATGCAAGTGTCAGAAATGTGACCAATTATTCCACATAAAAAACAATTCACTCCATAAAAAGGGTTTACTAGTCTATATTCATTATACTATCTTTTCTTAGGTTTTGAACTTATGGGCTTTTATTTAGACTTGTAAAATTGTTCAAGAGTAGGAGATGGTCTATTTTCCCTAATAGCCTTCATTCTCAATTCTATATATGAGTTTCTATTTTCCAACATCAAAATTTCCATTCTCAAATCAATTTCTCTATGTTCTGCTTCTTCCAAAAAAACTTTACATTCATTTTCAAGTTCATTGTATGATGATTTCAATAGTTCATGTTGTTAGTTCAAAGCATCAAATTCAACCAATAAGCTTATACGATTGCTATCAATTAACATGTGATCGTTCTTAAGAATTTCATGTTCTTTTGTAAATTCAAAAATTTCAGGTTCAACTTAACATGCAGCTTCTTTAGTTTCCTATTTGTAGAATGAATTTTCTCATAAACATCAAACAATTCATCATAGCTTTAATAACATACCTCCTCTTGATATAAGTAATCAAGGTTATCTACCATTAAGTTCAAATTAGTGACTTCTTCCTCTACTTCTATTTCTGAGGTATCTGAAGCTAAGTTCGCCTAAAATGCTTTTGCAAATTCTTCTTGCCCTTCCAAACATTGATCTTCTCCTTAAGCTTCTCCTTGCTAGGGTTAGCTTTGATAATTGAGCAATCAGACTTGATGTGTCCAAGCTTCCTACATTCATAGCAAATTACTTCATTAGAATCCTTAGCATTTTTGTAGAACTTACCTTTATTCCACTACCAACATCTCCTTTGCTTCCTCTTTAGGAAACTTCTAAATTACCATGTCATTAAGGCCATATCCTTATCATCTCAGGCTGAGATTGTTCACTATTTGAGTCATCCACTTTCATTGCTATATTCCTCTCCTTCGGCTTCTCACCTGTATCAATCTATCTTTGAGTCACTCCTTGCTCGTAAACAATTAGTGATCCAAGAAGATTATTAATAGAATATACATTTAAGTTTTTTTGATTCTATTATGGTAGTTATCTTAGCATCATAGGAAGTAGGCAAGAAACATAGAATTTTATTAAATTTTTTAGCATTTATTAATTCTGTACCAAAAGCATGCAATGAGGTGACTATCTGTGTAAAGCGAGTATACATGTCCCTGATTCACTCATTAGGTTTCATGCAAAAAAGTTCATAATCGTGTAATAAAATATTCAATCTAGATTATTTCACCTCATTTATTCCTTCATATGTAATGCAAAGTCTATCCCATATTTCTCTTTTTTTTAGCTTTATAGGTTGAAACACGCATATAGTCCTCAGATTTCAATGCACAGAAAAAATTGTTTAACCATTTAGCATTTAACTGAGCTAATTCTTTTTCTTCTACTGTCCACTCATTAAAAGGTATTTCAACTCTTATACCTTCAATAAGTCTAGTGGGACTAGTGTAATCTTCCTGTACTAAAATTCACATACGATAGTCAAGCAATTGAAGAAATGTAGACATGCGTGTTTTCTAAAAGTTAAAAGGGATATTATCGAACAATGGGGGTCTAGTGATCGAATATCCTTCTGTTGTGTAACGGTTTTCAAATGTAGCCATGATCATTTTCAAAATGTAGTCTAAACCTTAATTTTTAAAAGTAGTCTCTGATACCACTAGTAATGTGCAAGTAGGTTACTAAACCTAATAAGTTTGTGCCAAGGCTAACCAAGAAGGGGGTGAATTGGTAATTTTTAAATTTCTTGGATTTTAGAAGTACCAATTTTAAAACTTTCTTATCACAATGATAGCTCATTTCCAAAATAAACTTTCAACCATAGAAAATATAAATTGCGAAAAATAGAAATGCAGTAAAAAAGTAAAGAACAGAGGACACTCGATTTTATAGTGGTTCGATCCAACAAGACCTATGTCAACTCCCTGGAGACTCCTTTTCTAGGTATTGCCCTAAACACTAGTGACTCTCCTTTAGCCCCTACAGCAAGGTAGAGAAGCCCTTACAAAAAGCTCTCTTCCACCAACCCATTGTGGCAGAAAACCATCATCCTTTTTCACCCTCCTCGTGAAGGAACAGAACCCATTGTCCTTTCTTACCCTCCTGGTGATGGCAGAGTACCAATGTTCTTTCTCGCCCTCCTGGTGATGGAAGAGTACCAATGTGCTTTTCGCCCTCTTGGTGATGGCAGAGTACTAGAAATCTTCCAAAGATCTTCTCTCAAGAGTCTTCAAAGAGGTAGGGGACAGACTTGAAGTACATACAAAGAGACCCTCACCTTTGGGCAACCTTGTGAACCCTTCACAATTTCCACTTGCATGATCTCTAAATTTTCACTCCTAAACACTCTCCCTAAAAACCCTCTCTGACACTCTCTAAGAGATCTTAGGCAGTCAGTTTTTAGGACACTTATATACAAAGGACAAGAAAAACCATCCAAAAATAAAAAATTCAAGTTTGATGGCCCCATTCAAACAGTACGATCATACTTCATATGTACGATCAATTCAAAACATGTTCAATTCATATAGGATAAATTGGAATGATTCTAATTTCATACTCTGATCAGTATACATACGAACCATATTCGTATAGTATGATAGTTCAAAATTTGGGTAATTCATACGGGATGAACAAGTTTGATGCAGATTTCATACTCTGATCAATGTACATATGAACCCCCTTCATACAGTATAATTAGTTAAGAAATTATTGCATTCATATGGGATGAACAGGTACGAACCTAATTTCATACTCTAACGTGTGTCCAGCACGAAGCCCATATCGTACAGTATGATCTATTCAAAATTGATGAGATCATATGGGACAATCTGGTACTAACCTGATTTCATACTCTGATTAGCATCTAGGATGAACCAATTTCATACAGTATGAAATATACTTAGAAAATTTTCCAGTCTTGATTTAATAAACTTCGTTCTAGAGGAACACTAAGGACAAATTATCCTGTACGATCATAGAATCATAAAGTATGATTTGTTTTAAAAATTCAAGTTTTGTCTCACTCCCCCAGTGTGTGTGTGCATGGTTACCCAATTATAATCACACTCTCTCATACTCAAGAGAAATAAAAAATATAGACTTTAATTATAATAAACTCTAATCTAATTTATCTTGAAGTCTTTAGTAGTCTAGAGTATGATTTCTCTGAAATATTAGTACACATAAATAACACAAACAATATTTCAATATATGTTAGGAGAAATAGTAGTCAAATAATAAGAGTTTGGTATCATCAAAAATACACAGGATATAAAAATATAGTTATGAAAACTAAGTTACAACTCAGGAGGGGCAAGCAAAAGACACAAAAAGCTTTTTGGGTCGACTCTACCTTAGAATTGTTAAAAGAAGAAGCAGAGGAGGAGGAAATAAACTTATATCTAATGGCTAACAATAATCTCAATTAATTACATCAAGATGAGATATGTCAACTTTCCTATGATGAATTACTCATTATTTCTGAAAATATTCATGATTCGTATAAGAAGCATAAGAAGATGCATGCTAGTCTTAATACAAATTTTTTTACTTTGCAAAAAGAGCATGTTAGTTTAATTACCGAGCGTTCTACTTTAGATAGCAATCATATGACTTTATTAGATGAGTTTGATGCATTAAATAAGAAGCATAGTGAACTATCTAATGCACATAATTCCTTGAAAGCATCACATATTGAGCTAGAAAAAATATTTGAGGAATTAAAAGAAGTTGCATGTCATTTAGATAGCAGTGAGCATGCATTAAAATTGGAAGTGGCAAGTTATGAAAGTATAAATGAAATTTTAAGAGCTAAAATTACTTCGGTTGGAAAATATAAACCATCACCTTCACTAGCTCAGTGGCTTAAACCCTTAACATAATATACATCATATACACCTAGGAAGAGGCATTATCACCCACATAGGTTAGTGACCCCATTCCCTAGTGTTAGGTGTTATTCCTATGCCATGCTATGACACATAGCCTACACTTACACAATCCACCATAGAACACATCTAGTGTGGAGGTTTAAATTGCATTCATTACAACATAACATGCATGTATCTCATTCATTCAAGAAGAAGGTGGAACCAAAACTCCCTTGGGTACCCAAATCTAACCTTTGAATGACATTATAGGGATGCTCTCACAAAAGGCTTAGTAAGAGCATGTGCTACCTTTATAGTGGCTGCTCGAGGCATATGACTGGTGATATAAAGCAGTTCATCACACTGGAGGCCAGGTCTGGAGGTAAGGTGACACTAGAAGACAACACCACTAGAAAAGTGGTGGGCTCATGTATAATTGGTAAGTCTAATAATTTTATTATTAAAAATATTTTATTAGTTAATGGCCTTAAGCACAATCTACTGAGCATTAGTCAATTGTGTGACAAAGGTTTTGATGTACAATTTTTATCTGCAAAAGGCATGATTAGCTTTAATGGAAAATTGATTTTGGAAGGAAAAAGAGTAAATAACATTTATATACTTGATTTAAACAATATGAAATTTTCAAATTCCTTGTGTTTAAAAACTATAGTTGATGATTCTTGGCTATGGCATAGGAGAGTATGCTATGTGATCATGAAAACACTGAGGAATATCACTTAGAAAGACCTAATTAGAGGCATACCCAAGTTAGACTTCACTAAGGACCATCTATCTGATGCCTGCCAACTAGGTAAAAAACTCAAATCTTCATTTAATTCTATTAAAGACATCAATACCTTTAGGCCACTAGAAATCCTTCACATGGACCTATTTGGACCTATTAGTACAGCCAGCCTAGGAGGGAAGACTTATTGATTTATAATAGTGGACGACTACTCTAAATTTACTTGGGTTAGATTATTAGCACATAAGAGTGAGTCATTTGAGGAATTTAGAGTTTTCTTTACTTAGATTCAAAGAAAATTAGGATGTAAAATTTCAACAATTCTTAGAAATCATGGTGGATAATTTGAAAATGATAGGGTTGAATCTTTCTTTCAAGAGATAGGAATAGAACATACTTTTTTGCCCCTAGAACCCCTCAGCATAGTGAATAGCTGAGAAAAAGAATAGAACCTTAGTTGAAGTTGCTAGGGTAAAGTTAGCTGAATACACTTTTCCCTGATACTTTTGGTTAGAAGTAGTGAATAATGATTGTTATGTTTTAAATAGGTTGAATGTTAGATTCAAACTTAGTAAGACACATGTTTGATTAAAAAGTTATTATTTTTGAAAATATTAATTATCTTTGGGTGATTGAATTTCTTAAATTTTAATTTTGAAATTGAATGCATTATTCCAATGATATATCATCTTAGGAGGCGAATATACCATTCCTTAATGATTAAAAATTCTTCCTGATTATTATAGTCAAATTCGAGCAAGAACTACATATGACCTCAAAGGGTCAAAATAATTACACTAAGGTATTTAACTACAATAATTTGGATAAATTATCATTAATTTCATAATCAAAGTTATAACAATAATTGATATATCTTCCTGAGGGAAGAAGATATCAATTATTATTTGACATTTTAAAAATAATGATAATGATCATTGATTTTGACTCAAAATTTACTAAAGATAATTAATTAAGTTTTTGAAAAATTGATTTTAAAAATTAGATCAGGGTTTCCAAATCTCCTTTGAGTGTAAGCCCTCATAGTTAATTAGATCATAACGAAATAGGAGTTTCATATGAATACTCTCGATTAAAATAGTGGTAGAAATTTATTTAAGAATTCAAAGTTGCATATCAAAGGAGGTAAGGATTGAAATTTTCAAATGGGAATGGTTCAAGATTGAACACTTATTTCTTGAAGTCAAAGGAGGATGTAGGATGTATTTTGAGATTCTAAAATAATTCAGAAACACCTCAATCTTCCCTATACGTTGGGCTTAAATTTGAATTGAAAATTATTTAAGTTTGAATAATTAGTTTTATTAATAAATTAGGATTCAATCCTCGAAGGTTGAGGTCATATAGCCTGAGCCAACCTCAGAAAATTTTGGCAATCTTAACCCGACCTAAATTGGGGTGATTGATTTTTAGTACTCAATTTAGGTAGTTAGCTGGTCCCCCAATTTAGGTCGGGTTAAGTCTATATCCAATATAGGATTCAATCCTTAATTGGCCCTTTAGCTTATGTTTGGTAGTATGAAGGTTAAAGTAAATGTAATTAAACTTTTAACTCATTTTAATTTATTTCTAATGCAGTATATGCTAGTTGACTCAATAAATGCTTAAGTAAAATATGAAGCAATTTTAAAAAGGCTTAAAAATATACTTTCCCCTAGAGATTACACAGATTCCTCTTGATAGATCTGCACCCTCATAGGCTAGGAGGTCTGCCAAAACTCGCAGGCGGGGAGGTGCCTAACAAAGCAAAGAAAGTGCAAGAAAATGCAATATAAATTCTCGGCTGTCCCGCACTTACTTTTTAAAAGTATTAGAGTTTTTATATTATCTTAAAAATTTTAATATAATTAAAGTAGAAAAGGTTTTAGCGAGTCCTCACGAGCCTCCGGTCAGGTTCCAAGCAAAATCAAAGAGAAACATTCAAAATTGCCAAAAAAACTACTAACAGTATGAAATTCTATTCACAAATCAACACATAAATTTTTAATCAAATCAATTGATGTTCAAATTAAAAGTCCATATGGTAAGTGCCACTTAATATTATAACCTAAGGTCTACAGAAAGTAAGGTAGCTGAGTACCACTAACAACAGCCCGAATTTTACTCCAAAGACTAAAGTGAATTTGAGAATGGGATTCTTCTGGATCTTTAATTCTTCATCCTTCTATGGGCTTCTTATATTTATCGGGTCTGAATATCCAAATGAAAAGAAACTCCTTCTCAAAAGAAGTGTTATCTTTCCCCTTTAGATATTTAAAAACTATCCAAACTTAGTCTTCCAAATGGAGAACTCTCCCATAAGGGATGTTCTCTCCTCTTTGGAATGTAAGTTGGATATTTATGTATCCCCTCTAAAATGTCACTTTGAATTACAACTCAATAGATTTGAATTACATTTGATAAAAAAATGAAATCTATAGGCAATTATAATTTGAAATCATATCTAAAGTAGTTATATATTGAAATTAAAATGCTTAAACTAGCCACACTTGGCCATGCTCTTTCAATTTTAAAAGGAGGACCTAGTATAGTAGCAGTATCTGTAGTAATTTAATATTTATGATTTTTCCCCTATTTATTTTAAATATCTTGTATGATTATGGCCACCTACATAAGATTGAATCAACATTTAAATTGCCCATATCCTAAGGGTAAATCTAACACACAATCAATCAATTATTAATCAAATCAATTAATGTTCAAATTAAAAGTCCATGTGGTAAGTGCCACTTAATATTATAACCTAGGGTCTACAGAAAGTAAACTAGCCGAGTACCACTAATAACAGCCCATATTCTACTCCTAAGACTAAATTGAATTTGAGAATGGGATTCTTCTTGATCTTTAATTCTTTATCCTTCTATGGGCTTATTAGATTCATCGGGTTCAGATATCCAAATGAAAACAAACTCCCTCTCAAAAGGGGTGTTATTTTTTCCCTTTAGATATTTAAAAACTAACCTAACTTAGTCTTCCAAATGGAGGAGAACTCTCCCTTATGGATGTTCTTTCCTCTTTGGAATCTAAGTTGGATATTTATGTATCCCCTCTAAAATGTCACTTTGAATTACAACTCAATAGATTTGAATTACATTTAATAAAAAAATAAAATCTAGATTCGACACCTACAGGGTTATCCTAGGCAATTATAATTTGAAATCATATCTAAAGTAGTTATATATTGAAATTAAAATGCTTAAACAAGCCACACTTGGCCATACTCTTTGAGTTTTAAAAGGGGGACCTAGTGTAGCAGCAGTATCTGTAGTAATTTAATATTTATGATTTTTTCCCTTTTTATTTTAAATGTCCTGTATGATTATGGCCACCTACATAAGATTGAATCAACATTTAAATCGCCCATATCCTAAGGGTAAATCTAACGCACAATCAATCACATCACAGAGTGTAGAAATTAAATAAACAATCATAGCAATCATCTAATTCTAATAACCACCATGCAGTGAAAACTCAAAAATGAAGTCATGGTTTTAGGTCTGTGAAAGGAGCTTCAGTCCTCTACCGCACCAGGTAAGTGGAAGAGAGTTTGTAAAGGTTTTTCTACCTTACTGAGGGAGCAAAAGGAGAGTCACTTAATGTTAGTGTAATTCTCAGAGTGGAGGACACTGGGGAGTGGATGTAGGTCAAGGTTGACCTAACCACTTTAAAAATCTCTTGTGTGCTTTTTCCTTTTCAGCATTTTACTCTTTGCATTTAGTTTCTCGTTATATATGCTTGGTGAAATTCATAAATTAATGTTCTTGCTATGTAATTTAAAATTTCATCTTTATTATTTTCGAATCATAATTTATTTGTAAGCTTTCGCATTGTAAAATTAATTTGCTTATTTCAAAAGTCTAAAAAATCTACAAAAAGTTGATAATCCTATTTAGGAATTTTTTTAAAAGACCAATTCAAACCTGCCCCCCCCCCCCCCCCCCCCCCTCCTCTTGGTGCACCTCAAACATTCACTTACCACAACTAAAACATAATTTTGGAAATCCTTTCATATTCAATTTTTTGGAAAAACCTACCAGAACTCCATTCAACCCAAACACCCTATGGAAGATAGTTGTCCAACATAATTCGAACACAAACTCAAGCAAACTATCTCATCCCCCATTAAAATATAGTTTAGTCTATCATATATGGCTTACAAAACTTGGGATGCAATTCTACAAACATTAATTTCATCCCAACATTGCAATAGAATATTAAGCATCCTAATATACACCGGAGAAGATAATCCCTTCAAAGAAGATGAAGAAAATGTTGGAGACCATTTATCAAATCTAATAATGTGCTCGTTAACATACCATGGCACATCAGACAACACTGAATCCATAGCATCAAATTCATTGAATGAACAAAGAACCCATTCTAACCCAAGCAAAGTTAAATGAAATTTTCCACAGTAACTCCATTGCCATCTCAATTCTAGGCTAATCACTTGAAATGGAATATTGTCTCCAAAAACTTTAATAACTAAAGAATTTTGCAACTTTTTAGTATTATCCCATTCATTTTCCACATGTAACTTCACAGCTTTCCCATCCTCCGTTAAGCATGAACCAAAATCTAGATTATCAATCCTTATATTAGGCTTATTGCTCCACACATTAGGCATAACATTACCAATAGGATCCTTATTAATTGGTAAATTTGAGGTATTGTTACCTTGGTCACACAAGTTCAAGTCACCCTAAACATATTGACAAAGCTTCTCAAGATCAACCTCCCTTTGATCAGGACAATAAATTATAACATCAACATTCTTAGAATTTCATTCAGACACAACAACTTTACCAATAATTTTAAAATTAGGCTCTAAAGCAATAGAACCACCAAGCAAACTATCAACCCCCACAGACAATATCTCAGCCTTCCTAAGATTTTATATTTGATTCCCAAATCTATTAACAAAAATTTTCATTCCATCTGAAGAAGACACTCCTGAATCCATCTTTATATTTCTTTCAAAATTATTAGACTTAAGCGGATTAGACAATTTAGGACACTTGTATTCCACCGCAGTCACAACTTCATTACCTTTGTCTACCACTGACTCAATCTTCTTAGCATTATAAAACCCACCTACATTAATAAATAAAGGCTTTTCCTTAAACAAAGTGTTGCAAACATTCACAAAAGAAGAACCACCAAGAACACCATTGAAAACTTCTCAAATAGACTGACTAGCACCATTCAATCACGACCAAGAATGACCCATAGAACAACTAGATGAAGAACAAAAATCCCCCTTCAGATACGCCTGAGAAACACTAGAGGATGGATGGCGACCATCCACCACCATAATGGAGGCCAAAACCAAGGGAATCAGAATTTGAAAATCATTTTCTCTCTCTAAAAAATTGGACACTCTAATAGTTAACAAGTAATTGATGGTAGAATAATTATAGAGAATAATTACTTTGGTGTGGATTAAAAAGATATAAACTTATCAAAGACAAAGACTATGGCTAAACTCTTTCAATAGTTGTATGAATAATCTGGGCATCATTAATAGTTCTACTAGCATAGTAAATGGCATGAATTTTCTTAGCAGGCCTTTACACTTAAATAACTCCTATTACATAGTCACTAGCATCACATATCAATTCAAAGTTATGAGACCATTAAGTTGAAATAATGATAGGTGTGGTACTAAGAACTTCTTAAGCTTCCCATATGCATCTAAGTAATCAAAATCAAAATAAAAAGGTAGATCTTCTTTTAAGCCAATGACATAATAATTCATAATTTTTAAAAAATATTTTGTGAAATGCTAGTAAAATTTGATATGGCCTAAGAAATTCTAGACTCCCTTAACAGAACAAGGAGGTAGAAAATTCTCAATAAATTAGAAATTTTCCTTATTGACCTCCATACCCCTCTTAGAGATTTTGAATCTGAGAATAATGACTTTCTCTACCATAAATTGGCATTTATCCCAATTATGCATAAGGTTAGTTTCCGTACATCTTTTTAAAACTAACTCTAAATTATCTAAGAAGAAATCATACTTCATTCTAAAGACTAAAATTTCACCCATAAAATCTCATTGCCCTACTCTATTGAATCAAAAAATATAAGCAATATACATCTTTGAAATGTTGTAGGGACATTATACAAGTCAAACAACATATGCCTAAATACAAAATAAGGACTGGTGATAGTTACCTTATCTTGATCTTTTGAGATGATGGGATATTTATGGTAACCAGAAGGAGGCCCAATTATTCTATTTAATGTTTTGTCAATAAAGGGAAATAAGAAATGATCCTTCCTAGTTGCTTTATTAAGCTTCCGATAATTAATATAAATCCTTCACTCGATCACAATTCTAGTAGGAATAAGTTCATTCCTCTGATTTATAATAATAGTTAATTGTCCTTTCTTAGGGACACAATGAATGGGTCTAACTCCATTACTACCCAAAATAGGATAAATGATACATACATCCAACTATTTCAATTTTTTTTACTACTTTTATGGTGAAATTCAAACTCTTCTACAAATCAACTTTAGGTTGGTAGGATTCATCTGATAAGATCTTATGCATTCAAACAGAAGGACTAATCCTCTAAATGTTAGTAACATACTAGTCAAATGATCTTTGATATGAACTATGGACTTTAATTAACTTACCTTCCTAATCTTTTTTAATCTCAATAGAGATAATTATAGGTAAAGTTGATTCCTCTCGTGAAATTACATATTTTAAGTGGGTAAGAGTGAGAGACAGTCCAAGATTTTAGTGAGAGAGAGTCCAAGATTTTAGTGAGAGAAAAAACCAATTTTTCAAAAATTCCCCTCTTCCTCTTTTCCCGGTTGGCTTCGTTATGGTGGCGGAGGGTCGCCGGTCATCTTCTTTAGATTACCGGAATACCTCCATTCCCCATTCTACCGAGACTTCTAACCTTCGTTGGGGGTCAAAAGGTAGATGCAGTGAGAATCGGGATGATTTCAGTAATACAAGATTTGTGCAACGTCCTTTGGTGATTGAGGAAGGACATATTCCTTCAGTTTGCGATCCTACTCCAGTGGAAGGAAAGGGTAAAGGTGTTGTAGCTGGTCAGCCTTCAAGTAAGAAGGAGAAGATTAGTTTTCCTAAGATGTTCGGCTAGTCTCCTATGGCCGGAATCATTTCTGATGGTCAAGCTATGACTTTGAAGCTTCAACTTCGTCAGGGTTTAAGTTAAAGGTGAATCATTTCTTGATCCCTTCTTCAATTCCAAAAAATCCAATTATTTCTCTGGTGAATAAGGAAGATTTAAATTCAAAAATTGCATTTGAAGGTCCTGGTACAGAAGATATAGGTGATCCTGAAATTCTGATGGAGGGGGATCCTACCCAAAAGGTAGATTCAAGAAATGCTTGGGTGAGAACTCAGCACATTAGAATAAATTCTGTTGAGAAGAATTCAGACGATTTAGATGATGATGGTGTAGTTAAACTTAATGCTCATAGGGAATGTGAGAATTTTCAACTTCTACAAAAATCACTTGTAGTTAAGGTTTTTGGTAAAAAAATTCCTTTTTCCCTTTGTAGCATTGAGTTGAGGCGGCAATGGAGTAAATTTGGTAACTTTCATCTTACCTCTTTGGGTCTTGATTGGATTTTGTGTTCTTTTCATTCAACTCAAGCTATGGAGGAAGTTCTTAGTGGAAGACCGTGGTATGTGGGAGGTCATGTTATTGGGATGGATAAATGGAAGCCTCAATTTTCTCCCATGACGTTGAAGGGTCTTTCATCTCCAATTTGGATTCGGTTGCCTCATTTACCTTTACATTGTTGGGATGAGACTAATATTGCTAAGATTGTGTCCAAGATAGGTGCTCCTATGTTTCTAGATGGAAACATGTTTAAATCGGGGAGGAGGGAATTTGCTAGAGCCTGTGTTCGTATAGAACTTGACTCTACATTAGCTCATGGAGTTTGGATTGAAGGTGTATATAGTAATTTTTTTCAAAGAGTTGAATACGAAAAGATCTCTTCTTTTTGTTTCAACTATGGTAAGATATGACATGTTTTGGGTATGTGCCCTAGTTTAAGAGGTAATGGGAATAATAATATAGAGGTGAGGAGTATGGATTGCCATGAGAAGAAGGAAGCTTTCGGTAAGGCTGCAAAGGAGGTGATAGGGAAGTATGATGGTTCTACTTCAGATAAAATGTTTGGGCCATGGATGCATGTAAAGTCAAAAAAACTAAAAGGAATTTTGTGAATGGTGTCAAGAATGCTAATTCAATGAAGCATAAACATTCTGAGAATCCTAAAGTGCAGGTTTCAGGAATGGAGTTGAATTCATCAAACAGCTTTAACGTGTTATCTCTAATTGAGTCAAGTGATATGGTCAATACAGTTGAAGTTCAGATTTCTGCTGCTGTCCAAGAGCCGACTGTTGAAGTCTCTGGTGCTTGTACTATAGCAATTGATAGAGGTTTACCTGCAGAGTTAAATCCAGAAAAGGTCATGGTAACTGACGTGAGGATGATTTCAGGTTGGTGGCAGAAGGTGCTGAAAGTTCCTTGATTACTTTGGCTATTATAGATAAGGAAGTTAAAAAGAAAGAGTATGTACACAATGGTATGGGAGGCCAGCTGGGACTTTTGGAGTGTGAAGTTCCAAATTTATGTTCTTCTCCTTCTTTTACTATGGATATCAAGAAGGATTTAAGTTTGTGTAGTGGTAAACAAAAAAACACTAAACAACTTAAATTCTTAGGCCCTATTGAGATTTGCCCGAGGAAGAAGAAGCATATTGGGGCAGATCGATCTACTATTTCTACGGGATGATCATTTCCAGAGAATGGTGTGTGGAAGGAGCTTCTAAGAGGGAAGCATCCGATTTTGCTTGTTCATTGTATAACTATTTTATTAAACCTGGAACTACTACATCATTCATGGAAGATTTCTGGATTATTGTTATTGGGAGTTTTGGGATCTTTACTGAATTGTTCTTTTTCCAGGTGCTGAAGTCTTCTCTAATCTGGAACTAGAGGGCTTTTTTGTGGCTATGTTGGTTGTTAGAGGTGGCTCTTTAGGAGTTTACCTGATGGTAGTTGTTGTTTTTTGGATTCTTCTTGTAGTTGTTTTTTCCTTTTTTGTTTTGTCATTTTTAGTTGTTGTTTGCCTTTGGGAATTTAAAATAATGTCATATGGGATTTTTACTAGTTCGTATTTTCTTCCTTTAGGGAACTCTGGGACACTAACCAACCTTTTAGGTTGTTTAAATACTTGGTGTCCCCATCACCTCCAATGGGTTTAAAATGGGAATTAGTGGACTACATATCCATTATGATAAGATTCTAAGGGCTTGTTTTTTTCTTTTGTGTTCTAGCTTGTAATAGGTTTTTCTTTCTATGCTATATGCATCTTCTCAAAAAAAAAAAAAAGTGTTTTTAGTTCTTCTTTAGTGCCCCAACTATAGATGGGTTCAAAGATTTCCCTAGGTATGATTATTTAAATACTTGAAATATCTCTAGATACATCTTAGGGCTTTCAACAATAACATTAACAACATCTCCATTTATTCACATAAATCATCCTCACAGAACACCATATCTATCTATGTACCACCCAATAATTCCTTCATAAATTCTTCTTTATAATAGTCGATAAAATCCACTCCATAATAATCATCAAGCAAATCCTTAGGAAATTTCTTTGATTTCAAGACATTAAAGGTGACTTCTTGATCTTGTACTATCATGGTTAACTCACCTTTCTAAATATAAATCATGGTCCTACTAATAGCTAAAAAAGGTCTACCTAGGATAATAGTTATTTCCCTATCTTTCTCCATGTCTATAATAAGAAAATTTATAGGAAAAATAAACCTATCCACCTTATTAAAACATCCTCAACTACCCCCTTAGGATAGGTGAATGAACGATCAGCTAATTACAAGGTAACATTGGTTGGTTAGACATCTTTTAGGTCTAGCCTTTTAAAAATTAAAAAAAAGGCATAAGATTAATACAAGCACCTAAATCACAAAGTGCTCCCATATAAAATATATCTCTTATATCCACTTGGATTTTATTTTGTATAATGGTGCTACAGTCTTTAGAAAGTGATATGATTTAAAAATCTCCTAATTTCTTCTTTTTTTTCTTAAAATAACTATCATGAATTTAACTTAAGTAATCATTTATTCTAGATCTTCAGCAAAAGGTATCTTAATTTTAATTCTTAAAGATCTCTAAAAATCTAAAAATAGTACCCATTTAAATTTTATTTTAGTGAACTTTGAGAAAAAAGTGGTGGTTGTCTCTCAACTACCTTCCTAATTAATTTTTTTATTTTCTTAGTAGGTTTAGATAACTCTTCAGCAATAATAGGTTCTAATGTGGTCTCCTTAGTAATATCTTCTATTGGCTTTTTTTTCTTTATAAACCACTTCCTCTTGTTTTTTTTCTACTCCTTAACTAAGAAGCTTTATGTTTTTTAAAAACCTTTTCTTTTGGATTTACTTCAGTCTTACTAGGTAAGGTTCCCTAGGGTCTATTGGTTAATGATTCAACAAACTATCCTAATTAATTTCAATATTTCTAATAGCAGTAGCCTGACTTTGTAATTACATAGCCTTTTGCAAAACTAATTCTTCCAATGAAGGATTTTTATCTTTAGATTGATTATATGAATGAAATTCAGAAGGATAACTTGGCCTTAGGTTTACAAAATTTTAAGGAGGGTAGTTTCAATTTCCTACTTGATTTTTCTGGTTAGAGTTCCAATTATTATTATCATTTTGATTATTCCTCCAATTGAAATTAGATTATTTCTCCAACTAGTAATAAAAGTTTTTAAGAAAGGATTATAGGTTCTATTATCTATGGCATTAAGAAACTCTACTCCTCATTCATTTGAATCACTAGATGGTCCAAATATATGCACTTATACAGTTAAAGGTTAATTATAGGATGAATTGATTACAAGATTAACTATTTTTTGAAATATGGTAGCTACATATATAATTAAAATTAATAAAGAATCTGATTCGTAAACACTAGCTAACTTCCTAGGAGTAACTCTTTTGAATGGCCATTGAAAAATGTTGGTAGCCACCTCTTCAAGCAAGGTACATGCCTCAGCAAAGGGCTTTGACATCAAAGAACTACCAATAGCAGCATCAATGATTGATCTAAGAGAACATATAAGTTTCTCATAAAAGGTTAGAATGCGTACCCAATCAGGGAAGCCATGCTGAGGACACTTTGTAAGGAGTTCTTTAAATCTATTCCATGACTCATAAATAAATTCACTATCTAATTTTGTCAATGAGGTGATATCATTTCTAAGCTTAGTAGATTTAGATGGTGGAATATATTTAGCTATAACCTTATGGGCTAAGTTATTTCAAGTTGTAATTGAGCTTGGGGGTAAAGAAATCAATTTCATCTTAGCTTTATGCCAAAGTTAAAAAAAGGAAACCACATAAGTTTAACAGCATCAATAAAAACACTATTATATTTAAAGGTTAAACAATTTTTAAGAAAATTAGCTATATGTAGATTAGGATCTTCTATTGGAGTTCCCCTAAACTAAGAGTTTCACACCATTTAAATTTTTATAGGTTTCAATTTGAAATTATTTTCTTGAATGCATGGTTTAATTATGCTTTGATGAATTCCTTCAACTAAGGGATGGCATATTCCCTAAGTAGTCTAGATTGATAATTTTCTAAAATTTGTTTAATCATTTTTAAGACTTTTTACAGTTCTTTAGTTGTCTTTTTTATTTTAAGTGCCTTTTCAATTTTAATATCAAACAAGATTTCTACTCGTTGTTTATTACTATGCATGCAACAATAAGCAACACAATGGAAAATATGTAAACACCTAATAGTAACAATTAACAATAAGTAGTGGCAACACAAAGAAAATATAATTAAAATAAGACTTGATTAAACTAGTAGTTTGTTCAGCAGTACAAATTCCAAAATAGGATAATTAATTTCAAATGATGTTGGTAACAGTCCAAAAAACTTAATAGATTTATTTTATTTTCTTATACACATATCTTGGTGCTGTAATTATCATTTAATTTACTAAAGAGTAAATCCTATTTTACATAAATAAACATTCATGTCAAGTAATAAAATGATGTGAAGAGTATTATTTAAACAAGTAATTTAAAATTTCTTAAATTTAATTTTATACTACTAAATGAAACTACTCTATTTATCAAGATAGATGAATCAAAAGAGCTTCTGCAAATTAAAATAAAGAAGAAAACTATAGTTGCAAAAGGTAAATTCACTAATTATAAAATTTTTGAACCTATGATATTTGAAAATGCTTGTTTGCATAAGAGTGATATTTTACCTACTATTGTTATGAAGCAAAGCATAAGTACTCCTCGACTTTGCTGAGCTCATTAGAGCATTAGTTAGGATTCACCTCAACTATAGTTTTGAGGCATCTCTGTTGTAGCACTGGTTTAATTTTCAAGATTTTTACTTATTTCCTACATAAAAATATAATAAATAAAAGCACCATAATATATGGAATTTAGATTTAGCAATTTTTCCCTTAACAGGCCTAAACACTAATCCTCAATTTGCCTTGCAAAACTCACTTCTTCAAATCAAAGAAGTTTCTTATAACCTAACTACTCTCCTACATGGGCAAGTAAAACCCAATCTAATTACAATATAAACTTCACTAAGTTCAATGGCTTAGATTAAAAAAAAACAACTTAATGTAAATAATACAAGATCAAATTATCTTGTAATAGAAAGACAAAAACATTTGAGGTGATTTTATAAAACATTGATAATTACCTCACCACTTATTAATGTAATAAAAATTTTGTTCACGATAAAATATATTTATATATAGATATATGTATGAATAATATTTCACATAAAATATTTTATCTATTGATTTATAATATAACCCTTTAAAACTTTTAAAGTGGATATATTAAATTAGAACATACACATGTAAAACATTCAAAAAATTATTAGAATTGGATTGTAAGTCTATGCCAAAAATAAAAAGATATACTTGCTAAATTTATGAATGAAATAATTTTAATCCTATAAAACTTAATCTAAGGTTCTCAACTAGTATTTTACCCAATAATAAATATTTTAAAGAAAATTATAAGGTGAAACTAAAAGAACAACAAAGAAATGCAATGTGAAAGAAATTAAACTCAAGAACATCAAGACAAGTTACTCGATTGGGTGCTTTAAAGCTTTCCAATGAAGGATTTGATCTTGCAAAGATGTAGAGTACTTGGAATGAAGAGCTAGCTTTATCTTTCAAAAATTAGCTTAACCGGAATAAAAGATGAAGAAGGACTGTGTTGGAATTTAAAATTAAGAGCACCCCCCACATGAAGAGAATTATAGGTATTTATAGGGAAATTTTAAGTTAAGCTAATTTAAATAAAAAACTAATAATCTAACATTATCATATCAATAAATAATATAATATTTAATGAAATTTTGATTTATATCAATGAAATATTAGATTAAAATGTCTAGAAAATAGCTAGTCACATGAAAGTCAAAAAGTCTCCAAATACATCTAATAGATTGAAAAAATTGCTAGCCAGCTTATAATATTAAAATTAGATAATATTTGAAAATTCCTTATAAATAAAATTTAAAATCAAAGTAAATCTTGTAACCAATCAATTTTCATTTACCAAATCTAGTGAATTTAATGGAATGAAAATCAAGAAGCAAATAAATATATATAAAATGGAATTCATTAAAATGCAAATTTATATATTTTTTGGTCTATTTTAAAATATATTAATTGATCATAAAAAAATAAAAATATTTTAGATAAATACAATTATATATTAATAGAATATTATAATAAACTTTAATTCAAAATAAATTCATAAGTATACTTAATAAAATTTCAACCATATGGGCTTTATACTTTTAATTACCCTAATTAAGTATATTTTCTTATTTAATAAATTTTATGTAATATATGAAATATTTAAAAATATTTGATTAAAATAAATTTATTTATGTAAGGGATCTTATTAATGTAAGTTAAACTTATTATCCTTAATTTATAATATATAAAGCACATAAATCAATATATTAAACTATGAGCCAACCAAACCTTGCAAGTAAGCTTCTATGAACCTCTAAAAGACTCCTAAATGAATCTAACCTAAATCTAAAGCTCCAAGCTATCAATCATGACCCATCATGGGTTCTTCTACACTCAAATTGTAATTAAAATATAGTTGTGTAATGTACATCTCATACAAGTAATAATCTTGCACATCTATGTGACTAATGCACATGAAATACTTAGCATACATATTAGAACATTCAAGTACACATTTGATATCATCAAAATTAATAGAATATATCATTAGGCTCATAAAAGCAATATTCTTCCATAATTATATTAAAGATTCAAATTGATGTTCCATAACTTTAAGTATAAAAAATTATATATATATATATATATATATATATATATATATATATATATATATATATATATATATATGTGTGTGTGTGTGTGTGTGTGTGTGTGTGTACGTGTGCGCGCGCGTGCACGTGCATGATAGTGGGCAAGCTTATTGGCCATAGATAGCCTTTTTTTTGTGCTAAACAATGAATTGAAGCGAAAATGGTCAATGTTTGGATATTTTCAGCTCCTCTCCATCTCTCCGGACGCTTTCATTTGCCTCTTTGAAACTAATGAGGCTTGTGATGCTGTCCTTATGTGGGGACCATGGGATGTTGGTGGTTTTATTTTTTTTTTGGATTGTTGGTCTTCTTCCTTCTCTTCCCAATCAAAGGTGGGCCTATCTTCTCTTGTTTTAATTCGCTTTCCTTACTTGCCTCTTATATATTGGGACAACACCAACCTTACTCGGATAGCTTTTTTCTTTGTACAACATCAATGGGTTGATGCTCAAACCAACTCTTGGGGGAGGAATGCTTTTGCTTGTGTTTGTGTAAGGATGAATCTTGGTGCTAGGTTTCCTCCTAAAGTTTGGATCTCTGGGCATCATGAAAAGTTATTACAAAGAGTTGAATATGAGGGATCACTCACCTTTACTTCTATTATGGCTTTGTTGGGCACAACATAAATCATTGTCCCAATGTTCCTCAAACCTCTAAGCATCCCTCGCAACAACCTCAAAGAAGATATGCTAAATTACGTGAAAAATCTATTTTGCTCAAGGACAGCAACACCCACACTTCAAGTGACATTATTATCACTAATAGCTTCCCTCATATGCTAAATATTGACCCAAATTCATCTTCCATGATTGATTCAGCCCTCCATCCACCTCATATGGAAAGTGTGCACTCCCCTTGTGCATAAGAAGGCCAAAATCCTAAAAGAAATAGGCCTTAGAGTCTAGTTACTTCTAGAAAATCTAGGAGACGAAAGAAGAAGAATTCCAATGTTGGTATTAGAGGGTTGAAGGATAACCCCCCCTACCCCCACCCTTCTTCCTTACTTGTCACAAGAGGTGAAGTTAGTGAACCGGCCAAGCAAGTTGCTTCATCTAGGGATGGTGATCTCTTCAACATTCCATTCAAGTTCTCCACTAAGGCTATCCACCTACATCCACGATATTCTAACCCAAGGAAATATTGAGTCTTTATAACTCATTTTTCTAAGGAGCTCCAATGCTTGGGGCCAATTACTGGCCATCTTAGGAATCAGAAGAAAGAGAGTGGCGGGGATGACTCCTGTTAAGGCTCTAGTGTATGTTTGGGTAGTTTTAGCTTGGTCTATGCTTCTATCTTTTTTGTTTTCTTTTGTTCTGTTGAGGATGGCCACCTTTTGATGCCTTTTCCTAGTTGGTACTTATTGTATGTTTTTTGAATTTATTTTAATGAGTTTTCTTTTTTATTATAAATATATATAATTAGAAAATTTCTTCCTTCTTTCAAATATAACTTGTTCATAAAATAAAAAAGAATTCTCCTCTTGAATGTGTGCATGTAGTAAGTATATGATCAATATAAAAATTATTCTTCCCCTTTGCAACGTCAAAAATAAGAATAATATTCTACTACAAGTTTAAATATTAGACTCAACATCTTAAGCACATGTCTTAACATGCAAAATCTCTCCTATGCTAATGGTTTTATAAAAATATATGTTATTTGAGAATCTGTGTTTATGAAGTCTATATCATCATCACCCTTACTAATATAATCTCTAATAAAATGATTTCTAATCTCTATATGCATAGTTTACGAGTGTTGTATTATATTTTTAGTTTAACTTAAAGCTCTATGTTATCACATTTAATTGGTATGTATTTTAGCTTAATTACATAATCTTGTAATTATTTCCTAAGCCATAGAACTTGAGTGACATAACTACTTACAGCTATGTACTCAGCTTTAGCAATGCATAAAGCTATAGAGTTAGTTTTTCCTAAAAGAAAATGAAATAAGTGGTGATTCTAAAAATTAATGTGTCATAGGTATTTTCTTATTAATTTTACAACCAGTATAATTTACATTAGAATATACAATAAAGACATAGGATAATGAATTTTTTTTTAATACTACAAACCAAACCTAGGAGTTCTTAACAAGTGAAAAAAAAAATTCTTGACTATTGTCAACTTTGAATCCATAGCACTTGCTAAAATCAAGCACATAGATATACGTCAAACATAATATATGGCCTACTAGTAATAAGGTATAAAAGTGAGCTTATTATACTCCTATAAAACTTTTAATCTATTAATTTGTCTAATTCATCTAAATTAAGTCTAGTTGTTTAACTTATGGGGGTTTTACTCAATTTGAACATCTTCATATCAAACTTTTCTTTTTATTCATTTATATACTTAACTTGACATATGAATATGCTAGACTCTAGCTATTTTACTTAAAGTCTTAAGAAAAAGGTAAGTTGTACCATCATACTTAATTTAAATTACATAGAAATTAAAGCTAAGAACTCAAGCCATAAATATTTATTTGTACTTCTAAATAATATATCACCATCATAATTTTGTATAATAATAAAATCATCACATATTTTATGATAAAAAGAGTTGTATCTATTGCAATCTAAGATCCCAAGCACTTGATTTTGATGATGACAAATAATACTAACTGAATTAATATGTTCTTCCTTGAAAATTATAAATATTTATTTTTTGTTTGTGAGCACTAACATTTTAGGTAAGATACACAGCTCAAGACTGTTAAAGACTCAAGACTAGGTAGACTAGGATGTGCAAAAATTTGTATTTTTATTTTCTTTCTTTTGTATTTTTTGAGTCTCCCGTAAAAGCATGTATGCAAAAGGGGTGACCAAGCGCACACACACAGGGGGAGAGTTAAAAATTTTAATTAAAATTTAAAGTTTTTAAAACAGATTATACTGTATGATTTTGTATTATAATATACGATATGGCATTTTAACTCAGGCTTAATGGCTTATTCCAGATGATTAGTTTTCTAAACTAATTGTACTGTATGATTTGTTTCAACCTGAAAACCCTAGCCACCAGGACAATTTTGGTAAGTTTATAAATTTGATTTTTGAACTAATCGTATGGTATAATTACAATCGTACTGTATGAATATTTGAAATCTTGCCAAAATTATCCCCCGTAATTAGGCAATTAAAGCATGGTTTTTTAATTACAGTCGATGGTACTGTATGATACCAATCGTATGGTACGATGAACAGAGATGATATCATTCATCCCACAGATCATCCTGTACGAACAGTTAAAAAAAAGAGGATCCTCCAGTACGATCTATGGATCATACCATATGATATTCGTAAATTTTGTGAAATGTTTATCTACATTCATACTGGATGGAACTATTTTTGAACTGATTATACTAAACGATATTGGATTATACTGTATACGTAGAATCATCAAATTGGAGTTTTTAGGTTTTTTCTGAAGCCTAGTTTAAAAGGAATTTTTGATATTTAATTAAAAGTTATTGAGGCCATGGTTGACAGAGAAAGGAACTCTTAATAGGGAGCTTTTGAAGAGATCCAGGGTTTATGAGAGGAAGGAGAAGGTGAGCTTGAGCATGAAGGAGAAGGTGTGTGAGGGGATCACACGGTTACTCCGAGCTAGTTGCATGCTTGCTCTTCTTGCGGCCTTGGTGAGTCTCGGGAAGGTTCTCTAGGAAGAGAGGCTTCAAGTTCAACATACTTAAGGTACTCTACCGTCTTCAGGAGGGACAAAAATGAGAAGGTCCGTTACCATCACTGAGAGGGTGACATAGCGTCTGGTACTCTGCCACACCAGGGAAGGTGAAAGTGAGTCTTGTAAAGGCTTCTCCGTCTTGCTGTGGGAGAAAAAGGAGAGTCAACTTTTAGTAGTACAATACTCAGAGTGGAGGACTCCAGGGAGTGGACGTAGGTCAAGTGACCGAATCACTATAAAAATTTCTGGTGTGCTTTTTCTATTTTTGCCGCACTTTATTTTTCAGGCATTTATTTACTATTTTAATTGCTTGGTGAAAAATTTGCTTTTGATCTTGTGTTGTGAGATTTGCATTTGTATCACCAATATCGTAGTTGTGAACGAATCATTAGCTTCCGTATTCTACTTATTAAGTTCTTATGTTAAAAATTCAAGAATATTAGAACTCCTATTTAGGATTAATTTATTAAATACTAATTCACCCCCCCCTTTTAGTCCATCTCGAACTTTCAAGTGGTATCAGAGTGAGGTTTCAAAATAGTGTTTTAGAAAAGCTAGAAACATAAGATTCATAGCACATTTTGGTAACCATAACACTGCGAAGGGTTATTCTATAACCCGTCCGCCTTTATTTAGCAATATACCGTTTGACTTCTGGAAAATTCGCATGTCTATGTTTTTACAGTCTATAGATTATCGCATGTGGATGTTGGTATAAGAAGGTTACTCTACACCATTTCGTTTCCTGAATGGCATTAAAACAGAGTTATCATTTAATGAATGGAGTCATGAGGATAGAGAATTTACACAATTAAATGCTAAGTGCTTGAATTATTTCTTTTGAGCATTGAAATCAGAAAATAATATGCGAGTATCTATGTGTAGTACTGGTAAGGAGATCTAGGATAGATTATGTATCACGTACAAAGGAACTAATGAGGAAACAGTCTAGGCTAAACATACTGTTACATGATTATAAACTTTTTTGCATGAAACCTACCGAGACTGTATCTAAAATGTACACTAGGTTCACCCAGATAGTGACATCCTTGCATGCATTAGGAAGAGAGTTATCAAATTCTAAAAAAGTTAACAAAATATTGAGATGTTTACCTAGCTCTTATGATGCAAAAAGTACTACAATAACTGAGTCCAAAGATTAAAATATTTATTTAATTGACAATTTGCTTGGGTCGCTCATTGCCTATGAGTAAGGAGTGAGTTAAAGGCAAAGTGATGCAGGTGAAAAGAAGGAGCAAACTGTGGCTCTAAAAGTGAATAATTCTAAAAGTGACAGTTCTGCAGTGGAGGAAGATGACGACATAGCCTTGATGACTCGTTAGTTTAAGAATTTTCTGAAAAGAAAGTAATGACGTCATCAAAGCAATTAGAATAAAGGTAAAAGCATAAAGAATACTAAAGTTGCATCTGACATAATTTTCTTTGAGTGCAGGAAACTAGGTTTTCATCGAGCTGATTGCCCCAATATTAAGACTCATCAAACCAAGGATAAGGGTGAGGAAAGGTCAAAATTCAAGAAGGGCAAATTTAAGACACAAAAAGCTTTTTGGGCTGACTCTGCTTCAGAATCATTAGAAGAAGAAGTAGAAGAGGAGGTAACAAATTTATGTCTTATGACTAACGATAACCATGATCAATCAGATCAAGAAGAGGTATGTCAACTGTCTTATGATAAACTATTAATTATTTCTGAAAAGATTCATGACTTGTATAGAAAGTTGAAAAAAATGCATGCTAGTCTTAACACTGATTTTAGTACTTTACAAAAAGAGCATGCTAGTGTAGTTAAAAAATTTTAAGACTTGGATAGAGATCACATGTCCCTACTTGATGAATTTGATGCATTAAATAAGAAGCCTATAGAATTAACTACGGTACACGATACCTTGAAGTCATCACATGTTGAACTAAAGAATACATTTAAGGAATTTGAGGAACTTGCATCTGAGCTAGATAGTAGTGAGCATGCATTAAAATTCGAAATTGTAAGCCTTAAGAAAGAAATTGAATTTATAAATGTAAAACTTCATGCATTTGAAAATAACAAAAAATCTCCTACATTTGCTGAGTTTTATAAACCTCCACTATATGAACCATCTCATTCAAAATCCTCAAAGCATGTTCCATCCAAACCTAAGAAGAGGCACTATCTTCCCCGTAAATTAGTGAACCCATTTCCTGGTGTTAGGTGTTATTCTTGTGGCATGCTAGGTCACATAGCCCGCACTTGTATAATTAACCATAGGACACATCTAGTGTGGAGACCTAAGCTACATTCATCGCAGCATAACATCCATACATCTCATTCATACAAGCATAAGGTGGAACCCAAACTCACTTGGGTTCCCAAAATTAACCTTTTGATTGACATTATAGGGATGCTCTCATAAAAGACCTAGTGAGAGCATATGGTACCTGGATAGTGGCTGCTCGAGTCACATGACTTGAGACATGAAGCAGTTCGTGACACTGGAGGCTAGGTCAGCAGGCAAGGTGACTTTGAAAGACAACACCACCAGGAAAGAGGTGGGTTCAGGTATCATTAGAAATTTTAAAAATTTGATAATTGAAAATGTTCTTTTAGTTGATGGTTTAAAGCATAATTTATTAAGTATTAGTCAACTATGTGACAAGGGTTTTGACTTAAAGTTTCTTTCTAACAAATGCATAATTAGCCAAAATGATAAACTTGTGCTAGAAGGAAAACATATAAATATTATCTATATGTTAGATTTAAACTACACTGAAAACTTAAACCCTTTATGTTTGAAAATAATAGCTGATGACACTTGGCTATGGCATAGGAGACTATGCCATGCTAGCATAAAAACACTTAGGAATATCACTCAGAAAGACCTAGTTAGAGGCATACCTAAGTTAGACTTCACTAAGCACCATCTATGCAATGCCTGCCAATTAGAAAAATAAGTGAAATCATCATTTAATTTAATCAAGGATATCAACACCATTAGGCAACTAGAAATTTACATATGGACCTATTTGGACCCATTAGTATAGCTAGCCTAGGAGGGAAATCTTATGGATTTGTAATAGTGGATGACTACTCTAGGTTTACTTGGGTAAAGATTTTAGCACACAAGAGTGAGTCATTTGAAGAGTTTAAAACTTTCTCCACTTGGATTCAAAGGAAATTAAGATATGAAATTTCAATAATCTACAGTGATCACGGTGGAGAATTTGAGAAAGATAAGTTTAAATCATTTTGTCAAGAGATAGGAATAGAACATAATTTCTCTGCCCCTAGAACTCCTCAGCAAAATGGAATAGCAGAAAGAAAGAATAAAACTTTAGTTGAAGCTGTTAGGGCAATGTTAGCTGAATACACTCTCCCTAGATACCTTTGGGCAAAAGCAGTCAATACTGCTTGTTATGTTTTAAATAGGGTAAATGTTAGAGAAAAACTGAATAAGACACCCTACGAACTGATTAAGGGTAGGACACCAAATCTTTATCACTTACATATTTTTGGTTGTAAATGCTTTATCTTAATCAATGGTAAGTCACCCTTAGGAATGTTTGATCCTGAATCTGATTAAGGCATCTTCTTAGGATATTCATTCGTAGGTAAAGCCTATAGAATCTTTAATAAGAGGACCTTTATAGTAGAAGAATCTACCCATGTTGTATTTGATGAGTCAGATAAGATATCTAAACCTATTCTTAAAGAAGAAGAAGTTGAAGTAACTCAGGGGATAGAAACCATTGCCATAGAGAATAGAGCAGAACCTCAGGAGCATTTGCCTAGAGATTGGAAATATTCTTCTAGTCATCCTAAAGAACTGATCTTAGGAGACCCATCAGAAGGTGTAAGAACTAGGCATGGACTTAGGAAAGAAGTCATTCATTCTGTATTTATCTCCATGATTAAACCCACCAACATAGATCAAGCCTTAGGAGATGAATTCTGGATTCTAGCAATGAAAGAAGAGCTAAACTAATTTGTTAGGAATTATGTGTGGGAAATAATCAAGAGACTTAAAGAACAAAGTTTGGTAGAAACTAAGTGGCTCTTAAAAATAAGATGAATGACTCTAGAATAGTAGTAAGATAAGGCTAAATTAGTGGCAAAGGGATATAACCAAAGTGAGGGAATAGATTTTGACAAAACCTTTCCACCTGTAGCTAGACTAGAAGCCATAAGAGCACTCTTAGCTTTTGCTTGCTTTAAGGGTTTCAAATTATATCAAATGGATGTTAAGAGTGCCTTCCTAAATAGGGTAATCAAAGAAGATGTATATGCTGAACAACCCCCCGGATTTGAAAACTCATAATTTCCAAATCATGTGTTCAAGTTGAAAAAGGCACTGTATGGATTAAAGTAAGCACCAAGAGCCTGGTATGAAAGACTTAGTACATTCCTACTAGATAGAGGTTTTGTTAAGGGTAGTGTGGACACCACCCTCTTCTTAAAAAAGGTAGGAGATGAGATACTCATTGTTTAGATTTATATGGATGACATCTTATTTGGATCTTCAGAGAAAACCTTATGTGATGAATTTTCAAAAATAATGAGTGACGAGTTCAAAATGAGTATGATGGGAGAACTTAATTACTTACTTGGATTTAGTATAAAATATATGGAAGGTGGAACATTCATTAGCCAATCAATGTACATCAAGGATATTCTAAAAAAGAATGAAATGGACAATGCTAAGGCCATGAATATTCCCATGAGTTCTAACATTCAATTAGATAAAGATTCAAATGGAAAGTCGGTAGACCAGAAAAAGTATAGGGCAATAATTGGATCACTTCTCTACTTAACTACCAGTAGACCGGATATAATATTTAGTGTATGTCTCTACGCTCAATTTCAAGCTGACCCAAAAGAATCTCACATGACTGCTGTCAAAAGAATTCTTAGATATCTACTAGGCACCCCAAACTTAAGAATTTACTATCCTAGACACAGTACTACCTTTGAAATATTAAGGTACTCAGATTTAGATTTTGCAGGATGTAGGATAGATAGAAAAAGCACCTCTGGCACCTGTCAATTCATTGGACAATCCTTAGTTTCATGGTCCATTAGAAAGAAAAATTTGGTAGCCCTCTCAACAACTGAAGCAGAATATATAGTGGTAGGAAGCTGTGTTGCTCAAGTTCTCTGGTTAAAATAATAACTTTTAGATCTTGGACTACCTGTAGGAACCATCCTAATAATGTGTGACAATACTAGTGCAATTTATATATCTAAAAATCTAATTTAGCACTCATGAACAAAGCATATATACATTAGACATCACTTCATAAGAGATCATGTAGCCAAAGGTGATATTGTACTACACTATATTGTTACTTGAGATCAATTGGCTTACATTTTCAAAAAACCACTTGCTTATGACACCTTTAGTACATTGAGAATAAAATTAGGTGTCATAGATATTCATGCTTAATTTAAAAAATAAAAAAACAAAAAAAATAAAAAACAAAAAAAATAAATAAATAAATTAAATTAACAAAAAAGGGGGTTTCCTGATCTCCTCACACTCATCATGCTGATACCCAAACCTTGGATTTATGTGCATATTGTATTGTACAATTCACTATCATACTGTACGATACTTATACATAAATCACAGCCTTCAATTCCATCCACAGTTTATATATGTCTGATATTTAACTACATCATACTATACAAACCATACCTTGTAAGCTACGATACATATTATTGATCATCATACTATATGATCCACCACTCGTACTGTACGAGCCACGTGTCAGAGATTGGCTAGGATGAATTTAAATCGGCCAGTACAATCATTATTACTGCTTATATTATACGAACACCTGTTCGTACGAGATGATTAATTTAGTTAAAAATAATTTAGATGACTCCTCAGGACAAACGACTGTTCTCTCTAGATCGTCCAGTACGATCCTGATCGTACTATACGATTTGACCACTTTTCCAACAAGTCGGCCAAACGAATTAAATTCCCTGATCGTACTATATGATACCATATCGTACTTTATGATCACCAAAAAAACTATAAATTGAAGGGATTCCTTTGTTCATTTCACTCGTACCTCTTCCAAATCTTTGATCCCTTCAAATATTTTATGCTCTATGGCTGGTGGAAGCAAGCAAGGATGACTGATCGAGGGGAGCTCTTCCACCTCTCAGTGGTTTGACGATCATTTTCTCTCTACCGTGGATAAAAAAGCTTATAACAAATTTGAAGAGGCAAAGATTACTCCTTCCCACATGCTTAATCAAGCTACTCTCAACTTTGAGGTTATGAATCTCTTTGCCTCCACGACTCTCAAATTCCTTCTTACACTAGCATTTCCATTTCACTCTGAACTCCTCTATGAATTCCTAGCTAACCTTAAGATTGACTTAGAATGCACCACACTAACTTCCTTTGTATGCAAATGCCATGTCATTATCACTAAAGATATCATAGTTGCACACATTGGAGTCTCCACTGAAGGATGTCATCCCCAATCTATACTCACTAATGATTATGATTGGACCTCAGTCAACATGCTTCTTAGAAATGTACCCATTAATCAACACCTACCCCTTATCCAAACTCTCAATCAAAATGCCTGCATTATCTAGCACATTCTTCGCACATCCATAATACCCAAAGCTGGGGACCGCGTACACATTACCCCACTTCTATCTGTGGTCACTTATTTAATCATGTTAGGCACCAAATTTGATGAAGCTCAAATGATCTTAGACTATATTCATACCTTAGCTGCTTTCTGATATCCCAGTGCTCAAAGAAAACAAAATCTTACCTTAGGACATGTCATAGGCTACATCTAAGAGGCCAAATATCAACTCCACTATCCTCTTCCTCTAGATAATCTACCTATTTTCTACAGGGATGCTTCCTTTCGCATTCTTTTCTAATGGGGGCACGCACACGCTGATCTTGACTTTGATAAAGAAGAGGAAGTTGCTCTAGTGGGAGGACCTCCACCACCTCCCATTCCGCCACCTAGACCGGCCTACCCAGCCTACCCTCACGACGATGTGGTTCAATGACTTGATCGCCTGGAAACTAGACTGGAGTATCATATTGACCAACAACACTGCCAGCATGAAGAAGATTTGCAATGGTTTGGCGCATGATTCTCCTCAATCAAGCAAAATTTCTCGTCCCTCCATCTGCACTTTTAGCCACCACCACCACCACCTGATCAGGATCCCAACTATTAGTTGTTTGTGTTTATGTTTATTTTGTAGTTCCTTCTTCTGTACTTTCCTTTTTTTCTTGTATTGGTTGTTTTACTTTTTTCTTGCATGTACTAGTTTTAGTGTTCTTCTCTTTCTACTACTGTCAAAAGGGGGAGAAGTTATGTGATGCTATATTCCTGGTTATATTCTTATAATTAATGTTATTTCTCGTTCTTATTATGTTCTATTAATCATATTCTATTTTAATTAAAATTAAAAAAAAAATTTCCTAATCCCCCTGTCTTTTAAAATCTATCATCAAGTGAGGGGGAGCTAAGGAAGAAATAACAATAATTGTGGCTATCAAATAATATTATTTGACACCATCAAAAAGGGGGAGATTGTTGCAATCTAGGATCCCAAGCACTTGATTTTGATGATGACAAATAATACTGACTGAATTAATATGTTCTTCGTTGAAAATTATAAATATTTATTTTTTGTCTGTGAGCACTAATATTTTAGGTAAGATACATACATCTCAAGACTATTGAAGACTCGAGATTGGGTAGACTAGGATGTGCAAAAATTTGTATTTTTATTTTCTTTCTTTTGTATTTATTGAGTCTGTCATAAAAGCATGTATGCAAAAGGGGTGACCAAGTACACACACAGGGGGAGAGTTAAAATTTTAATTAAAATTTAAGGTTTTTAAATCTGATCGTACTGTACGATATGGCATTTTAACTCAGGCTTAACAGCTAATTCTAGATGATTATTTTTGTAAACTAATCATACTATACGATCATGACTGTAGTATATAATTTATTTCAACCTGAAAACCCTAGCCACCAGGACAAATTTGGTAAATTTTTACATTTGATTTTTGAACTAATCGTACTGTACGATTACAATCGTACCGTATGAATATTTGAAATCTTGCCAAAATTATCCCTCGTAATCAGGCAATTAAATCATGGTTTCTTAATTACAGTCGATCATACTATATGATACCAATCATACGGTACGATGAATAGAGACGATATCATTTGTCCCAAAGATCGTACCGTATGAACAGTTGAAAAATAAGAGGATCGTCCAGTACTATCTATGGATCGTACCATACGATATTCATAAAATTTGTGAACTTTTCATCTGCATTCGTACTAGATGGAACTATTTTTGAACTGATCGTATTATACGATATTGGATCGTATTATATGAACAGAATCATCAAATTAGAATTTTTAGTTTTTTTCTCAAGCCTAGTTTAAAAGGACTTTTTGATATTCAATTAGAAGTTATTGAGGCCATTGTTGACAGAGAAAGGAACTCTTGAGAGGGAGCTTTTGGAGAGATCTACGGTTTGTGAGAGGATGGAGAAGGTGAGCTTGAGCGTTAGGGAGAGGAGGGTTAGGGGATCACACGGTTGCTCTGAGCTAGTTGTATGCTTGCTCCTCCTGTGGCCTTCGTGAGACTCGGGAAGGTTCTCTAGGAAGAGAGGCTTCAAGGTCAACATCCTCAAGGTACTCTGCCATCTCTACGAGGGAGAAAGAGGAGAAGGTTCGATGCCATCACTGGGAGGGTGACATAGCGTCTGGTACTCCGCCACATCGGGGAAGGTAAAAGTGAGTCTTGTAAAGGCTTCTCCGCCTTGCTATGGGAGCAAAAGGAGAGTCAACTTTTGGTAGTGCAATACTTAGAGTGGAGGACTCCAGGGAGTGGACATAGGTCAAGTGATCGAACACTATAAAAATTTTTGCTGTGCTTTTTCCATTTTTACCGCACTTTATTTTTCACGCATTTATTTATTATTTTAATTGCTTGGTGAAAAAACTACTTTTGATCTTGTATTGTGAGATTTGCAATTGTGTCACCAATATCATAGTTGTTAATGAATCATTAGCTTCCGCATTCTACTTGTTAAGCTATTATGTCAAAAATTCAAAAGTATTAGAACTCCTGTTTAGGATTAATTTTTAAAAAATAAATTCACCCCCTCCCCTCTTGGCGTATCTCGAACTTTTAGTATCCACCTTACCTTTTCTTAAGTCATAATCAATCTAAAAGTTACTTTGAAAGCTTAAATGTGGTTATTAAACCTTGTTAAACTACCCAATGGCACACCAAGAAGGGGGGGGGTGGGATAAATGTGTTATTTAAAAATTTTCTTTTTAAAACCTTTTTTTTAAAGAAAGAAGTTAGCCAAATGCACAAAATGAAGCAAAATATCAAAAAACCAAATGTAATTATATTTTTTATTTTATAGAAAAGGAACAAGAAAGTTTTTTTTCTTTTTTATTTTTAAATTTTTGTTTTTATTTTTCATGCTCATAAAAATCAGTCCAAAGCAATCACAATATTTTTTTCCCAAATTTGCTAGAAAATAATATGCATGAATTAAAAATGTGAAAAGTAAAAGTGCTAAAGGAAATGAATTGAGCACATTAGAACTTTCATATTGGTTCAATCAACCTTGATCTATGTCCACTCCCCGGAGTCCTCCTCTCCAGGTATTATACTAAACTTTTAGTGATTCTCCTTTAGCTCCCATAGCATGGTAGAGAAGCCCTTATAAAATCACATCCACCCTTCCACAGTGTAGCTAAGAACCTTAATCCTTTTTACCCTCCTGGTGAGGTTGATAATCTTGAATCCCTTCCACCAACCCAGTGTGATGGAGTACCCAGATCCTTTGATGCCATGATCTTTTTTTCAGTGTTTCCCTTAAGAAAAATAATGACTCTTAAAAAAATATGATGAATGTTCATGGAGCAAATTTGTGTAGAACCCCTCCCACATCCTCCCTTGATCATACAAGGATCTTCTCTCTCAAAACCTCACCTCTCTCTCTCTCTCTCAAGATCAAAACTCCCTCTTCAAACCCTTTCGTACAAGAAATTTGAAAAAAGACCTTCTTAAATGAATTAAGAGGTGTTTAAATACAAAAGGCTCCAAAAACCCTAATTTTTCATGTTAGCCATCATTGTTCATACTGTATGATTAGTTCAAATATCCATATCCATTCTATATGATGAACAAAATCAAGTACAATTTGTTCAAGATTCTTGAACGTATCATACAATGTAAATTATGGCTCGTATTGTACAATTAGTTCAAAAACTAATGTTCATCTAGGATGATATCTGGGATGATCAAGCATCATCTAGTATGATTAGTATCATACGATATGAATAGCTCAATCCTATCAAGATTTGTCCATGATGATCTATGAGATGATCAAATATAAACTCTGTTGATCATCCGGTATGATCATAATCATACCATATGATCGACTTTTATGAATTAACCTTAATTTATTTAACTAATCACAAGGATTAGTTTAGGAAAGATTTCAAAGATCATACAGTACAAACCTATTCATATGCCTAAATCTGATTAGTGGATGGGGGCTTTGACATAAACTAATCATCCTATATAATCATGTTTAAATAGTATAATTAGTTTAACTACCTTAATCTCTTAATTACCCATTTTAATTTCTTTTCTGAGGTACAATCATGATTATATAGTACAAGCTTAAAAAAATATAAAATTTAAATTCTCACTCTCCCATGTGTGTGTTGTTAAGCTAGCATACACCATTTATCAAACATTTAACTCAATAAAGAAAAAAAATAAATAAGAACAAATATAGACTCTTGCAATACATCAAATATATTCTACCCAATCTTAAGTCTTGATCCTTTATTGATGCATAGTGTACAATATACTTGAAAAGTTAGTGTGCATAAGATAAATATGTAATAGTAATATTAGGAAAAATAAACCAGAAATCTAATGATGTTTGTTATCATCAAAATTATAAGCTTAGGCTCCTATAGTTTTAAATGAAAAGCTATGCTTGGGATACCAAATACCTTAGTTTTTGGTGATTACAAGGTATCTAAGAATTAATTACAGTCATATTAGACTCTTTCAGAGCGGCTTGGAATCTAGCACATAGATAAATACTAAACATTATATATGCTCTGCTAGTAGTCAAATATAGAAGTGATCCTATTATCCCCTATACCTTTTATAATCTACTAATTTTCCTACAATATCCTTGTCAAATTGGAGGGTTAATCTCAGTATTGGTGTATTTATTACCTTAGCACCTTCTATATCATATTTGTTTAGAATTATCTTAATATACTTACTCTAACTAAGAAAGGTATCATTTTCCCTTTGCTTCACACTGAATCCATAAAAATATATAAGCCCTCCCATCATACTCATTTCAAACTCTCTACTCATAGTTTCTAAAAAAATCATTATAAAGATGCTCATTTATTAATCTAACTAACGTATCATCTGTATATATTTGAATAATAATTAAATAATCTTCTACTTTCTTAAGGAATAGGGTTGTATCTACACTTCCCTTAATAAATGATCTATCTAGGAGAAATGAACTAAGCCTTTCATACCATGCCATAGGAGTATGTTTCAACCCATATAAAGCCTTTTTAGGTTTATGCATATGGTTAGAAAGGATGAATTTCAAATCTTGGCAGTTTCTCGATAGAGACATCTTCCTTAATAACCCCATTTAAAAACGTACTTTTTATACCCATCTGATATAACTTGAAGACTCTAAAACATACAAAACAAAGCAGTACTTTAATAGGTTCTAATCTATCTATAGGGGTAAAGGTCTCTTCAAAATTAATACCATCAATTTGATTGTACCCCTTTGTTAATAACCTAGCCTTATTTTTTACCAATACTCCTGAATCATTCATCTTATTCTTGAACAGCCATTTGGTGTTGCAAACCAGGATCCCTAGTTTGTGATTTTGATGATGACAAATATTATTGATTGAATTGTTACTTTTTTTAGTGAATATTTTGAATATTTCTTTTGTCTGTGAGCACTAAGATTATAAGTAAAATGTACTGCTAAAGGTTATTGGAAGCTCAAGACTGGGTAAAATAGGAATGCCAAGTAACAAAGTTTATACTTTATCTTTCTTTATCTTTTATTTCTTGATTCTATCCACATAAGAGTGTATGCAATTGAGTAACTAAACACACACACAGCAAGAGTGAGAAAAAAACTAAAAAAAAAAATTTACTAATCATACTGTATGACCTACAATTGTACTATACAATTAGTTAGAGAAAGAATGGGCTTAATGGCTGATTTAATAAATAGGTTCATTAAACTAATCATACTGTATAATTCATTATAATCTATAAACTCTAGCCACCAGATAAATTAAGTAAGATACATGAAATTTTGATTTTGAACTAATTATTCTGTACGATTCTCTTCATATTATACAAAATTTTGAAATATTACTTAAATTAACTCTTATAATTAATCAATCAAATCATGGTTTAATTAATGATAGCATATTATAATGTACAATATTGATCATACCATATAATTGATGGTACTATATGATTAGTAGAGACAAAATTTGTTCATCCCAAAGATCATATCAAAGAAAATCATGATTTTTGAATTAATTATATAGTATGATATTTATATCATACTGGATGATCGACTTGAAATCAACTAACCATACTGTATCATGATAGCACTATGGAATGATTAATAGAGATGATTTCCAGTGGTCCCAGCAATCATCCTATATAAATAGAAAGAAAGCAAATAGTTCGTACTCAATGATCTTTGGATCATGCTTTATGATGTGTTCAAAAAGTTGAACAGTTCATCTGAACAATTATTTGCATTAATGGATGGGTGTAGTTTTTGAATTGATTATACTTTATGAATTCTAGTTGTATTGTATGAACATTAATAGCCAACATAAATTTTTAGGGATTTTTAAAGCGTAATACCTAAGCAATGTTTTTAGAATCTCTTTGAAAAAAAAGAGAGGATTGTGAGATTGTTGAGGGAACTCTAAAAAAGAAGCTTTTGAGAGAGATCTAGGGTTGAGAGGAAGGAGAAAGTGAGGTTGAGCATAAGGGAGAAAGAGTATGAGGGGATAAGATGGTTGCTCTTGGCTAGTTACACCCTTGCTCCTTCTATGGGCTTAGTGAGTTGTTGAAGGCTCTCTTGAGAGAGAGACCTCTAAGTCAAGGCCTTGAGATACTCTACCTTCTCTAGGAGGATGAAAAATGATTCGAGGTTCTTTGCCTATGAATGGATTCTAGTTCACTGCCATCTCTAGGAGGCAAAAAGGATTTTGGGTTTTTTGCCTTTTTTAGGAGGGAAAAAATGATTCAAGGTTTGCTGCCATTACTGGGGAAGGTAATATGGCTTCCAGCACTCCGTCACATCAGATTTGGTGAAAGTGAGTCTATAAAATCTTCTCTACCTTGTTGTGTGAGGAAAAGGAGAGTCACTTTATGTTAGTACAATTCCCAGAGTGGAGGACTCCAGAGAGTGAAGGTATGTCAAGGTTGACCAAACCACTATAAAATTGTAGGGTGCTCTACAATTTTTTTTCTTGATAATTACTTGGTTGAAAATCTATAGTTGATGTTAGATTGAGTTGATTCAGTATTCTTACTATTATTATATTTATTGTTAAGGTTATTTAAAAATCTATGGGTGATCAAATTATTCATTTTAAGTTTTTTGAAAAAAAATTCAAAAAAGAAATTTCTTGTGATAAATAGATTTTTAAATAACCAATTCACCCCCAACTTGGTGCACTTCGAGCTAGTTCATTAAGGTCTCACAATCTCCTCAAACTTTCAAGTGGTATCAAAGCGGGTTTCAAAAATAAGATTTTAGAAAACTTTAAAAAATGATCAATGGCTCATTTTGGTAATCATAACACTACGGAGGATTATTTAATAACCCATCCACCACCTTTATTTGATAAAATACCTTTTAACTTTTGGAAATTTCTCATGGCTAATTTCTTGTAGCCTATAAATTATTGCATGTAGATGTTAATCCAAGAAGGATATTCTGCACCTTTTCATTTTGTGAATGGCATTAAAGCTGAACTTCTATTTAATGAATGGAGTAATGACAAAATGGATTTAGCCCAATTGAATGAAAAATGTTTAAACTATATCTTCTTTGTATTGAAATCTAAATACTATATGTGTGTAATAAACTTATACAACTCGAAAAGATATTTGGGATAAATTATGCATAACCTACAAAGGAACTAGTGAAATAAAATAGTCTAGGTTAAACAGCCTGCTTCATGACTATAAATTATTTTTACATGAATCCTAGTGAATTAATTTTTGAAATGTTTACTAGGTTTATACAAATAGTTACATCCCTGCATGCATTGGGTAGAGAACTGATAAATTTTGAAAAAGTTAATAAAATTTTACGTTGTCTACCTAGTTTTTATGATGCTATGATAACTGTAATTACTGAATCTAAAGAATTGAACATTTAGTCCATTGATAATTTACTTACGTCACTCATTTCCTACAAGCAAGGAGGGAGTCAAAGGCAAAGTGATGTAGGAGAGAAGAAGAAGGAGAGAACTGTAGCACTAAAAGTAAATGATTTAGATAATAACAGTTCTGTAGTAGAGGAGGATGATGACATCACCTTAATGACATGGCAGTTAAAGAGCTTTCTGCAATGAAAATAGAGGCATCATATACATCAATGGAGCAAAGGTAAAAGCAATAAAAATATTAAAGTTTCTTCTGACATAATTTGCATTGAATATAGAAAACCAGGCCACCTCCGAACTGACTGTCCCAACCAAAAGACATCGAAATCATTTTAGGATGACTCCACCTAAGAATCTTTGATATTTTGTGAGGGTGGTTAAACCCTATAGAACTATCTCAAGGCTAACCAAGAGGGGGGGGGAGGGGGTGAATAAGTGTTTTAATAATTCTTAAGCAAAAATGAAAAATATTTTGTCTTTTTAACTATTTTAAAACTAAATAATCTTAAGAAAAAACATATATCAAAATCAAAGATTTCAACCATAGAATAAATCACAGTGAAGTGCTGAAATAAAATATGAAAAAAATAATAAGAAATAACACATAAAATTTTATAATGGTTCGGTCATATCTGACCTACGTCCACTTCACAGAACCTCCTATTCCAAGTATTGCACTAATCAGTTAGTGTCTCTCCTTTTGCCCCCACAGTAAGGTGGAGAAGCCCTTATAAAATCTTTTCACTGATCTAATGAGGCAAAGAACCTTAAATCCTTTATCACCCTCCTAGTGAAGGTAGAGAACCCAGAATCCTTTTACTTCGACTTGGAGTTGGTAGAGAACCACAGGAATCCTTTTACTACTTCCTACAGTAGATAGAGAACCTGATAATCCTTTTACTCCCTCCTGGAGAAGGTATAGAACCTGGATCTGATGCTGATGATCATCTCCCCAGAGCCACCAAGGAGCCAAAGATGAAGAAGGAAGAAGATGATCAAATCCTTGCTTGGAGAAACCTTTGTGAATCCCCTCACAAACTCCCCCTTACAAGATCCTCTCTCTCTCTCTCCCAAACTCTCCTTCTCCTTCTCTAAGCTCTCTCAAATTAAAATAGTAGCAAAAGATTTTTATCATAAATAATTAAGAGAGCTTAAATAGTAGGCCTCAAAAAGTGCCCTAGTTTTCAACTTGTTGTCAAAGATCATCCAAGATAATATGTCGATCGTCATGTATGATCAGTGTAAATCAACCCATCATGGTAAGACGATTTGAGTTGCATGTACAATCAAAGCAACAAATTTGTACTTATCATCCAAGATGATTAGTATATCATCATGTACGATTAGTTTAAAATATGATTTATCATCTGGTAGATCATTCAAGACGTCTAGGATGATTAGAAGAAAAATGTACTGATCATCCTGGATGATCTTGCAATCATCCTATATAATTAGTTCAAATAAAAAATATCATCCTGAAAAATTGTTTGGGATGTCCAGTACATTTAGAAGAAAAGTCATGGATCATCTTGTATGATCATAGATGATCATCCTATATGATTTGATCATTCAATCTAACCATACTTAGATCCCTAACCACAAGATCAATTTGGGCATGATTATTACACATCGTCCAAGAGGATCAGAATCATCCTGTATGATTAGAATAAAATTTTAATATCAAATCTTGCCTAAATCATGTCTAGCGACTGGATTTTTTGATTAATGTATGTCATCCTATATGATGATAGGATCATCCAGGATGATTAGTTTAATCAAGCTTATTGGACAAATAAGCCCCAATTAGGGTTTTAAGCTAAACATATCATCCAGGATGATACATAATTGTCTTGTACAATTTGTTCAAAAAATTGAAAATTTCCCTAACTTACTTACTCCCTTGAGTGTGTGTGTAAGGTTACTTAGCTTTAGGATCCACCACATTATATTTGACTCAAGAAAAGGTAAGAATATATTGGAATTAGAATTACATACTGACTCAGTTTTAATCTACCCCATCTTGAGCTAGCTTGTAAGTGTGCTTGTGATCCTAAAATGTTAGTGAGCAGGGCAAACAAAATATATAATTAAGAATAAAAGTAGTAAGGAACTAGTAATATTTGTTATCATTAAAATCACTATACTTGTGCCTATATTTGCAATAATCTCCCCATTTTTTATGATGGCAAATATTACTTAAAAAATTTCAAAGCTTGGAGAATTTTTGTTTTTGTTCTTTTCTTCTTTTTCTTTTTTAAGATATAAAAAATAGAAATATAAGACATAAAAGACAAAATAGAAATAGAATAATACAAATACCACTAAAGCATAAGAAAATGAACAGACAACAACTACTCCCCCTTTTGACATCATAAAAAGGTGGAAGAAAGAAAAGCACTAAAATAAAATAAAGTACAAAACCAAAGACCAGTACAAACATAGAAACACAAGAACTAACAGACTTGAAGGAACAACTCTGATCATTTGGAGGAGGTGGTGGTGGAAGAAATCAACAACAAAATAAAAAGTTTGATAAAAATAAACCATTAAAATAAAAAACAAAGGTTTTTTTTTTAATCCATGAGCTCCAATAAATGACAATTTTACCTCAATTTTAAATTAAAAAACTTGAAAGAAATGAATCAAGAACAATGAAATCCAGAAAGGTTAGAAACTCAATTTTGTAAACCCTACCTCAGACACCTTACAGTTTAAAGTTCCTTTTAAACAAAAATCTAATTCAAAAAGGAAGAATTTAGATAAGAAAAGTGATCCTTTTAAACTTTCTTCCAAAAAATATCTGATAAAATAGTCTTGCAAAGTAAAGAATTAAGAATCTTAATTTTCAATCTCATGTGTTTGAAAATATTAAGTGGCACATGGATTCTTCTAAGATTTTTAAAGGTTTGAAAGGGAAGGAAGCTTATTTCTTTGTGGGCTCATTTTGTGCCTCTATTTCAATTTTTTGTCACATTTTGTGCATCTTTTGATTTTTGATACACTTTGTGTATCTTACAATTAATTGGGGAACATTGTGCATCTTTTCAGTGTTGGGCTCATTTTTTGCCTCTTGTTATTTCTTTTACAAACTTGTTCCCTTTCACAGCCTCTAAAGACTCTCAGTAACTTCTAGATATAAGAGAGGAAGAAACTCACTCTCTAATATAAGGAAGGGTAAATCATAAAATAGAATCATACTCATATGATAAATGCAACCACCTGATTAAAAAAATATAAAAGTGATTCAATGATTTGGAATACTATTCATATGAGATAGATTACTATAGAAAGATAAAATAGTTCTCTATTTCAAAGTCCAACCTTTTAATTTTAAAATAAATTTTGATTTAAAAAAAATACCATTAAAGGAGTTAGAGGAAGTGAAACAATCGTCAATGTTCCTTCATTTAGCTATTTTAGAGAAGTCAATCACTGCTTACAAGCTTCTAAATAAAAATAAGGCAAAAATCTCATCTAAAAAATAAGTTCATCAGCAGAAGTGAGTAGTGATCTAATTCTTAAGAAACTGAAGAAAAATAATAGGAAATAAAAAATATAAAATAAAAACATATAAAAAGAAATCAACAAACTATTCAAACAAAACACTAAGAGTAGAAACATAATAAGAAAGCATCATTTTCATACATGAATATCTATCACACCTAATCTAGTTCTTAAGGTGCTAAAGGTTTCAAAGGCCAATAGTTTTGTGAAGACATCTACAAGCTGATTTTCAGTGGCTACATGTTGTAGTTCTATGTCTCACTTAGTAACATGGTCCCTAATGAAATGGTGCCTTATATCAATGTGTTTGGTCTTAGATTGTTTGATTGGGTTCTTTAAAATGCAGATGACACTAGTGTTTTTACATAGGACTAGAATTGTGCCAACAGTAAGTCCTAAATCCAAAATTTGTTGCATTAACAAAAGGATATGGGCCACACAACTTCCTAAGGCCACATACCAGATTCAGTAGTGGACAGGGCAACTGAGTTTTATTTTCTACTGGACCAAGAGACTAAGGATTGTCCAATAAATTGATATGTCCCAGAAGTACATTTCCTATCAACTCAACATCCTATAAAATCTAAATTAGAATATCATATGATTTCAAAATTGCTGCTTTTCTTAGGATACCAAATTCTTAAGTCTTGGGTCCCTAAGAGATATCTAAGGATTCTCTTAAAAGCAATCAGATAGGACTCCTTTAGAATAGCCTAAAATCTAGCACAGAGGAAAATACTAAACATAATATCAGGTCTGATAGCAGACAAGTAAAGAAGTGATCTAATTATTCCTCAGTATTTCTTTTGATCAATAGATTTTCCATTTGACTCCTTATCTAACTGAATACTGGAACTCATGAGAGTGTTGATTGGCTTGGCTTTATCCATCTCATATTTCTTAAGGATGTCCTTAATGTATTTTGACAGACCAAGGAAAGTTCCATCTTCCTTCTGCCTTATGCTAAATCCAATAAAGTAAGTCAGTTCTCCCATCATACTCATTTCAAACTCCTTATTATTTTTGAAAATTTATCACATAGTTTTTGATCAGAAGATCCAAATAGAATATCATCAATATAGATTTAGACAATCAGTAATTCATCTCCGAGCTTTTTTAGAAATAGGGTGGTGTCTACACTCCACTTAACAAAGGTTCTTTCTAATAAGAATGCGCTAAGTCTTTCATACCATGCCCTGGGTGCTTGTTTTAGTCTATACAAAGCCTTTTTTAATTTGAACACATAATTAGAAAGTAATAAATTTTTAAAGCCTGGGGGTTGTTTAACATGCCCATCTTTTATCACCCCATTCAGAAAGGTACTCTTAACATCCATTTGAAATAGTTTGAATCCCTTAAAATAGGCAAAGGCTAAAAACACCCTAATGGATTTTAATTTATCTACAGGGGCAAAGGGCTCTTCAAAATTAATCCCTTTTACCTGATTATACCCCTTAACTACCAATCTTACCTTATTTCTCACCACTACTCCAAATCATTCATTTTGTTTTTGAAAACCCATTTAGTTCCAACAATACTTTGGTCCATAGGTCTTTCAACTAACTCCCAAATATCATTCCTCACAAATTGATTTAACTCTTCTTGTATGGCTAGGATCCAAAATTCATCAGATAAGGCTTGATTTAGGTTGGTAAGTTCAGTTATTAAAATAAAGGTAGTGTGGTTTACTACTTTTCTAAATCTATGCCTAGTTCTAACACCTTCTGATGGGTCTCTTAAGATCAGTTCTTTAGGATGACTTGAAGAATATCTCCATTCTCTAGGTAATGAAATTTCAAGTTCTACTCTTTACTCCATATTTATAGATTCTACTCCTTGGGTGACTTCTATAACCTCTTCTTCTTTTTCCCTAGACCCTCCAGAATTATAAGATTCATTAAATACAATATGAGTTGTCTCCTTAACTACCAGTGTTCTTTTGTTGAAGACTCTATAGGATTTCTCAACCCTTGAGTAACCTAGGAACACTCCTTCATAAGATTTTAGGTCAAACTTTCAAGTTGAGACTTCCCATTATTTAGAGTAAACACATTACATCCAAAGACACGAAGGTGAGAGAGGCTGGGTGTCCTACCCTTAAAAATTTTATAGGTTGTCTTGTTCAGCTTAGATATAAGAATTACCATATTTAAAATATAACTAGTTATATTCATCGCTTCTACCCAGAAGTATTTAGGAAGTTAGTATTTCGCTAATATGGCTCTTGTGGCTTCTACTAGGATCTTGTTCTTCCATTCAGCTACCCTGTTCTGTTGAGGGGTCCTATGAGCTAAAAATTGTGATCTATCCCTTGCTCCATACAAAAAGGATCAAATTTTTCATTCTCAAATTCTCCACCATGGTCACTATAAATGGCTAAGATTTTAAAACCTAGTTTCCTCTGAATCCAAGTGGAAAAAGATCTAAACTCCTTGAATTGGTCACTTTTATGCGATAGAAATCTAACCCAAGTAAACCTCGAATAATTATCAATTATCACATACCCAAAGACTTTCCCTCCTAGGCTTGAAGAGCTGATAGGTCTAAAGTGATCCTTGTGAAGAACTTCTAAGGGGTTGCTAGTGTTAATGTCTTGGATTGAGTGGAAGGAGGATTTGATTTGTTTTCCTAACTGACAGACATCACACAGGTGGTCCTTAGTGAACTCTAGTTTTGGGACACCTCTCACTAAGTCTTTTTGGGTGATCTTCCTAAGGCTTTTCATGCTTGCATGACATAATCTCATATGCCACCATAATTCATCATTAATTATTTTTAAGCAAAGAGCAATATTAGCTTTAAAGTAATTTAGATCCAGCATGTAAACATTATTGATCCATCTTCCCTCCAAAATAATTTTATCATTTAAACTTATAATGCAGCTAGTTGGAAGAAATTTTATGTTGAAGCCTTTGTCACAGAACTGATTAATGCTGAGTAGGCTATGTTTTTGTCCATTTATAAGCAAAACATTTTCAATGATGAAATTTTTTGAATCACCAATCATACCTGAGTACACCACTCTCCTGGTGGTGTTATCTCCAAGTGTTACCTTGCCTCCTATCCTGGCTTCTAATCATATGCCTTGAAGATCCACTATCTTGGTATCATATGCTCTCACGATGCCTTTTATAAGAGCACACCTATAAAATCATCAGATGTCAGATTTGGGAACCCAAATAGATTTGGGTCCCTTGCTATAGAAAGAAGAATGAGATGCATGATATGCTCTGAATTTTATAATTTTGGTCTCCACACCAAATGTATTCTACGGTAAATAGTGTAAGTGTGGGAGATATGACCTAGCATGCCACAAGAAAGACATATTACCAGGAAAAGAGCTTACTAATCTATTTGGGTTATAGTGCCTCTACCTTGGTTTGAATGATGCATGCTTTAATGATGTTTATGAAACTCTTTCAGTACAGGTTATTTTTTATTTTCCTTGATGGTAGTTAATTCAGCTTCTACAAACTTATTTACTCTTTTAAGAATTGAATTTTCTATTTCAAATGCATGCTCCCTACTATATAAATCAGATGCAAGAGTATCTAAATACTTTTATTCTTTTTTTAATTCAACATGTAATTTTTTTAAGGAGTCATACTCAGCAGTTAAATTAAGATAATTCTTGTTTAAAGCATCAAATTCATCTAGTAAATCCATGTGATTGCTATCCATAGTGGAATATTCTTTCCTTAAAATTTCATACTCCTTCTACAGATTTAAAAATTCAACTTTGAGGCTAGCATGTGCTTTCTTAAGCTTCCTATAAGAAGAATGAATTCTTTCAAAAACATTAAGTAATTAATTATATGTAAGCTCTCATACCTCTTCTTGATCAAAGTGATCAAGATGATCATCAGCCATTAAACACAGGTTTGTTTCCTCCTCTTCTGCTTCAGTTTTAGAGGAGTCTGATGCTGAGTCCACCTAGAAAGCCTTTTGGAATATTCTTTCCTTAAAATTTCGTGTCCTTCTTAAACTTAGGTTTTTCCTCACCCTTCTCCTTGCTTGGGTGAGCTTTCAGAGTTGGGTAATCAGACTTCATGTGTAGTGGCTTCCTGCATTCAAAATAAATAACATTAGATGAAGCTTTAAAATTCTTATTATGTTTATCTTTATTCCATTTTTTATGATGCTTCTGAATTATCTAGCTATTAAAGCAATATCATCATCTTCAGAGCTAGAAACATCAATATCAGAATAATTAGCCTTCAAGGCTATAATTTTCTCCTTCTTCTTTTCACCTGCATCAAGATGCCTTTGGTTCACTCCTTTCTCATAAGCAATTAGTGATCAAATTAAGTTATTGATTGAATAAATACTTAAATCTTTAGATTCAGTAATGACAATAATTTTTGCATTAAAGGAAAAGGTAAACATCTCAAAATCTTGTTCACTTTTTCATAATTTGTGAGTTCTCTTCCTAAGGTATGTTGGTATGTAACAATTTGTGTAAACCTAGTATACATTTCAGAAATTATTTCAATAAGATTCATGCTAAAAAGTTCATAATCATGAAGTAAGATGTTCAGCATAGATTATTTAACTTCATTTGTTCCTTCATAAGTAATGCAAAGTTTATCCCAATTTTTTTTACCAGTAGAACAAGTGGAAATACGAATATAATCTTCTAATTTTAATGCATAGAAAAAATAGTTCAAACACTTAACATTCAATTGTGTTAAATCTCTATCGTCAGCTATCCATTCAGTAAAAGAAACTTCAGTTTTAACACTATTAACGAGATGAGAAGGTGCAGAATATTCATCCTTAACTAACATCCACATGTGATAATCAATTAATTATAAAAAGGTGGACATACAGGTTTTTTTAAAAATCAAAAGAAATATTATCAAAAAGAGGGGGTCGAGTAATTGAATATCCTTCTGTGGTACTTCGATTACCAAAGTTAGCCATTGATCAAAATTTAAAAGTTTTTTAAAACTTGATTTTATGAATCCCGCTCTGATACCATTGGAAAGTTCCTAAGAATGGTTCAACCCTATAGAACTAGCCCGAGGCTAACCAAGAGGGGGAGTGAATTAATGTTTTAAAAATTCTTAAGCAAAAATAAAAAAATATTTTTAACGTTTTAACTATTTTAAAACTAAACAATCTTAAACAGAAGTAGATATCAAAATTAAAGATTTCAACTATAGAACAAATCATAGTGAAGTGTATAAATATAATTCAAAAAGGTAATAAGCAAGAGCACATGGAATTTTATAGTGGTTTAGTTAAATCTGACCTACATCCACTCCCTAGAACCTTTCATTCCAGGTATTGCACCAATCAGTTAGTGTCTCTCCTTTCACCCCCGTAGTAAGGTGGGGATGCCTTACAAAATCATTCCACCAGCCCGGTGTGGCAGAGAACCTTGAATCCTTTTTCACCCTCCTAGTGAATGTAGAGAACCTGGAATCATTTTATTCCAACCTGGAGTTGGCAGAGAACCACACAAATCCTTTTACTCCCTCATGGAGTGGGCAGACAACCTGATAATACTTATACTCCCTCCTGGAGTAGGAAGAGAACCTGGATCTGATGCTGATGATTATCTCCCTAGAGCCACCAAGGGGCCAAGGACAAAGAAGGAAGAAGAAGATTGAATCCTTGCTTAGAGCAACCTTTATGAATGCCCTCATAAACTCTCCCTCAATGGATCCTCCCTCTCTCTCCCAAACTCTCCTTTTCCTTCTCTAAGCTCTCTCATGTTAGAACAACATCAAAAGATTTTTATCATCAGCAATTAAGAGAACTTTAATAAGAGGCCTCAAAAAGTTCCCTATTTTTTAACTTACCATCAAAGATCATCTAGGATGATCTATCGATTGTCCTGTATGATAAGTGTAAATCAACCCATCTTGACAGGATGATCTAAGTTACATGTATGATTAGAGTAACAAATTTGTACTGATTATCCAGGATGATTAGTATATTATTTTGTATGATTAGTTTAAAACATGATTTATTATCTGACAGATTGTTCAAGATGCCCAGGATTATTAAAAAAAAAATGTACGGATCATCCCGGATGATCTTGCGAATCGTCATGTACGATTAGTTCAAAACAAAAATCTCATCTTGAAAATTCATTCAGGACAACCAGTATGTTTACAAAAAAAATCATGGATCATCCTGTACAATTATAGATGATCGTTCTATATGATAAGATCGTTCAATCTAACTATACTTAGATCCCTAATCACAGGATCAATTTAGGCATGATTGTTACACATCATCCAAGACAATCAGAATCATCATGTATGATTAGAATAAAATTTCCATATTAAATCTTGCCTAAATCATGTCTGGCAGTTAAATTTTTTGTTTAATGCATATCATCCTATATGATGATAGGATCATCCAAGATGATTGGTTTAATCAAACTTATTTGATATATAAGTCCTAATTAGGGTATTTGAGCTAAACATATCATCCAGGATGAAATATAATCATCCTGTATGATTTGTTCAAAAAATTTAAAATTTCCCTACCTTACTCACTCTCTTGAGTGTGTGTGTGCAATGTTACTTAGCTTCCGGATCCACTACTTATATTTGACTCAAGAAAAGGTAAAAAAATATATTGGAATTTAAATTATAGACTGACTCAGTTCTAATCTACCCAATCTTGAGCTGCCTTGCAAGTGAGCTTATGATCCTGAAATGTTAGTGAGCAGGGAAAATAAAATAGATAAGCAAGAATAGTAGTAGTAAGGAACTTGTAATATTTGTTATCATCAAAATCACTGTACTTGGGCCCAAATTTATAACAATCTTTGGAATCTGAAGCAGAGGTGGAGGTAACAAACCTGTGTCTTATGACTAATGATAATTTTGATGAATTAGATCAAGATGAGGTATATCAACTTTCTTATGATGAATTACACATTATTTCTAAAAATATTCATGATTTGTATAGGAAGTTAAAAAAGATGCATGTCTCGATACTTAATTGTTTACTTTACAAAAAGAGCATTCTAATTTAATTACCGAGCATTCAAATTTACATAATGATTATATGACCTTGCTTGACAATTATGATTCCCTAAACAAGAAGCATATCAAGTTAACTAATGCACATAACTCCTTGAAAACATCGCATATTGAATTAGAAAAAAGTATACAAAGGATTAGAAGCATATGCATTAGAAATAGATGGTATGGAACATACATTAAAAAATGAAATAACCATTCTTAAAAGTACAAATAAATTTTTAGAAGCAAAACTAACTGAACTTGAGAATAATAAACCACCACCTACCTTATAAAAATTCCATAACCCCTCAACACAGCATACATCACATAAACCTAGGAAGAGGCCCCATGACCCACATAGGTTAGTAAATCCATTTCTTGGTGTTAGGTGTTACTCTTATGGCATGTTAGGTTATATAGCCTACACTTGCACAATCCACAATCGGCCACATCTAGTTTGGAGGTCTAAATTATATTCATCACAGCATAGCATGCATTCATCTCATTCATTCAAGCATAAGGTGAAACCTAAACTCACTTGGGTTCCCAAATCTAACTTTTGAATGACTATATAGGGGTGCTCTCACAAAAGGCCTAATGGGAGCTTAGGGTACCTAGATAGTGGATGCTCGAGGCATATGACTAGTGAGATGAAGAAGTTCATCACACTAGAGGCCGGGTTAGGAGGCAAGGTGATATTAGGAGACAACACCACTAGGAAAATGGTGGGTTTAGGTATAATATGCAATGTTAAAAGTTTTATTATTAAAAATCTTTTATTAGTAGATGGTTTAAAGTATAATTTATTGAGCATTAGTCAACTATGTGATAAAGGTTTTGACATCAAATTTCTTTCTAAAAAATACATAATTAATTTAAATGGAAAACTTGTGTTATAAGTAAAATGAAAAAAATAATGTTTACATACTAGACTTGAATTGTATTAAATATTCAAATTTTATAAGTCTAAAAATAATTATTGATGACTCTTGGCTATAACATAGGAGACTATATCATGCGAGCATGAAAACTCTTAGGAAGATTAGCTAAAAAAATTTGACTTCACTAAGGACCACCTATGTAATGCCTGCCAACTAGGAAAATAAGTCAAGTCTTTATTTCATATTGGTAATTCCTATATCTCTAGGCCGCTAGATATCCTTCATATTGACCTATTTGGACCTACTAATACAGCCAACCTAGGAGGGAACATATATGGATGAAAGTTCATGAAGGTTGTTAAATCTCTAAGAACTAGCCCGAGGCTAATCAAGAGAGGGATAAATTGGTAATTAAAAAAAATCTTCAATAAAAACGAAATCCCTTGATGTAGAAGCCAATTAATTTCATAATAACAAAATTAGAGTTTTTAACCACACAAAAAAAATTAAAATACAAAAAGTAAAAGAATGAACACACTAGATTTTATAGTGGTTTGGTCAAATCTAACCTACATCCACTCTTTGGAGGCCTCCTTTGAGTATTGCACTAAACCTTTTAGTGTCTCTCCTTTAGCCCCCATAGCTAGGCTGAGAAGCCCTTACAAAAATATCTTCCACCTTCTCGATGAGGAAGAGTACCCTGGATCTTTTTCACCCTCCTGATAAAGGCAGAGAATCTGAATCCTTTTACTCCCTCCTAGAATAGGTAGGGAACCAAAATTCTTTTACTCCCTCCTAGAGTAGGTAGAGAACCTAAATCCTATTACTCCCTCTTGGAGTAGGCAAAGACCCTAAATCCTTTTACTCCCACCTGAAGTAGGTAGAGAACTTGAATTTCATGCTGAAGAATGTCTACCCAAAGCCAGCAAGGAATCAAGAAAGCAGCTTGAAGAAGATAATGGAAACATTACTTGGAGTAACCTTTATGAATCCCTCATAACTCCCCTTTTCAAGAATACTTTCCTTTATTCTCTCCCAAAGCTCTCTCTCTCTAACTCTGTCTCTCTCGCTCTCTCTCTCTCTCTCTCTCCCTCTCTCTCTCTCTCTCTCTTCCTCCTCTAAGCTCTCTCTAAAAACAAGTCAACAACAAAAGATCTCTCATAAGATAATATAAGAGCTTAAATAGAGAGCTTCTAAAAGAAGCCCTAATTTCTAATTTGCCACCAAATATCATTCAATATGATCACCAGATCATCCTGTATGATTAGTACAAAATAGCCCTTTCAAATAATACAATCCATATTATCTGGTACAATCAGTTCAAGTATGTTATGATGATCATCCTGTACGATTATGTGATCATACTATATGCTTTGTTCAAGATACTATATTGATCGTCTAGTACGACAGGCAATGATTGGTGATGATTTAAATATCATCCCATACTTTTCTTGGGTCATCCAATATGATCTCTCTATAGGATTAGAAGAAAATTATGGTTTTTTGTCTTAGATGTTTTGGAACAATCATGTATCATCCCATGTATCTCTCAGATCATCTAGTACGATCGGCAATGATCATCTTGTATGATCTAATCAAAAAATTCTACCATAATTAGTCCCATAATCATAGGATCAATTTAGGCATGATTATTATAAATCATCCAGTATGATGTATCATACTGTATGATTAGAACAAAATTTGAATATTAAAATATTGCCTTAATTATGATTGGCGGCTCTTTTTCATAATCATAAATGATCATCCTGTATAAAATGGATGGTATAGTATGATTAGTTTAATTACTCTTAATTATCAAAGGTGCCCTAATTAGAGTTTTCAATTTTAACTGATCATCGAATATGATATAAATCATACTGTATGATTAAATCAAAAAACCATAAATTTCTTTAACTCACCAACTCAATCTCTTGAGTGTGTGTGTGTAAAGTTACTCAACTTAGTATCCACCAGATATATGATTTGACTCAAGAAAGGTAAAAGTACGTTGAAATTGAAATTACATATAGACTTAACCCTAATCTACTAATCTTGAGCTAATTGACATTGCCAGTGGACTTATCGACCTGAAATAGTAGTGAGCAGGGCAACAAAATAGATATGCAAAAATAATAATTATAAGGAAATAATAATGTTTGTAATCATAGTACTTGGGCCCAGATTTGCAATAATCTCCCCCTTTTTATGACAGGAAATATTATTGTTTAAAAATATTGAGAGCTTTTGGCATTCTCTAAAACTCCCCCTTAGAATGTGAAACTTTAAAAGTAAGGAAAGTTTAAAAAATAATTTTTCTTCTTCCTTTTTTTAAAAGGAAATATGAGACATAAGTAAAAATAGAAGACAATTAAGCAAAAAACTAGTTTCACTAAAACACAGGAATTAACAACACACTACTCCCCTTTTGACATCATAAAAAGGAGGAAAAAGAAAACTCTAAACTAAATAAAGTAAGTACATCACAAAAATAGATAATAATAGAAACAAAACACTACTCCCTATTTTTTTTAATCAATTTGCTCTAGTAAATGATAAATGAATTTACCTTATTTTTATATTTAAAAACCATTAAGAGATGAATTGATAATGCTGAAATTCTGTAAGGTTAGAAAATTTTATTTTGTAAACCCCAGCTCGGACTCCTTATAGGTGAAAAATTATTTTTAAACAAAAATTTAAATTAGAAAAGAAATTAGATAAGAAAAATTAATCTTTTCAAACTTTGTTTTACAAAATTATCTAATAGAATAATATTGCAAAGTAATCAATCAGAAATCATGATTTTTAAATTTAAGTATCAGAGATATCAATTAGCTCAGGGAGTCTTCTAAGATTTTAAGGATTTGAAAGAAAGGCAAGCTAAGTCATAGTGGGCTCATTTTGTGCCTCTTTATTAGCTTTTCACGCACATTATGCATCTTTTGATTTTTAATGCACTTTGTATATCTTGCAATTATTTGGAAGTCATTACGCATCTATTTAGTTTTTGGCTCATTTTGTCTCTTTTTATTTTTGCATGTTTGCTTCCTTTCTAAATCTTAAAGAAAAAACTCAGTTGTGAGATTATCTTCCAAATATTAGAGAAGATAAACTCACTCTCTTATATAAGTAAGGGTAAACTATAAAATAGATTCCTGTCCATATAATAAATGCAAACAACTTGATTGAGAAAACTTGAAAGAGATACATTAACTCAGAACATTATTCATATGAGATAGATTAATGTATGAAGGATAAAATAGATATCTATTTCAAAGTCTAATTTTTAATTTGAAATAGATTTTGAGTAAAAAAGAAAATACACCACTAAAGGAGTTCAAGGAAAAATAATCATCATTGTTTCTTCCTTTAACTGTTTTAGAGGAGTCAATCACTACTTACATGCTTCTAAATAAAAATAAGGCAAAAATGTCATTTAAAAAATAAATTTTTTTACAGAAGTGAGCAGTGATCTAATTCTTATAACACTAAAGGAAAACTACCAAAAATCAAAAGCGAAAAATAAAAACAAATAAATAGAAATAAACATACAAATAAAATAAAATAAAATAGAAATTTAAAGCATCAATTTCAAGCATTAATATCTATCACACCTAATCTAGTTCTTAATGTGGGTTTCAAAGGCCAGTGGTTTTGTAAAGATATATGTAAGTTAATTTTTAGAGGCTACATGGTATAATTCTATGTCTCCTTTGGTAACATGGTCCCTAATAAAATAGAGTCTTTTGTCAATATATTTTATCTTGGAGTGTTGAATTGGATTCTTTGAAATGTAGATGGTATTAGTGTTATCACATAAGGTTGTAATGGTGCCTATAGGTAATTCAAAATCTAGTATTTATTGCTTTAACCAAAGAACTTGATCCACATAACTTCCTAAGGCTATGTATTCAGTTTCAGCAGTAGACAGGGCAACTGAGTTCTATTTTTTATTGGACCAAGAGATTAAAAACTATTCTATAATTTGACATGTTCCAAAATTGCTTTTCCTATCAACTCTTCAACCTATAAAATATGAATCAGAATATCTTATGATTTTAAAAGAAGTGCTATGCCTAGGATACCAAATTTCTGTCTTGGGTTCTTAAGAAATATCTAAGAATTCTCTTCATAGTAGTCAAGTGGGATTCTTTTGGATCATCCTAAAATCTAGCACAGAGATAAATACTAAACATAATATCAAGTCTGCTAGCAATCAAGTAAAGAAGTGATCCAATTATTCCTCTATATTTCTTTTGATCAATTGATTTTTTATTTGAATCCTTATCTAACTGAACGGTAGAACTCATGGGAGTGCTTATTAGCTTGGCTTTATCCATTTCATATTTCTTAAGAATGTCCTTAATGTATTTTGATTGACTAAGAAAAATTCCATCATCTTTCTACCTTATTCTAAATCCAAGAAAGTAGGTCAATTCTCCCATCATACTCATCTCAAACCCCTTACTCATTATTTTTGAAAATTCATCACAAAGGCTTTTATCAAAGGATCCAAATAGGATATCATCAATATAAATTTGGATAATGAGTAGTTCATCTCCTACTTTTTTTAGAAATAGGCTAGTGTCTACACTCCCCTTAATAAAGGTTCTTCTAGTAGGATTGTGCTTAGTCTTTCATACTATGCTCTAAGTGTTTATTTCAGTCCATATAATACCTTTTTTAATTTGAATATAATATTATAAAATTATGAATTTTTAAATCCTGGGGGCTGTTCAACATACACATTTTTTTATTACCCCATCCAAAAAGTTTTTTTTAGTATCCATTTGGCATAATTTGAATCCCTTAAAGCAGGTAAAATTTAGTAGCACTCTTATAGCTTCAAGTCTAGCTATAGGGACCAAGGTCTCTTCAAAATCAATTCATTTGATCTGGTTGTACCCCCTAGCCACTAATCTTGCTTTATGTCTCACTACTATACTAGAATCATTCTTTTTTTTTAAAACCCATTTTGTTCCAATAACACTCTGGTCCTTAGGTCTTTCAACTAGTTCCCAAACATCATTCCTTATAAATTGATTTAATTCTTCTTACATGGCTAGGATCTAGAATTCATCAGATAGGGCTTGATTTATATTGGTGGGTTTAATCATTGAAATGAAGGCAGAGTGGTTTACTTCTTTTCTAAGTTCATGCTAAGTTCTAACACCTTAAGATGGGTCTTGTAAGATTAGTTCTTTAGGATGACTTGAAGATTATCTCCATTCTATAGGTAGTGAATTTTCAAGTTTTACCCTTTCCTCTAGATTTGAAAATTCTACTCCTTGGGTGATTTTTATAATTCTTCTTCTTCTATCCTAGACACTCCAAAATTATCAGATTTATCAAATATAATAAATTATGTCACAGTCAACATCAAATAATTAATTGGATAATAAATTAAATAAATAAAATATCTATAGGTAAGTGCCTCTTAATATTATAATTCAGGATCTATAGAAAGTAAAGTGGTCGGATACCACTGACAATAATTTAGATTTTACTCCTAAGACTCAAGTGAATGTGAGAACTAGGATTCTTCTCGTTCTTGACTTCTTCATCCTTCTACGGGTTCCTTGGATCCAACTAGTCTAGATATCCAAGTGAAAAGAAACTCCTCGTCAAAAGGGGTGTTGTCTTTTCTCCTTGGATACATAAAGTATCCTTAGGCTTTCAAATGGAGGCGGACTCTCCCTTAAGGGATGTCCTCTCCTCTTTGGAATCAAACTAGGATATATTTATATCCTATCTCAAATCACTTTTACAACTGAAAAATATCACAAATTATATTTGATAAAAGAGAAAAATCTAATTTCAAAACATTCTGCAGGGTTATTCTAAGCAATTATATTTAAATTATTCGAAGCAGTTAATATAATAAAATTTAAAATGATCAAACCAGCCACACTTGGTGATGCTCTTTTAATTTTTAAAGGGGGACTTAGCATTCTATAGCACCTATAAAAATCTGATTAATTTAAATTTAACTTTGCCTCCTTTAATTTTAATGCCCTGTATGAGCATAGCCACCTGCATAAGATTATATTAATATTATAATAATTTGATTAATGATTTTAAGTTGGATTAAATAATTAATAATCAATTAATTTAAAATTTTAACACTCCATTGAATATATTCGTGGCGTTATGCCACCATGCTCGAGGAATAAAGCCTGCTTAGGACACGTAGCACCGCAGACGAAGTAGTCCATCCTAAAAACTTCATCTTTGGAGTGGTTGTTATGTATTAAGGGCTTTATTGAGTGATTTTAACATTGTCTTAACAATTTCTAGAATTTAAAATTTATTATCAAATTTTGGAATTTTTTGGATTATTTTTAATGTATTAATTAAGGTGTCAAAATTAGACTTTTTTATTTAAGGAGATTTCTAAGGTTTTGATATTTTTTTTAAATATTAGACCTTTTAATGAGTATTTAGACTTTAATTTTTTTATAATTGGTTTTTTTTATAATTAGTTATGAATTTGTGAAATTTAACTTGAAATTTAAACTAAAGTTGACCAAAAGGTTAAATATTTTATTTTAAGTAATATTTTGGTGATTCGATATTTTTAATATATATTAGACCTTACAAGGAGTACTATGCCTTTGAGTTTTTTCAATTTGGAGTTTTTTATAATTAGTTATGATTTTTCAAAGTTTTCATATTTATTTTAATTACTTAATTTGTTTAATTATGGGCCATTAAAGTGATTTTGCTCCAACTAAACTCCTAACTCCTTGAAATCAACTCTAAAGGTTAGGAATGACCTAAAGAGAGATTCCTAATTATTTGGGAATTCAATAGAATTTTTTAAAAAATTTTAACTAATTAAAATAATTAAATTAATTAAATATTAATTTTTATTTAAAATTAAATTATCCTCAAAATTGAAGTCAAATAGAAATAATTTTATTTTTTTCATTAAGGACTGAATTCTATTTAATTTGATATATTATTTGAAATTTTTGGATTTAATTTGAATTTATTATAATTTTTCAAAGTTTGATTAATTAATGGATTATTTTAAATTACTTAATTATGGAGGTTTTGATTATTTTGATCCAAACTTATTCTAAACTATATGAAATTACTCCCAAAGGTTAGAGATGATCCATAGGAGTGTTTTCAGGAGTTTAGAGTTTATTTAGGATTTTTATAATTTTTAATTATTTTATTTAAGTAATTATTAATTTTTACTAAAACTTTAATTAAAGTTAAAATATATGTCCACTGATGGGATTTTTATTTTTCATAAATAGAGAAACAAATTTAGGTCAATTTTATATATTATTTGTAATTTTTAGGTTTAATTTTGATTTATTATAATTTTTTGAACTTTCTAGCACCTAAAAAGGGCCGAAATTTGATTTGTTTAATTTTCTTACTTAACGGCTCTAAATCTAGTGAAATTTGGACCTAAGGTTTAGAATGTCACTAAGTTTAATTTTCTGAAGTTTCATCTCTATTAGATGTGTGTATAATATCCTATAAATTATCTAAGTTAACTAAACCTTTTTCTTAATTATTTTCCCTAGGTGTCTATATTCTTCAAATGGGTTTGAAATTTTTGTCACCTAATCCTGGGATATATGCAATTATACCAAAGTAATCAGATAATCTAATTCTACTAATTTAGAAAGTTATAAATTTTCCAAATTTTGGGTCCACATGGACCTATCACTTTCAAAATTCATATCACAGAAATCCATTGAACATCTGGTCCTAAAAAAATTACAGATGATGCCTAAGATGTAAAAATATGTTTCACCAAAATTAAGGTCCAATGTAACCACTAGATTCTAAAAAATTTGCTAAAAATAGATTTTAACAAACTATCATAACACACAATCAGTAATCAAAATACCTTAATTTTAAATTTAAAAAATAGTAGAGCTCAAGACCTTTTTAATGAGCCCAAGAACACCCAATTTGGTGAAAAATTAGATTTTCTATGAATTTTTGAAGTTTTGGCTATTTAAAATAAATTTTTAATTAATTTTTTAATATTAAAACGGTGGCAACAAGTGTCACGCATCCTGCAGCCATGCGCAATTCTGGATTAAGTGACGTGGCTTTCTGGGAGCCATCCGATCGCCAGAAGGATCGTTTGGACTGCTCAGATTGAGCCAGAACAGTTCAGTTCAAAATGAACTAAAATTTTTAAATAGCCATAACTTTCGATCAAACTGTCAAAAATTGATAAAATTTGAAACATAGGATCTAGGTACCCCAATCTTTCAACCCATAGAGTTTCAAGGCTCCATGCATTGAGATTTGGGAGAAATTAGGGTTTGGTCATATAACTTAAAATGGGGATAACCTACATTCCAACCGTAAGAATTTGATGTTCTTAGGATTGTTGGAAAGCTGAAGAAGTCCTCTACAACTTTGTTGAAGACTTTAAGAATTTTTAACTACTTGATTTAAATCTGGTGTTAAAATTCTCCTTTCTCTCTCTTTCTCTCTCCCTCTTCTCAAAATGGGGTTTTTGAGCTTAGGAAATGATGGGAGAAAGGTTTGGAGAGTCTTAAAAATTGCTAGAGAGGTTGGATTGTGTATTTCATGGGCTAAAGGCTTTTGGATAAGAAGTATTAAGTGAAATGAGGTAAATCCAAGGTTTGAGTTATGTTTTGATATTTTCCCTTCATCCCCTTAGTTTGGATGGCTATGATTGATTTAGGGAGGCTTAGATGCTTTCCAAGTGTCCTTAGGATTGCTTAAAATCAGAGGAGATGGCTGGAGTTGAAAGAGATATGGATTTCCAAAGTGGCATGGCCACCTAAGCCCTCATGAAAGCTAGTTTGACCATTTGACCATTCTTAACCCACTTGAATGTTTGTATTGATTGGTTTGACAAGTCAACCAAACATGTAGACTGGTGAGGTGGCATGGAGGGAAGGTTTGAGTGGTGGGATGGGTTGGAGAGGGTATAAAGCTTAAGGGTTGGAATTTGAAATAGGAATATGAGAGCTTAAGTGACTTTGACCAAGTCTTTACGAGTTGACTTGGTCAAAGTAAGTTATGTTTATCTTCTAGTGAGTTTGGTTATTCTCAAAGTATCAAATGAAGTGAAGTTAAGAGTTTGGGGAAGATTTAAAGTTTTGGATTTAATGTTTGAATGTATGGAATGTAAGATTTGAACAAATTTGATAGTTTGACCATGTCAAATTAAATGTGATTTGACCCTACATGAGCTTGGATATTTTTGAATCACCCTTTGGAATAGGTTTGAGGAATTGAGGAAGTTGATTTAGCCAAATGGGTTGGATTGACCTATTTAACCCTTAAAGGATTATTTGGTCAACCTAGGTTAATTTAGTCAACAAGGTTGACCTAGAATATGGGTTTGGATTCAATGGGTTTGGTTTGAAATTTTGCATTTGTTGGAGGTGGTCCCAAGATATGGAGAGTTCAATTCATTCAAAAATCACTATTTGGGCCTTAGAGGGCATTATTATCAACCATAGTTGACTTGGTCAACCAGGTTGACCTAGGGGCTGGGCTTGGGTCCAACAGGTTTATTTTAACATTTGGAGTTGAATGGAAGTGGTAGCATCCAAAGATAGGGACATTTGATTTAAAATGACTATTCATGCCTCTAAGGGGTATTTTGGTCATTTGAGTTGAACTAGTCAACTAGGCTGAACCAAAATTTGAGTTTGAGCAAATGTACCCCTAATGATGATTAGGATGTATTAGAAGAGTTTTCAAGGTTTGATTTGAAAAGGCTATGTTAGAGTTTAGAGAAAACTCCAAAATTGCCCTTTAGGGGCATTTTGGTCATTTTGACCCCTCGTCAACTAGGGGTCAAAATGGATCCACCAAAATATATTTTAGTGTTCAACATATGATAATAAAGGGTCTAGATGTGATTAAAAGGTTTGGAGAAGGCTCTGAGATCAAAATCCACTGAGTTGTAGGTCTAGTGGCATAGGCCATAAATATTTGAAGGTTTTATAACCTTTGAATTTTTATTTAGTTTTTGGGGTTAGAGACCTTAGAATGAGTTCAAATTTGGAGGGTAGACCCTAGGGATATGCTTAATCAATATACAAATAATATATCATGAATAGAGGGTCATTTAAATGGGGTTTCAAGTGTTTGAAAAATCATTTAAAAAGGCTTTCAGAATAGGGCCTTTTACCCTTGGATTTTGGTTTAGAAATCTGGATTTAAGTTGGATTTGGGATTTGTTTGCTTGAATTTGAATTATCCACAACACACATAATTAATTATATAATTGTAGGTGGATGGATAGGATTAAGGCTTAGATTGGTACAAGATCTGGATTGATCCTAGGGTTTGGATTATTCCTAGTGACCTCATATAAAAATGAGGTCAACAAATGGACCCCCAATATGTGTAGCAGAATAATGTTCTGCTACATGTTGTTGACCAAATTAAAATGTTAAGTTTGGAATTTTGATTCTGAAGGAAAGTAGAAAGCCATTCCTAAAGAATAAAATTTGAATTGATACTAAGGCAGTGCCGCGGAGGGTGTACTCTACCACTAGTGGGTCTAATCTTAAGGAAAGGAGAAACCTAACCTTAGAGGAAAAGAATAATTGGGTAATGGTATAAGAAAGAAGAACTCTTAAATATAGAGGATTGAGTTTAAAATTTGACTCTAAGAGAAAGAAAAGCCTAGCCCTAGAGGATTGAGTTTTGAATGAATACTAGGATAGTGCTAGGAAAGCCATACTCTACCACTAGTAGATATGGTCCTAAGGGAAGAGTAAACCTAAACCCTAAGAAAAAGAAGCCTGATTTGAGGATTTAAAATTGAAATTGAAACTAGGGTGGTGCCACAATGGGCATTCTCCACCATTAGTAACTCTAATCCTAAGGAAGGAAAAGACCTAACCTTAAGGAAAAGAAGATTGAATTCTATAAAATTTAAATTGAAATTAAAACTATGATGGTGCCACAGAAGGTGTTATCCTTCACTAGGAAATCTAATCCTAAGGAAGGAAAAGTCCTAACCTTTAGGAAACGAAGTTTAATTATGGTATTTGAATTGAGACTAGGGTAGTGCTAAGTGGGGCATATTCTACCACTAGGACGTCTAAACCTAAGAAAGGAAAGGAACTATCCTTAAGGAAAAGAGGATTGAATTCTTAAGTTTAAAGTTTGAAGCTAGGATGGTGCCACAAAGGGCATTCTCCACCACTAGCAGATTTATACCTAAGGGAAGGAAGAACCTAACCTTAAGGGAAAGAAGGTTTAATTTTAGAGTTTGAAATTGAAATTAGGGTGGTGCCACAAAGGGGTATTCTCCACCACTAGTACATCTAATCCTAAAGGAAGGAAAAATATATCCTTAAGGAAAAGCAAATTAATAGATCTTGTGGGAAGGAAGCCTTGCTTCCCATAGAGGATCAGGTTTAATATTTGAAACTTGGATGGTGCCATAAAGGGCATTATCTATCACTAGTGGATGATCTTATAGAGAGGAAACTTTCTCTACATAGAGGATAAAATTTTTATTTTGAAACCAGGGTGGTGCCACAACAGGTGTACTCGATCACTAGTATATGATCTTGTGGGGAGAAAACTTACTCCACATAGAGGATCAAATTTGATTTTGAAATTAGGATGTTGCCACTGAGGGCATGCTTGATCACTAGTGGATGATCTTGTGGGGAGGAAACATGCTCCACACAGAGGATCAAATTTGATATTGAAACTAGGATGGTACCGTAGAGGCATGCTCTATCACTGGTGGATGACCATGTGGAGAGGAAACTTACTCCACACAGAGGATCAAATTTGATTTTGAAACTAGGATGGTGCCACAGAGGGTATGTTCCAACACTAATGTATAATAATGTGGATGGAAACTTGCTCTACATAGAGGATAAAATTTGATTTTAAAACTAGGATGGTGTTACAGAGGGCGTGCTCCATCACTAGTGGATGATCATATGGGGAGAAAACTTTCTCCACACAGAGGATCCAAATTATATTTTGAAATTAGGATGGTGCCACAGAGGGTGTGCTTCATTACAAGATTTTAAAACTAAGCAAAGGAAGCACGAGGGCTCATACCTATCCCTAAAAGACGAAAAGGTGACTGAACCATGATAGGGCCCAGCATGCTTAAATCCACCACTAGTCAATTTAGATCCTATGAGGTAGGAGACACGGGGACTCACACCTACTCCTAAAAGATCAAATTTATTTTACGTTTTCAGTGAGTAACCTAGTTAGAAAGCACGGGGACTCACATCTAATCACGGGGACTAGCCATGGAGATAGTCTACCTAAACCTATAAGGATTTTAACAAAAAACTATCTAACACGATTTAATTCTAATCCTAAGGAAAGGAAGCGCAGGGACTTACACCTATCCTTAAAAACTAGAGGGTGACTAACTAGGATGGGGCCCAAATGGCTTAAATCCACCATTAGTTAGTCAAGATCCTAGGAGGTAGGAAGCACGGGGACTCACACCTACTCCTAAAATATTAAATTTCTTTTGGGTTTTCAATGACTAACCTAGCTAGAAAGCATGGGGACTCACTTCTAACCATGGGACTAGCCAAGGAGATAGTCTACCTAAACCTCTAAGGATTTAAGAAAGAACTATCTAACCTGAATTTGATTTTGGATGCTAGGATGGTGCCATGAGGGACTTGCTCCACCACTAGCAAATCTAATCCTAAGGAAAGTAAGTACGGGGACTCACACCTATCCTTAAAAGACTAGAGAATTTTTATTTTAGTTTTGAATTGGATATGAATTTTGAATTTTGAATTTTTTATTTTGATTGAATTTAATTTGATTTGAGATTGACTGAAATTTTGATTTTAGATAGATATCTGAATTTGGAAGATTTTGAATTTAAATTTGGAGAATTTTGAATTCAAAATTTTTTTTTTGAATTTTAAGAGTGTTTGATGATGTTAAGTTTGATACTCATGTGGCATGGTACTTCTTGAAGATTCGCCCCAACATTTGAAAATATCGGGTAACATCCTTCAGGGTTGATTAGTTAATATTTATAATTCCATCAAAGTTCATCTCTATGACAAAAGGCCAATCTTACATTGGTTCAAACTCCCCACTGATCTCTAGGTAGGCTAAGATAGACATCGGAAGAACTAGGACTAAGTCTCCTACTTGGAAGGTTCTAAGTCGCACTATCTTATCATGGGCTTGAACTATTCAACTTTTGTATAACTCTAAATTTTATTGAGCCTTGGAGAAGAAGCTCTGCAAGGCCTTGAGCTTCTCCAATTGGATTCGGGCACTCTGCTCAATTATAATTTGATCTTGAATGACAATTTCTAATAAAGTAAATCACTCCTCTAGTGGGATTGATCTTGGACCTAGCACAGAGTGTGATTTTATATAGAAGGCCTTGAACAAAAAGATGCCTATGTGTAAGGACTCATACATTTCTTAAGGATAAGATTTAAATTATTTATGAGGAGTAGAAGATTCATATTTTTTGTTGGAAAATTTCCTTTGTCGAAATATTTATTATGATAGGAGCCCTTCGAAAGTTAAATTTGACGGTATCACTATCTGATACAATCTTAGATTAATTCCCCTCTCTCATTACTAGTGATCTAGTAGTTAGGAGAGTGGTATCCCGAGTGGTTTCTACACCTCCTCCTAAATAGATGATATAGTGGGGCACATGTAATAATATGAACTAACATCCTCTAATAGAGTGGACGGGTCATATCCTTCAATTGGGGGCCTATGGCCTATTGCTGGTGATTTCCTATGGCCTATATAATAGTCAAAAGAGCATGGAGGAGGTCGTGCTACTCTTCTTACAACCTCCCTTCTTTAGGCAAAAGGAAGAGGGTGGAAATGATTTTAACCAAGGAGGGGGTACGTGTATGGAGCAACAAATTCTTGACTAGCCTCAAATTTGACTTACTTTAAGGCTTCTGATTCAGCAATTTTTCTAGCCTTAATGACCTTCTTTCTAACTTTTCAAAGGTAATTCTTCTTCTAGTTCTTGCTAGCAAAGTAGGTGCTAGAACTTGACCTGATCTTAGACATAGAAGACCTCTCATCCATTGTCACTAGTTTTTATTTCTTATCGTCTAGAGTAGAGGGTATAATGGGCAAGGGGGTGATAGTGGCCTCCATCTTGGAGATGGAGGAGTCAACTCCCATGAAGTTTTGAAATCCTTTTTTAAACTGGATCAAGTTACCAAAGGTGATTTCTTCTACTGTCAATTTTCTATCCAAAGAGAAGATGAGTTTCCTAGCCTTTTAAGTATGCTTAATTTTCTAAAATTTAAGAGGGTGATTTGAATAAGTTGATTTTGAAATGGAATTTCAATTTTGGACTTGATTGATTCTTTTTAAAACTTTAGAACTCAACAGAATGTGTTTACACTCAACACGAAGGTTCTTAAAACTGACAAGAAAAATTTTAAGAATTATGCTAAACTCTTTCGTTCCACTGATTGATTTGGGGAAGAATTTGTCATAACCTAAAATTGACTGGAGAGTTTTGAATTTTGAAATTCAAATTAATTTAAGTGATTTTGGAAAGGATTTAATTTTAAATACATAACAAATTTTCCTCGAGTATTTTTTTTTTTTGAAACTCATTATGTTGAACTTATATTCAACATAAAGGTTAATAAATTAACTAGAAAATTCAAGGGATCAGCTTGACTCTTTCATCCCATCAATCAAATTGGGGTGATATGTTGAAGCTTGAATTTGAACTTGAAGTTTGTATTAAACTTGAATTCCAGATGTTGAAATCAAAATTTGAATTAAAGGTTAAAATTGAATTCAGATTTGTAGTTGAAATTGAATTCAAATTTAAGGTTGAAATTGAATAGATCTTCTTCAAATTTTGGAACTCAACACGTTGAGTTTTACTTGAATATGAAGGTTTACAAAATTGACCTGAAGATCCTACGAATTAGGCTTGACTCTTTCACCCCACCAAGTGGTTTCGGGGTGAAATATTAGAGCCTAGATTTTGAGTATGTTAAAAAAAGAGGAACTGAAATTCAAAAATATGGATTTAAATTAGTTTATTTTGAATTTGAGTTTAAATTTTAAATTGAGTTGATTGTTCTCACATTTTGGAACTCAACATATTTAGTTTTCACTCAACACGAGTGTTAATAAAATTGAAATGAGAATCTTGAGGATTGGGTTTGACTCTTTCATTATACCAATTAACTTGGAGGTGAAATATCAAAGCCCATAGTTAGGTTTCACAGATCTTCTTTAAATTCTGAAACCCAACCTACTAAATCTCATTCGAATATGCAGGTTAATATAATTGACATAAAGATTCTATGAATTAGGCTTGGCTCTTTCATTCCACCAAGTAACTTGGAGGTGAAATGTCAAATCCTAGATTTGATTAGAGAAATTTGGATTTGCATTGTGTACGTTAAACTACAAAGGATGTTGTAGGAAACATATAATAATGGTGATCAAAGTTGATTTGAGCATTTTGAAAGGGATTCTAAAAGTTTGAAATTTTGGTAGAATTTTCTCTATTTTTTAGACTCAAAACATTGAGTTTGCACCCAATATAATGATCTACAAGATTGAAGAGAAAATCTGGGGAAATTTGACTTAACTCTTTCACTTCACTATCTAGCTTAGAGTGAAATGTCAAAGTCTGGATTTGATTGAATGTTTGAATTTACATTATATACATTTAACTACAAGAAACCATTGTTGGAAACATATAGCAATGATAATTAAAGTTGATTTGAAAGGATTTGAAAGTTTAAAGATCTTATCTGAATTTCAAAAGCCAACATATTAAATGTAGACTCAATATGAAGGTTTACAGAGGGTAAAATGTCAGAGCTCAGATTTGTAAAGAATTGGAATTTTAAATTGAATTTAGAAAAGGCTGATTTTGCATTGCATATGCTAGACTACAAGAGGGTATTATAGGAAAACATATGGCAATGACGATTGAAGCTAGTTTGAGTGATTTTGAAAAAGATTTTAAAAGTTTGAAATATTATAGAGTTTTCTCAAATCCTTGAAACTGAATATATTGAATTTACACTTAACATAAGGGTTTACAAGTTTACTGAGAAAACTCAAAGAGATTGGCTTGACTCTTTTACCCTGCCAGTTGGGTTAGGGGTGAAATATCAAAGCCCAGAATTGACTAAAGAGTTTTGGATTTTGACATTAAGATTGATGAGATTTATATAAATTATGAAACTTAACATATTTGTATTTATTTGAACATGTGAGTTTACAACATTTACAAAAAAATCTTAGAAAATTTGGCTTGACTCTTTTGCTCTGCCAATTGACTTAGAGTTAAAATATCCAAGCTTGGGTTTTACTAAAAGATTTGAATTTTGATTTTGAAACTGAAGGAGATTCTGTAAGTTATGAAACTTAACATGCTTGAGATATATTTAAGCATCCAAATTTATAACATTTACAGGAGAATTTTAGAGGATTTGGCTCTACTCTTTTGCTCTATCAATTAACTTGGAGGTAAAATATCCAAGCCTAACTTTGACAAAGGTTTTCTTGCTCACCTCTCTTTTAACATGTCTTATTAATGTTGGCTGAACTCACCAAAGGAAGAAATGGGAAGAGGGACAAACGGAAGGAAGGGTAGTCAAAACTACTGATGCAATAAAAGTTGTACCACTATTAAAGATGGAGAGAGAGATTTATCCCCAGCAAAGTGGCCATTTTATTTGTTTGATTAAAAAGTGTTATTTTGAAAAAGGTTAATTATCATTGGGCAATTTGATTTCTTAAATTTTAATTTTGAAATTGAATGCATCATTATGAATGATATATCATCTCAGGAGATGAGTATACCATTCCTTAATGGGTTCAAATTACAGGATTAAAATTTTATACTGATTATCATAGTCAAATTAAAGTAAGAACTACATATAATTCTGGAGGGTCAAAATGATTGTTCACTCAAGTATTTAACTACGATAATTTGGATAAATTATCATTAATTTCATAATCAAAGTTATAACAATAGTTAATATATTTAACTACGATAAAACTAAGCCAGTCTTGAGAGAGAAGCTCCATGATTTCTAGAGAGAGAAAGTAGGCTTTTTTTTCAAATTTTCTTCTTCCCGGCTTCCTTTGAATTTTTCGGCTGAGGGAGAGCTCATGGAGGCGGATGGCCACCAACCATCTAAGTCTTCTATTATGCAGGATACATCAGTGTATCGAATGGATTTTGATAATAGATTGGTTCAGGGGAATCAGGTTGTTGTTCGTAATACATCGGTTCCTGACGCTGATGTTGTGCAAAGATAAAGGTCTAACGGTGAATTAGTCATTTCAATTTTTGTTCATTCTCCTTCAGTCTTGGTTAATCATGTTGAAGGTAAGGTTAAAGGGATTTCTTTCAATGGTGAGTGCAACACACCTCGCTTGTTGAAAAAATTTGGATTTTCTCCCGCTAAAATGCTGGATCCTGAAGCTTCATCGTCTAGCATGAATATTTTTGTTAATCATTTTGGAAATTCAAATGCAATCCCTGCTCTTAACAGTAAGATAAATGCGAATATCCTAATTCGATTAACCAAAATAATCATCATCTCTGTGGGATGCCTTTTGATTTGGTAGAGAAAGCTAATGAAAGTTGTGGTGGCAACGCCATTCTTGTGCCTGTGATTTTGCCTAAGTACAAAGCTGCCGCTAGCAATGTGGTTAATCCATGGCAGAAAAGTTCGTATATCAGGTTAAATTTTGATAGGGGTAATGTGGTTTTGACAGAGGATGGTAAAGCTGTGAAACTGATTGAATCAGCTGAAGTGTTAAATGCTAAAAAACTTGAATTTTCTTTGGTTGTTAAGGTGTTTGGGAAAGAATTACCTTCCCATGTTGTTGCTTGGGAGTTGAGAAGACAATGGGCTAATTTTGGTCTGTTCCACTTTACAACCTTTGGGAAAGGTTGGTACTTGTGCTCTTTCAAGACAATTGAAGCGATGGAAGGTGTTCTGATAGGTGGCCCATGGTTTGCTAATAACCACATTGTGGGAATGGAGAGGTGGACAATTGATATTTCTCCTAATTCTTTGAAAGGCTTGACTTCTCCAATTTGGATTAGAATGCCTCATTTGCCTCTTCAATGTTGGGATGAAAACAATGTGGCTTTGATTGCTTCTAGGGTGGGAATCCCTTTGATGATGGATGGGAACATGTTTCATTGGGGGAGGAGGGAATTTTCAAGGGTTTGTGTCCGTGTTGAACTGGATAAACCTCTTCCCTTGCGAGTTTGGGTGGAAGGGATGGCTGGTAGGTACTTTCAGAGAATTGAATACGAGAGAATTTCATCCTTTTGTTATGAATGTGGTTTGTTAGGCCATGTTAGTAGTGGTTGTGGGAAAAAGAAGGTGGTGGAGAAGGATGCTTCTAGTAATTAAGTTGTGGAAGATCAACCTATGAAAGAACTAGAATATGGTGTCACTGAATCCTATGGACCTTAGATTCATGTGAACTATAAAAGGAATAAGAAAATGCATAATCAGGTGAATATGGAGAAGAGGCCTTTGAACAAACAGGTAGGTGTTGCTGCTCCTCCTGAGGTGGAAAGAGGTCTGGGAATGGTTGTGAAATAGGGAAGATAGGGGGTAAGGGAAGGCAATATGCTGGTTAAAGAAGGTGTTATTTCTTCGGCTTATAATGGTTGTTTCGAGTCTGCTGAAGGACAGATAGCGGTTTCCAAGTTGTATGGTGATTTGGGGGAGGAGTGTGGTGCTTCCAGGGTAAGAAATTCTTATCCAAACTCAGCTTCTTGTAGTATGGACAATAAATTTCTAATTTTAAGTGATCATGCAGAGGAAGACCGGGAGCTTGTTGCAAACAGGAAGAATATTGGAAGTAGTGGGAGGATTGAAAACAAGAAAGATGGTTTTGAGGTAGAATTTGAGGATGGAGAATTTTTCTTGAATAATTCTCCAATGCCGTCTGAGGTAGCCTTAGATCCTCAGGATTTGGTTAAAGGGTCTACTATAAAACCTGTTGTAGTGATGAGTCATTAGAATTGGCTTTTGATCCTCACTTAAAACGTGGTTGTGCTGCATCTAATAGTATTAATGAAAGTGGTAAGATTTCGGTTCTGAGCTCTGGTAAGTTAGAATCTACTAAGGAAAGGTTGCCTTCTTCTTCATTGAACATAGAGGGGAACAGTTGCTTACAAACGCAAGTAAGTCCTTCTGGATTACTTACGAACTCAAGTATTCCCTATCATAAGTCTAATTTTAAACTTCAAAAAGAATTGAGATCTTTGGGAAAGGATAATATCATTAATCATGGTAGGAAGGTTGGTGGTAATGTTAAAGATAGGAAAAGGAGTAATCCCGTTTCTTATCAAAAATGATGGCCACAGCTTTTTGGAACTGTAGAGGGGCTAGGAAGAGTGTAGCCTCTCATTACCTGAAGGAATTTGTGAACGAATATGATGTGATGCTTGTTGGTCTTATTGAGACTAAGATCTCTTCTTTTGATAGACATGAGTGTGATAAGTTTATTGGTACCAATTGGGATTTTATTATTCATCATGCTGTTGGATTATCAGGAGGTATTATGGTTTGCTGGAGGAAGGACTTATCTTATTTTTCAGTCATAAGTGATTCTTCTCAATTTATAATAGGGGAATTTAACATTGCTACAATAGGGAAGTGGATTATTGCTTCTATTTATGGTAGTAACGATCTGTTTAAGAGGAGAAGTTTGTGGAATGATCTTGAAGGGATTTCAAAGTTTAATCTTCCAATTGCTATAGGAGGGGACTTCAATTATATTTTATCTCAAGAGGACAAGAAAGGTGGCAAGAAATTCATTATATCCCAAGGAGTAATAGATCTGAGCTATTTTATGAGCAATTTGGATCTACATGATGTGAGAGTCATTGGACCAAAATTTACATGGTTTAATAATAAGAAGGGTGGAGCTTGGATTCTTGAAAGGTTGGAAAGGTGTATCTTGAATACTGCAGCCTTGAATGCTATCCAAATACCGGCAGTTCATCATCTTCCTCGTATTTCTTTGGATCATTGTCCCATTCTACTCAAGTTGCTTCCTTCTTGTTTTCGGAAGAAACACCTTTTAAGATATGAAGATGTTTGGTCCTCCTTCGCTGCCTCGGCTTCTATTATATCTAAGGCTTGGGATAAGAGAGTTAATGTAGATGATGTCATGTCTCTTAATGTGAGGTTTAGAAGAGCTTTGAAAGAAACTTTTTTCCTGGAGTCAATCAAAGCACAAAAATCTGACAGAATTGAAAGAGAAACTGAAAGGAGAGATTTTGAATCTCCAAATTGAAGAAGCAGAATTGGGATGGCTTCCTGAAGATAGATTGTTGTTGCTGAAATATAAAGTGCATGAGATGAATACTACTCTTGCCCGTCTCAACACTTGGTGGAGGCAAAGAGGTAAAGCTCATTGGTTATTGGATGGAGATACCAACTCAAAGTATTTCCATGCTTTTGCGTCGGGTAGGTGTAACACAAATTGGATTCATCAGGTTAAAGATACTAATGGGGAATTGGTGGACGATAAACATCAGATAGAAGGATTCTTTAGAGAATACTTTGAGAATAAATGGAAGGAGAGGAATTGCAAATTGAGGGGCTGGCCGAAGCTTATGCATATGCTAGATGAACTTGACCGAAACTGTCTTCTTGCTGATTTTAAGAAGGAGGAACTGGATATGGTTGTGGCTAAGCTGGAATCCAATGTCTCTCCTGGTATTGATGGTATTTCCTACTCTTTACTTAAAACCTATCGGCAATTTATTAGAGAAGATGTTTGGAAGGCCCTTGCTTATTCTTTTAGGACTGGTTCTATGAGTCCTAGTTGAAGGAAACTTTGGTAGTTCTTATCCCCAAAATTGAGAATCCCTTGTACCCTTATAACTTCCGACCAATTAGTCTATGCTTGTCGATTTATAAGTTAGTAGCCAAGGTGCTTTTAAATAGAATGATTGGTTTTAATCCTAAGTTGATTTCAGAGGAACAAGCAGCTTTTGTTAAAGGTCGATCTATTTCTGATCATATTCTTTTAACCCAAGAAGTGTGCAATAAGTTCAGATATTCTAAGTCCAAGAAAGGGCTTATGGCTGTGAAAATTGATATGGAGCAAGCCTATGATAGTATGGGGTGGTCTACTCTTAGACAAGTATTGGAAAATTTTGGATTTCCTAACTTATTCTCCAATCTACTTCTTCAATATGTCTCTGGCCCTAAATATTCTATTTTGATTAATGGTAATGGTTCTAATTGGATTGAAGCCAGGAGTGGGTTTAGGCAAGGCTGTCCCTTGTCACCCTATCTTTTCATTCTTTGTTCTCAATTACTATCAGATGTTATTGCCCAGAGAGGGAAAGGTTTGGGTATTAGAGTGGCTCCCAATGCTAAAATTGTCTCTCACCTGTTGTATGCAGATTATATTATTTTGTTTCTGGAGGCTAATGATAGGAAGGTGAAGAAGATAAACAAAATTTTGTTGGAGTACTATAGGTGGACTGGTCAGAAGGTTAACATTCAGAAGTCTTCTATTTTTTTTTGGTAGGTCTGTCAAGAAATCTAGAAAAAGATCTCTAGCAAAGATTTTGGGTTTCAAAGTGGTGAAAGGGTTTATGTACCTTGGAGTCAAGATCTCATTGAAAAGGCTTACGACTAATGATTCTGGAAATATTTTGGGGAAGGCCTCTAACTATTTGAATGTTTAGGGCAATCGTTTCATTTCCCTTGCAAGAAAAATACTTCTGGCTAAGACCATTTTTTCTACCCTCTCTATCTTTCTTGCTACACATTCTCTGGATCTGTTGGGTGTTCTTAACATTTTGGATAGAATGTATAGATATTTTTTGTGGAACAAGAAAGATGGTAGTAAGGGGCTACACTATGTTTCTTGGGATGTTCTTTGCAGGTCTAGAAGGTTGGGTGGCCAAGGAGTTCATTCCATTGCTTCCAAATTGGGCTCTCTTCGGGTAAAGTTTGAGTGGAACCTTATCTCCAATTCATCTACATTCTTGTACAGGATATTGAGGGCCAAGTATGGGAATCAGATTTGTGATTTTCATTTGAATGGGTATAGCTCTCCTACAATGAAGATTTTGTAAATGGCTTTAAGTCTTTGAGAGAGGTGGTTAGGTGGAGAGTTGCTTATGGTGTTTCTATACACACCTTGAATGATGTATGGTTGCTAGATAAATCGTTAGCAAAATGGCCAATATTTGTGGCAAATCTGGAATACAACATGCTTCGGCTTGATACTTTTATTTCTAATGGTGCTTGGAATGAATGTAAACTACAGCAGTTTTTTGGGAATCAGCTTGTGGAGGTAATTAAACTTGTACCTATTATACAAGAGGACGGTGGGGATCAGTTGGAGGTCTTGTCCACGTGCTCAGGTAAATCTTTATCTGCTTTAATTTCTGATAGATGAAGTGGGACTTGTGCTGAAGACCTGCATTGGCGCTGGAGGAGAGATATAAAGCTTAGGCCTCAGGTTGACTTGTTTTGGTGGTGTTTAACTCTTAATACTATTCCTACAAATGATTTTTTATTGCATAGAGGAATATCTATGAATGCAGGTTATCCTAGAGGTTGTGAGGCAATGGAAAATGTGGACCATATAGTGGTTAAGTGTGGTAAGCTGTTACAAATTTTTAATACTCTTAGGAGTTGGGGGTTCTATATACCTATTTTCTTCTCTCTTAAAGATTGCTTGTTGGGTTTGAAGAGCTTGGCTAGTGCTACTCCATTTAGTGGGAATGTCTATTGCTCTGCTGTCTACTTGAGTTGGTTGAGTAGGAACAAAGTTATTCATGGTGGAAAGGAGGATAGCTTCACAGTCATTGTTACTAATGCTGTTAGTGTGGCTTCGCATCCTTCAATGGAAGTTCAGATTACTAGGGTACCAACCAGCTCATTGAGCTATCTTCTCATTGGTACCCTCCTCCACCCGTATGTATTAAGCTAAACATTGATGCTTCTCTTGGGATTAATTACATTGTCGGAGTTGGGGGAGTTTTCAGAGATCACAAAGGCAGATTTTTGAGTGCCTTTGGAGTGAAATGTTTGCATTGGGATTCTTCATCCTTGGAGCTTTTTGCTATCTTGTCAGCTAAGAGGTTTGTAAAAGAATGGATGTATGAGTACAAGGGGATCGTCATTGAAGGGGACAATAAGAATGTTATTGATTTGGTACAGAAGATTATTAATAAAATGCCTGTCACTGCGAGGTATCCAAATATCCAGGACTTATCTTTTCTTGATGGGTTTAAACAAGTTTTATTTCATAGTGTGGATAGGAGGAGTAATAAGTTAGCGGATTTTTGTGCTAACTATGCTCATTCTTTTGATTTCTTTTGGGATGATTTTAGTAGTAATAATGTTCCTCCTTTATTTGTTTCCTTACTTAAGGAGGATTGTGATTATGGATCAATCACTTAGTTTTTTGTATTTTGATTATCAATAAAATTACTTCTTGCATCTTCTCAAAAAAAAAATTAATATATCTTCCTGATAGAAGAAAATATTAATTATTATTGATCATTTAAAAATGATAATAATGATCATTGATTTTGACTTAAAATTTTCCAAAGATAATTAATTAAGTTTTTAAAAAAATGATTTTGAAAATTTTATTTTATCTGGGTTTCTAAATTTCCTATGAGCGTAAGTCCTCGTAATTAATTACATTATAGGAAACTAGAATTTTCTACGAATACTCTCGATAAAAATAATGATAGAAATTTTATTTTGGGATTTCAAAATTTGATATCAAGGCAGGTGAGGATTGAAAATCCAACTGGGATTGGATGAAGGTTGGACACTTATTTTTGGAATCAAAGGTAGAAGGTTAGGAGGCACATGAGATTCTAAAATAATTAAGAAGTACCCCAATGTATCCTAAGTGTTAGGCTTGAATTTGATTGAAAGAGATTTAAGTTTGAGTCATCAATTTTATTAGTGAAAGTTCGACAGGGATGTTAAGCCCTTATGAACTAGTCCCAAGGCTAACCAAGAGGGGGCACGAATTGGATATTTAAAAACTTCTTTAAATAAAAAGAAAAATCTTTTTATATCTTGCAGCAGAAATAAATTAAATCAATAATAAAAGAATACACCAGATTTATAGTGGTTAATCAAAGTAAAATAAAATGTAGAAAATAATCAAAAAGAACACACTAGATTTATAGTGGTTCAGTCCAACCTAACTTACGTCCACTCCCTGGAGGCACCCTCTAGGTATTGCACTACACCTTTAGTGACCCTCCTTTAGCCCTCACAGCTAGACGGAGAAGCTCTTATAAAATCACTTCTACCTTCCCCGATGCGGCGGAGTAGCCGGGTCCTTCGACACCAAAGAGATCTTCTTCTTTCCAAAACTTCCTTCGAGACGACTTTTGAATCTGATAGTACTTAGGTGCAAGCTTGCTAGAGCAACCGTGTGAACCCCTCACACTCCCTCAAAAATCTCCCTTCCAAGGCTCTTCTCCCTCTCAAATTCCACCCTTTCCTCTCTCCCTTTCAATCTCTCTCTTCAAGTTTTCTCCAGAAGAAACGAAGCCTCAATGGCTGCCAAAGACACCTATCAAGTGCCTTAAGAAAGCTTCAAAAGAGAGCTCCAAAAACCCTTCCAAATCAATTCTGGCGGCAAAGATCATCAAGGACGATCGTAGGATCAACCAGAATGTTGTGCTCCAAAAGAAGGCTTTAGAAAACCATAAAAACTCAATTCTGCCACCAAAAATTATCCAGAATGATCGTAGGATCGTCCAGGATGATGTGCGGAATTTTACCTGATAGTCCAGGAAGATCACCTGGATGATATGTTCAAATTTTGCACTAATCATCCAGGATGATTGTAAGATTACCCACAATGATTAGAATATCAAATTAAGCAGATTTTATTGACTAATCATAAGATTAATTTAGGCAACATTATAATAGATCATCCAGTACGATATGGATCATCCTGAACGATTAGACCAAAAATTAAACTTAAAATCTTGCCTAAATTATTATGGCATCTAGGGTTTTGAGATCATATTGGATCATCCAGGATGATATAAATATCGTCTAGGATGATTAGTTCAATGAACAGATCATCCTGAACGATCTAAAATCATCCAGTATAATTTATTCAAAAGTTGAACTTCTGATTTTGACATATCTCACTCCCCCTGAGAATTTATGTACATGATCACAAGCAAGCATACACCCTTATAAGACTTGACTCAAAAAATCAAATAGTACATCAAATGAGAATTATAAGAATCACACATCATAACCTATTCTACCGTTCCTAAGCCTTGATTCTTTATTGGATGGTGCATGCTGTTTCTAGAAATATTAGTATACACAGAAATAAATATACATTCTAAATATTAGGAGATGTGAGCCATAATGTTTGTTATCATCAAAACAAGAACTCGTGCGCTCGAGTCATAACAATCTCCCTATTTTTGATGATGGAAAATATTACTGGTTGAATTTGCAAATAAAAAACATTTTCTACTAATCTCCCCCTCACTAAGAAAAGACTTTTTAAAATAGGGAGAAACCTTTTTTTTATTTTAAAAAAAAACTACACAAATACAACAAATAAAAATAAACTTCACAAATATAATAGTATGTTCTCCCCCTTTGACATTATCAAAAAGAAGAGGAGCATAGAAAAATAAAATATAAAAAATAGACTAAAAGATCAAATACAGTCCCTGATCTGGTTAAAAGAAATTTTTGAAAAAATATTTTGAAATATCAAGAATTTTCTTGTAATGAGAAAGTCACCTCTTGATTTTATCCAAAAGCTTAGTAAGGTATGAATTGACTACTCATAACCCAGAAAGGTTAGAGATTCAGAAATTATCAATCCAAGCTTAGGTTTTAAAAAGGCTAAAAAACGTTTTAAGGCGATATCTAAATCAAGGAACAAATTAGATAAGGAAACAAAAATCTTTCAAAACTCCTTTCATGAAATATATCTAATAGAAGATTAATGCAAAATAATGAATCAAAAATCTGGATTTTCAAGCTCAAGTAACGAATTTATCAAAAAGACATGGGTTTTCTAAACTTTAGAGATTTACAAGAAGGGAAGCTAACTTTTTGTTGGCTCATTTTGTACCTCTTTTCATTTTGGTGCCCTTTGCACATCTTTTAATTTTTGATACACTTTGTGTATCCATTTATTTTTGGCGACATTGCGCATCTTTTAATTTTTGATACACTTTATGTATCCTTCCATTTTTGGCAATATTGTGCATCTTTTGATTTTTGTAATTTGCCTTCCATTCTAAATCTTTAAAATCAGTAAACCTTATTCTTTTGATAAAGATGAACAACCTGAATAAGATAATTTTGAAGTTGGTTCAATAATTTGCAAAAGATTCCTATGAGATAGATAAAATGTTGGGAGATGAAAAAAGTTTCAATTTCAAAAACCAATTTGTAATTTGAAATAGATTTTGAATCAAAAGTGAAATAACCTAACATAAAGAAATAAGATAGAGAGACAAAATCATAAGTTTCCTTCCTTTGCTTGATTTTAGAGAAATCAACCACAACTAATATAGAATTTTTAGAAAAATAGGAAGTAAATTTTCCATTTTTAGAAAATATGATCTTTGAAATATAATTTTGATTTTTTAAAGTGTAAATAAAATAAAAAGTGATATGTGTGTGCTGATCAGAGAAATAACTAAAACAACAAAGAAACTAATTTTTAAAAAATTAAAAAAAAAATAAATATAATAATAAACAATAAAAAACACAATGAATAAAAATCACAAACAATAAAAATAAAAACACAAAAATAAACACAAGCAAAATATTAATTCATATCATCTCACTTCTGATCTGATGATTCAGAAGCTAGGTCTACCCAAGAGATTTTTTGCTTTGCATTATTTGCCCTTATTACAATTTGCTTAGCTTTACCGTTTTCCTTTTCAGGAAGGATTTTTAAGTTCGGGCATGGATTTTTCATATGTCCAGGTTTCCTACATCCAAAGCAAATAACATTAGAAGAAATCTTAGCATTTTTATCTTTTTTACCTTTGTTTCACTTTTGTTGATGTTGATGCTTGTGCTTTGAGTCGCTTTCCTCAATGACTTCATCTTTCAGTACTATAGTTTAACCTGCATCCAAAAGCTTTTGACCCAAACCTTGCTCGTAGGCAATGAGTGAGCCAATCAAATTATCAATAAAATGTTCGTTCAACTTTTTTGATTCACAAATAGCAACAACTTCTGCATCAAACTTATTATGTAGGCAACGTAGAATTTTATTGATCTATTCAAAGTTTGAAAATTTTTTACCTAAAACATGTAATGATGTTACAATTTGAGTAAACCTACTATACATGTCTAAGATCGTCTCATAAGGTTTCATGCTTAAAAGTTCATAATCATACATTAGAATATTCAACTTAGATTGCTTAACTTCACTAGTTCCTTTGTATGTAATGTATAGTTTATCCCAAATTTCTTTGCCAGTAATACATATAGATATTATCATGCAATCATCAAAATTTAAAGCTTAGAAAAAATAATTCAAATATTTAGCATTTAATTGAGCATTGATTTGATCTACTCTACTCCATTCAAAAAAAGGAATATCAGTTTTGATTCCATCTATAATATGTGACAGTAATAATAACCAGTTTGAATCATATACCATATGCGATAATCTATTGATTTCAAGAAAGTAGACATGCAAATTTTCCAAAAATCAAAAGTAATATTTTTAAATAAAGGTGGTCATGTAATGGAATAACCTTCAGCAATTATTCTATTTATAAAGTTAATCATGGATCAAATTTAAAAGTTTTTCAAAACTAAATTTTATGAATCCCTCTATGATACCACTTGAAAGTTCAACAGGGATGTTAAGCCCTTGTGAACTAGTCCCGAGGCTAACCAAGAGGGGGGTGAATTGGATATTTAAAAACTTCTTTAAATAAAAAGAAATTTTTTTTATATCTTGCAGCAGAAATAAATTAAATCAATAATAAAAAGATCAATCACAAATTTCACCCAAGTAGTTAATCACAGTAAAATAAAATGTAGAAAATAATCAAAAAGAACACACCAGATTTATAGTAGTTCGGTCCAACCTGACCTATGTCCACTCCCTGGAGGCACCCTCCAGGTATTACACTACACCTTTAGTGACTCTCCTTTAGCCCCCACAGCTAGCCGGAGAAACCCTTATAAAATCACTTCCACCTTCCCCAGTGTGGTGGAGTAGTCGGGTCCTTCGACACCAAGGAGATCTTCTTCTTTCCAAAACTTCCTTCGAGATGACCCTTGAATCTGATGGTACCTAGGTGCAAGCTTGCTAGAGCAACCGTGTGAACCCCTCACACTCCCTCGAAAATCTCCATTCCAAGGCTCTTCTCCCTCTCAAACTCCACCATTTCCTCTCTCCCTTTCAAGCTCTCTCCTCAAGTTTTCCCCAAAAGAAATGAAGCCTCAATGGCTGCCAAAGATACCTATCAAGGGCCTTAAGAAAGCTTAAAAAGAGAGCTCCAAAAACCCTTCCAAATCAATTCTGGTGGCAAAGATCGTCCAGGACAATCGCAGGATCGTCCAGGATGATGTGCTCCAAAAGACGGCTTCAAAAAACCCTAAAAACTCAATTCTGTAGCCAAAAATTATCTAAGATGATCGCAGGATCGTCCAGGACGATGTGCAAAATTTGACCTGATAGTCTAGGATGATCACCTGGAAGATAACATGGACGATATGTTCAAATTTGCATTAATCATCCAGGATGATTATAAGATCATCCACAATGATTAGAATATCAAATTAACATATTTAATTGACTAATCATAGGATTTATTTAGGAAACATTATCATAGATCGTCTAGTATGATATGGATGATCCTAGACGATTAGACCAAAAATTGAACTTAAAATCTTGCCTAAATTATTATGGTGTCTAGCATTTTGAGATCATATTTAATCGTCCAGGATGATATAAATATCATCCAGGATAATTAGTTCAATGAACAAATCATCCTAGATGATCTGAAATCATCTAGTATGATTTATTCAAAAGTTAAACTTCTGGTTTAGACAGATCTCACTCCCCCTAAGAATGTGTGTACATGATCACAAGTAAGCATACAACCTTACAGGACTTGACTAAAAAAATCAAAAAGTACATTAAATGAGAATTATAAGAATCACACATCATAACCTATTCTACCCGTTCTTGAGCGTTAATTCTTTATTGGATGGTGCATGTTGTTTCCTAAAATATTAGTATACACACAAATAAATATACATTCCAAATATTAGGATATGTGAGCCATAATGTTTGTTATCATCAAAACAAGAACTCGTGAGCCCGAGTCGTAATAATTAGAAAGTGGGAATTGAATTCCCAGAGGTTGAGGTCTTATAACCTAAGCTTTCCTCAAAGCCTAAGTCTATAATGGGTACTCAAAATCAGTGACCCAAACCTAGCTAATGCAATGCAGAATCTAGACTTACCCTATCTTGGACTGGGGAGCCAACTAAATAACCTAGGTGCTTCAAAACCATGAGTTCAGTCTCTTATGAAAGGTGATTAGGGATGTTGAATAAGATAAGTTTAAGGAATTGGGGTCAACATCTAGAGTAGATTCTGACTGGCCCCTTAATATATATTAGGTATTGGATGCTTAAGTTATAATATAATTAAAAATTTAGATACTTTTAAGTTTGTATCGAATACAATGTATGCTATTTGACTTGATAAATGCTTGAATGAAATATGAAGCAATTTTTAAAAGGCTTAAAAGTAGATTTTTCAATAGAGATTGCATAGATTCCCCTTGATAGAGCTGCACCCTCATAGGCCAGGTGGTCTGACAAAACATGCAGGCAGGGAGGTGCCTAAAAAAGGAAAGAAAGTGCAATAAGATGCTATGCAAACTCCTAGTGATCCCGGGCTTACTTCTTAAAAGTGTTAGATTTTTATGTGAACTTAAAATTTTTAATTTTGTTTAAGTAAAAGAATTTTAACGTTCCCTCATGAGCCTCCGATCGAGCTCTAGGTTAAAATAAAGATCGACATGCAAGAGCTCCAAAAAAACTACTAAAATCATGCAATCCTATATCGTAATCAACATCAAACAATCAATTGGAAAATAAATTAAATAAATAAAATATTTATAGGTAAGTTCCTTTTAATATTAAAATTTAGGGTCTATAGAAAGTAAAGTGGCCAGGTACAACTAACAACAATCTAGATTCTACTCCTAAGACTCAAGTGACTGTGAGAACTAGGATTCTTCTTGCTCTTCGCTTCTTTATCCTTCTATGGGTTCCTTGGATCCATCTAGTCTGGATATCCAAATGAAAAGAAACTCCTCCTAGAAAGGGGTGTTGTCTTTTCTCCTTGGATACACAAAGTATCCTAACTTAGGCTTCCAAATGGAGGACTCTCCCTTAAGTGATGTCCTCTCTTCTTTGAAATCTAAGTAGGATATATTTATATCCCATCTTAAATCACTTTTACAACAAAAAATCTCAAATTACATGTGATAAAAGAGAAAATCTAGACTTAAAATATCCTGTAGGGTTAATCTAAGCAATTATATTTAAATTATCCCAAGCAGTTAATATAATAAAATATAAAATGCTCAAACCAGTCACACTTGACTATGCTCTTTTGATTTTTAAAGGGGAACTTACCATTCTGGAACACCTGCAGAAATTTGATTAATTTAAATTTAACTTTGCCTCCTTTAATTTCAATGCACTGTATGAGCATAGCCACCTGCATAAGATTATATTAGCATTTAAATTGCTCATATCCTAAGGGCAAATATAACACCCATCTATCACATCACAGAGTGTAGAAATTAAATAAATAATTATATAATACTAACAACAAATATGCAGTGAAGGCTCAAAAAACTCAGCACACAGCAGAAAAGTAAACACCGGCCTAGCCTAGATCTTGAAGTGGTGCCCTAGCAAACCATCTAAGTGTGTATAGCAGATTGTGTGGTTTGGATATATCCTATATCAGGTAATTTATTTAAGTTGTCTAAGGTTTAGGTTTGTTGAAGTTTGGAGGGGAAATTTGGTTAAATTTCAAATATTTATTTGTTAAGATTATTTTAAAAATCATTTTTATTATTAATTAATTAAATGAATTTAAATATTTAGAAATTAAAGGATAAATAAATTTTAATAATTAGATTAGTTGTTGATTTGAAAGTTTAAACTAATTCAAGTTTGATGGCATTATGCGATTAAGGACATCACACGCATTGTGCCACCAAGCTCATGGCATTGTGCCACCAGGCTCGAGGAACAAAGCCTCCTTAGGACATGTAGCCCAGTAGCCCAAAGTAGTCCATTCTAACAACCTTGTTGATATAATTAGATTATTGATTTTAAGTTTGATTGGATAATTAATAATCAATTAGTTTTAAGTTTTAACACTCCATTAAATCCATTTATGGCATTATGCCACCAGGCTTGTGGAATAAAGCCTCCTTAGGACATGTAGCCCAGCAGCCCAAAGTAGTCCATTCTAACAACCTTGTTGATATAATTAGATTATTGATTTTAAGTTTGATTGGATAATTAATAATCAATTAGTTTTAAGTTTTAACACTCCATTAAATCCATTTATGGCATTATGTCACCAGGCTTGTGGAATAAAGCCTCCTTAGGACATGTAGCCCCATAGCCCGGAGTAGTCTATCCTAAAAACATCATATTTGGAGTGATTTTTGTGTATTAAGGGGTTTGTTGAGTGATTTTAACATTGTCTTAACAATTTCTGGAATTTAAAATTTATTATCAAATTTTGGAGTTTTCTAGATTATTTTTAATGTATTAATTAAGGGGTCAAAATTAGACTTATATATTCAAAGAGATTTATAAAGCTTTGATTATTCTTTTGAATATTAGATCTTTCAATGAGTAATTAGACTTTCAGTTTGTTGGAATTAGATTTTTCTACAATTAGTTATGAATTTTTGATGTTTTAGTTAAAATTTGAATTGAAGTTGACCGAAAAGTTAACTTTTTTGATTTTAAGTATTTTTTGTTGATCTAATATTTTGGATAAATATTAGCCTTACAAGGAGTACAATGCCTTTGAGTTTGCTCAATTTGGGTTTTTTAGAATTAATTATGATTTTTCAAAGTTTTTATATTTATTTTAATTATTTATTTTGTTTAATTATGTATCTTTTAGGGATTTTGCTCCAAGTAAACTCTTTACTCCTTGAATCAACTCTAAAGGTCAGGAATGACCTAAGGAGAGATTCCTAATTATTTGGAAATTTTATAGAATTTTTAATTTTTTAAATTAATTAAATATTAATTTTTACTTAAAATGAAATTATCCTCAAAATTGAAGTCAAATTAAAGTGATTTAATTTTTTTTAATTAAGGATTGATTCTAGTTAATTTAATATATTATTTCAAATTTCTAGATTTAATTTGAATTAATTATAATTTTCCAAAATTTGGTTAATTAATGAATTTTTTAAATTACTTAATTATGGTGGTTTTGATTATTTTGATCCAAACTTATTCTAAACTGCATGAAATCATTCCCAAAGGTTAGAGATGAACCATAGGAGTGTTTTCAGGAGTTTAGAGTTTATTTTAGATTTTTTATATTTTTTAATTATTTTATTTAAGTAATTATTAATTTTCACTAAAACTTAAATTAAAGTTAAAATATAAGTCTAGTGATGAGGTTATTATTTTTCCTAAATAGAGAATAAAATTCTTGCTGGTTTAATATATTATTTTTAATTTTTGGATTTAATTTTTATTTATTAGAATTTTTTGAAGTTTTTAGCTCCTAAAAAGTGCTGAATTTTGATTTGCATATTTTTCTAACTTAATGACCTCCAAATCTAGTGAAATTTGGACCTAACGTTTAGAATGTCACAAAGTTCAATGTTCTGAAGTTTCATTCCTATTAGATATGTGTCTAATTTCCTATAAATTGTCTAAGTTAACTAGACCTTTTCCTTAATTATTTTTCCTATTTGTCTCTAGTATTCAAATGGGTTTGAAATTTTTGTCACCTAACCCTGGGACATATGCAATCATACAAAAGCAATTAAATAATCTAATTCTACTAATTAGAAAGTTATGAATTTTCAAAATTTTTGGTCCAAAATGGACCTATCACTATGAAAATTCATGTCATAGAAATCCATTGAACATCTGGACCTAAAAAAATTACAGATGATGTGTATGATGTCCAAATATGTTTCACCAAAAATTTGGGTCCAATGTAACCACTCGATTCTAGAAATTGCTAAAACTAGATTTTAAACAAACTATCATAACTCATAATCAATAATCAAAATACCTTAATTTTTAATTTAATAAATAGTAGGACTTAAGACCTTTCCAACGAGCCCAAGGACACCCAATTTGGTGAAAAACTATATTTTCTATAAATTTTTGAAGTTCTGGCTATTTAAAAATATTTTTTTAATATAAAACGGTGGCAACACGTGTCACGCATCCGCCAGCCACGCACGGTTCTGGCTTAGGTGATGTGGCTTTCTATGAGCCATCTGATCACGTAGAAGGATTGATTGGATGGCTCGAATTGAGCCAAAACAGTTCAGTTCAAAATGAACTAAAATTTTTAAATAGCCATAACTTTTGATCTAACAATTCAAATTTGATGAAATTTGAAACATAGGATCTAGGTACCCTAATCTTTCAACCATAGAGTTTCAAGGCTCCATGCATTAAGATTTGGGAGAAATAAGGGTTTGATCATATAACTTAAATGGGGATAACTTACAACCCAACCGTCAAATTTTAATGTTCTTGGGCTTTTTGAAAAGCTAGAAAGTCTTCTACAACTTTATTGAAGTCTTCAAGAACTTTTAACTGCTAGATTTAAATTTGGTGTTGAAATTCTCCTTTCTCTCTCTTTTCTTTCTCTCTCTTCTCAAAATGGGGTTTTTTAAGCTTAGGAAAGGATGGGGGAAAGGTTTGGAGAGTCTCAAAAATTGCTGGAGAGGTTATATTATGTATGTCTTGGGCTGAAGGCTTTTGGACAAGGAGTATTTAGTGAAATGAGGTAAATCCAAAGCATTGAGTTAAGCTTTGATATTATCCCTTCATCCCCTTGGTTTGGATGGCTATGATTGATTTAGGGAGACTTGGATGCTTTCCAAGTGTCCTTAGGATTGCTTAAAATCAGAGGAGATGGCTAGAGTTGAAAGAGATATGGATTATAAAGGTGGCATTGCCACCTAAGCTCTTATAAAAGCTAGTTTGACCAGTTGGCCATTCTTAACCCACTTGAATGTTTTTGTTAATTGGTTTGACCAATCAACCAAAAATATTGATTGGTGAGTTGGCATGGAGAGAAGGTTTGAGTGGTGGGATGGGTTGGAGAGGGTTTAAAGCTTAAGGCTTGGGATTTGATATAGGAATATGAGAGCTTAAGTGACTTTGACCAAGTCTTTAGGAGTTGACTTGGTCAAAATAAGTTTGGTTTAGCTTGTAGTGAGTTTGTTTATTCTCAAAGTATCAAATGAAGTGAAGTTAGGAGTTTGGGGAAGATTTAAAGTTTTGGATTTAATGTTTGAATGCATGGAATATAAGATTTGATCAAATTTGATAGTTTAACCATGTCAAATTAAATGTGATTTGACCCTACATGAGCTTGGATATGTTTGAATCACCCTTTGGAATAGGTTTGAAGACTTGAGGAAGTTAACTTAGCCATATGGGTTGGATTGATCTATTTAACCCTTAAAGGATTATTTGGTCAACCTAGGTTGATTTGGTCAACCAGGTTGACCTAGAATATGGTTTTGGATTCAATGGGTTAGGCTTGAAATTTTGAGTATGTTGGAGGTGGTCCCAAGGTTTAGAGAGTTTAATTCATTCAAAAATAACTATTTGGGCCATTAGAGGGCATTATGGCCAACCCTAGTTGACTTGGTCAATCAGGTTAACCCAAAGGCTAGGCTTGGGTCCAAAAGGTTCGTTTTAATATTTGGAGTTGAATGAAAGTGGTTGCATCCAAAGATAGGGTCATTAATTTAAAATGACTATTCGTACCTCTATGGGGTATTTTGGTCATTTGAGTTAACTTGGTGTTTGATTGAAAAAAATATAGTTTTAAAAAATGTTAATTATCTTTGGAAAAATTGAAATTTTTAGAATTTTTGATATTTAAAATTGAACACTTATTATAAATGATATATCACCTCGAAAGGTGAACATATCATTCCCTAATAGGTTCAAATTATAAATATTTGAACTTACCATGATTATCATAATCAAACTCAAGGAGAAACAACATATGATTCCAAATGATCCATGTGATGTTTATTCCAATATTCGACTACAATAACCTAGTAAAAAGATAATTAATTTCATGATCAAAATCGTAATAATAGAATGACATATCTATCCGTTGAAAGAAAATATTGCTTATTATTAATTATTTGAAAATGATGATAATGATCATTACATTTAATTTTCTCAAAGATAATTAATTAAAGTTTTAAAAAGCTTAATTTTGAAATCTTGTCTAAGTTTTTAAATCCTCTACGAGCGCAAGCCCTCGTAGTTAATTAGATCATAGAAAAATAGAGATTTTCCTATGAATACTCTCGAATAAAATAACGATACGAATTTCATTTAAGAATTCAAAGATCAATGTCAAAGGAGGTAGGGACTGGAATTTCAATTGGGAATGGATCAAAATTGAGCAGTTATTTCTAGAGTCAAAGGAAGAAGGGTAGGAAGTGTTTTGAGATTTTGAATTACTTCAAAAACACCCCAACCTATCCTAAGTGTTGGGCTTGAATTTGATTAAAAGAGATATTTAGTTTCAATAATCAATTTTATTAGAAATATATGCCTCAGAACCAAAGTCTAAACTAGGTGCTGAGAATCAGTGACCCGGAACCTAGCTAATGCAATGCAATCCTGGACTTACCCCAGCCTGGATTGGGGAGCTAGCTAAATCACCTAAATGCTTCAAAACCATGTGTCTGGTCTTTTAATGAAAGAGTTGTAAGGGACGTTATTTAAGATTGAGTTTAAGGAGCTGGGGTCAACATCTAAAGCAGATCCTAATTAACCCCTTGACTTATATTGGGCAAAATGCTTATGCTAAAATTTAATTAAAATTTAGACACTTTTAAATGGTTTCTAATACAATGAATGCAAATTGACTCGATTAAAATGCTTAAATTAGAATGAAGAACTTTTAAAATTAGGCTTAAAAAAATTTTCCCTAGAAGATTACACAGATCCCCTTGGACAGAACTACACCCTCATAGGCCAGGTGGTCTGCCAGAACCTACAGGCGAGGAGGTGCCTAACAAGTGGAAAGAATGATGCAACGAATATGCATATGAAAAACCTCCAGCAGTCCCGAGCTTTCTTCTTAAAATGTTAAAGTTGCTATATGAGCTTAAATATTTTAATTTTGTTTAAGTAGAAAAGGTTTATTCGTACCCTCATGAGCCTCTGATCGGGTTCCAGGCTAAATGAAAATGGCATGTAATTATCACCAAAAAACTACTATAAGCATGAGGTCCTTAATCGCAATCAAGTAATCAAATCAATTAAATAATTAAATCAATTAAATTAATGCTCAAAATAAAAGTCTATAGGCAGGTGCCTTTTAATTATACAACCCGGGTCTGCAGGAAAAGTAAAGTGGTCGGGTACCACTGACTACAACCCGGATTCTACTCCTTAGACTCAACTAATTTTGAGAAGGGGTTTTCTTGTTCTTCACATCTTTATCCTTCTAAGAGCTCCTTGGATCGTCGGGTCCGGATATGCAAATGAAAAGAAACTCCCCCTGGATAGGAGTGTTATCTTTTCTCTTTGGATACTTTGAAAGTCATCCTAATTTTTTATCCCCAAATGGAAAGAAAATCTCCCCTAAGGGATGTCCCTTCCTCTTTGGATTCCAAATTGGATGTTAAAACATCCCATTCTCAAAGCATTGAACATATTACAACTCGAGTTAGGCAAATTACATTTGAATAAAAATTAAAATCTAGACTCAATAACCTACAGGGTTATCCTAATAATCAGCAATTAATATTTGACATCCCAATGAGTTAATATATTAAAATTTAAATACTCAAATCACAACCACGCTTGGCCATGCTCTTTTAATTTTAAAGGGGGACTTAAGTATATTTCTGAAGCACCTACAAAAAATAACGTTAATTAAAAGCTTTATTAATTACCCTCTTTTATTAATGCTCTGTACGAGCATGACCACCTGCATAAAATTGAATTAGTATAAATCGTCCCTAACCTAGGGGCAGATCTAACATACAATGAGATTAACATAGAGTGTAGTAAATAAATAAATAATCTATCAAATATTTAATTCTAACAACTAGCATGCAATGAAAACCACAAAAAACTCAGCACACGTAAGTAGCAGAAATGTAAACACTGGCCTAGCCTAAGACTAGAGTTGAATATCCTAGAAAACCATCTAAAAGGTGTGTAGGAGGCTGTGTGGCTTTGATATGTCCTAAATAGGTCAATTAGTTAAAGTTATTTAATGTTCTGGTTAGTTAAAAGATTTGAGGGAGATTTTAATTTGAGTTTAAGTATTAATGGCTTAAGATTGATTTAAAGTATATTTTTAAAGGATTATTGATCACCATCTTTATTTCACATCGAGGCCGTAAAGTTTATTTCACCTTCCTTAGGACTAAGTTAATAACCTCGTAGGCCTGGGTTACCTAGTGATAATCATATAGCTAAGTGTTTTAATTAATTAAGGGTTTGAGAGTTGATAATTTTTATTCAAATTGATTGGTTACTAGTTTCAATGTTAAATTAAGATTTTCTAGAATTTTAGGAGATTTATCGAGTTTGGATTTTTCTATTTTTTTTGTTTGATAGAAAAAATATAGTTTTATAAATATAATTATCTTTAGGAAAATTAAAATTTTTAATTTTTAATATTTAAAATCAAACACTTATTATGAATGATATATCACCTCAAAAGGTGAACATATTGTTCCCTAATAAGTTCAAATTATAAATCTTTGAACTTATCCTGATTATCGTAATCAAACTCAAGGAGAAACAACATATGATCCCAAAGGATCAACATGATGTTTAATCCAATGTTTGACTATAATAATCTAGCAAAGAGATCATTAATTTCATGATCAAAATCGTAATAATAGAATGACATATCTATCCAGAGAAAGAAAATATTTCTTATTATTAATTATTTGAAAATGATGATAATGATCGTTACATTTAATTTTTCCAAAGATAATTAATTAAAGTTTTAAAAAGCTTAATTTTGAAATCTGATCTGGGTTTCTAAATCTCCTACGAGCGCAAGCCCTCGTAGTAAATTACATCATAAAAAAATAGAAATTTTCCTATGAATACTCTCGATTAAAATAGTGATCCGAATTTTATTTAAGAATTCAAAGATCAATGTCAAAGGAGGTAGGGACTGGAATTTTAATTGGGAATGGATCAAAATTGAGCAGTTATTTCTGGAGTCAAAGAAAGAAGGGTAGGAGGTGTTTTGAGATTCTGAATTACTTCAGAAACACCCCAACCTATCCTAAGTGTTGGGCTTAAATTTCATTGAAAGAGATATTTAGTTTGAATGATTAATTTTATTAGAAAGTGAGAATTAGATTCCAGAGGTTGAGGTCTTAAGATGAAATATCTGCCTCAGAACCTAAGTCTAAATTGGGTACTAAGAATCAGTGACCCAGAACCTAACTAATTTAATGCAATTTTGGACTTACCCCAGACTGGATTGGGGAGCCAGCTAAACCACCTAAACACTTCAAAACTATGTGTCCGGTCTTTTAATGAAAGAGTGGTTATGACATTATTTAAGATTGACTTTAAGGAGATGGGGTCGACATCTAGAGCATATTCCTAATTGACCCCTTGACTTATGTTAGCTGAAATACTTAAGCTAAAATACAATTAAAATTCAGGCACTTTTAAATGAGTTTTTAATGCAAAGCATGCAAATTGACTCGATTAAAATGCTTAAATTAGAATGAAGAAGTTTTAAAATCAGGAGTAAAAATAGATTTTTCCCTAGAATATTGCACAAATCTCTTATGATAGAACTGCACCCTCATAGGCCAGGTGATCTGTCAGAACCCACAGGCGGGGAGGTTCCTAACAAGTGGAAAGAAAGATGCAATGAATATGCATATGATAAACCCTCGGGGGTCCTGGGCTTACTACTTAAAATTTTAAAGTTACTATATGAGCTTAAATATTTTAATTTTATTTAAGTAAAAAAAGTTTATTCGTACCCTCACGAGCCTTCGATCCAGTTCCAGGCTAAATTAAAATCGACATAAAATTATCGCCAAAAAACTATTAAAAGCATGCAGGCCCTTAATCGCAATCAAGTAAGAAAATCAATTAAATAATTAAATCAATTAAATTAATGCTCAAAATAAAAGTTCATAGGCAAGTGCCTTTTAATTATAGAACCCAGGGTCTGCAGGAAAAGTAAAGTGGCCGGGTACCACTAACTACAACCCAGATTCTACTCCTAAGACTCAAGTGACTTTGAGAATGTGTTTTCTTGTTCTTCACTTCTTCATTCTTCTAAGAGCTCCTTGGATCGTCGGGTCTGGATATCCAAATGAAAAGAAACTCCCCCTAGACAGGGGTGTTATCTTTTCTCTTTGGATACTTTGAAAGTCATCCTAATTTGGATCCCCAAATGGAAAGGAACTCCCCCTAAGGGATATCCCTTCCTCTTTGGATTCCAAATTGGATGTTAAAACATTCCATTCTCAAAGCACTGAACATATTACAACTCAATTTAAATCAAATTACATTTGAATGAAAATTTAAATCTAGACTCAACAACCTGTAGGATTATCCTAATAATTAGCAATTAATATTTGACATCCCAAGTAGTTAATATATTGAAATTTAAATGCTCAAATCACAGTCATGCTTGACCATGCTCTTTTAATTTTAAAGGGGGACTTAAGTAAATTTTTGAAGCACATGTAGAAAATAATGTTAATTTAAAGCTTTATTAATTGCCCCTTTTATTAATGCCCTGTACGAGCATGGCCACCTACATAAGATTGAATTAGTATAAATCATCCCTAACCTAGGGGTAGATCTAATGTATAATCAAATCAATATAGAGTGCAGTAAATAAATAAACAATCAATCAAATATTTAATTCTAACAACTAGCACGCAATAAAAATTACAAAAAAACCCGGCACACACAAGTAGCAGAAAACTAAACATCAGCCGAGCCTAAGACTAGAGTTGGTTGTCCTAGAAAACCATCTAAAGTGTGTGTAGGAGGCTGTGTGGCTTTGATATGTCCAAAATAGGTCAATTAGTTAAAGTTATTTAATATTCTGGTTGGTTGAAAGGTTTGAGGGAGATTTTAATTTGAGTTTAAGTATTAATGGCTTAAGATTGATTTTAAATTATATTTTTAAAACATAATTAATCACCACTTTTGTTTCACATCGAGGCCGTGAAGTTTATTTCACCTTCTTTGGGGCTACGTTAATAGCCTCGTAGGCTTCGGTTACCTATTAATAATTATATAGTTAAGTATTTTAATTAATTAACGGTTTGAGAGTTGATAATTTTTATTCAAATAGATTGGTTACTAGTTTCAATCCTAAATTAAGATTTTCTAGAATTTTAGAAGATTTATCAAATTTTGGAATTTTTTGGATTAATTTAATCATTTAATTAAGGGGTCAAAATTTAACTTTTTGATTAAAAGTGATTTTTGGAAAGATAATATTTCATTAAAATACTAGACCTTAAAATAATCAGTTAGACTATAAGTACGCTGGAATTAGATTTTTCTACATTTTTATTAGGAAGGTTCGAAGATTTTGCTTAAAATTGAACTAGGTTTAAGCAATAGTTAACTTTTTTAATTGGATTGATTTCTAGAAATTTGTTCTTTTTGATAAATATTAGACCTTAAGATGAGTTAAATACCTTTGAGTTTGCTTAATTTGGAGTTCATTTGAATTAGTAATGAATTTTCAAAGTTTGAGAATTTATTTGAATTATTTAATTTATTTAATTAGAAGGCTTTTGATGATTTGAATCCACCTAACCTCCAAACTCATTGAAATCACTTCCAAAGATCAGGAATGATCTAAGGAGTGATTATCAAGTGTTTGAGAGATTTTTGGAATTTTTAAATATTTTTAATTAATTAATTTAATTAAATATTCAATTTCACTTAAAATTAAATTATTCTTAAAATTGTTGTCAAATTGAAATGGTTTTAATTTACATTGATTAAGGGTTGAATTATGGTCAGTTTAAGGTATTATTTGTAATTTTTGGATTTAAACTTGATTTATTACATTTTCTGGAATGTTTTAAAACTTAATTAAGGTTTAATTTTAATTAAGTTAATTAAGGGGCTTAATAATTTCAAAATCCAGTGTGAAATTTTCCTAGGGCTGAGAGTATCACTAAGTTCAAATGGTTTGAGTTTTAAGTCAATAAGATGTGTCACCTAATTTTTATAATTTTCTTAAGTTTTCTAGACTTAGGTCCTTAATTATTGTTCCTAATAATGTCACTAAGTTAAATGGGTTCAAATCAAGGTTTTACTAAACCTTGGGCATTAATAAAAATAACCTCAGACACAGCTATCATGCTTTAAAATGATGTCATAAAATTCTATGGAATGGTTTTATAATAAATAATTAAAATTATAGGTCACGTAGTGACCTATGATCTCAATGATTGATTATAAAGAAATAAACACATCCAAAATGAATTGAAGGTATTTGAGGATGTGGAAAACATCCTAAAATCAAGCTCAATTCAATTTGAAGTCATGATCATGCACAACTTGATTATTAAGGGCATAAGTCAAAATACTAATGAAGGTAAATGTAAATTAAACTAACCATAATCATGACATAAGTTTATTACTCAGTTGACCAATTGATTCCATAGAACTCTAGCATACATAAGTTGGATTTAGATTGAATTAATTATGAATTTTCAAAAATCAAGATAAAATAATGACCAAGATTTTCGTAAATTCATAACCCAATTCAGATTGCATCAAATGAGCTTGAGAAATTAAGGGAGATCATGAATAGACCCTAGAATACCTCTGCCAAAATTCAATATAAAAGAAATTATATATTTTTATTTAAAATAAAATAATATTTTCTAAATATTTGAAATAATTAATAGAAAATTATTCAAAATATTTTTATTTTATTTTTAAAATAAACTAGATGTGAATACGAACAAAATGAGCCCAAGAACTCTAAAAATCGTTGAGAAATGAATTTTCTATCATTTTTTGAAGTTCTAGGCATTTCTGGATTTAATTTAAAGTTTTATTTGTATAGTCAGCTATCAGCGCTGATTGAACTGGGCCTTTCCACGCGGCAGTAGTGGGTTTGATTGTGCGAATGGCAGCTGTCAGGTCGGCCCTATCTACTTATCCAGCATGGCATAAACAAGAACCCTCGGATCTAACAAAGCACTGATCCGACGATTAAGATCATACCCACGGGTGATCTCAGTTCAGAAGGATCGGACGACTTGGACTCAGCCCGTGGTTTGGACTAACGGCCTAGATCCGGCCGGACAAAGGTTTAATCATTCTGCGGTTTAGAAAGATCAAACCGAACTGCGAATTGAGCTTAATCACAATTGTTGATCTAAAATAACCTGATCCAACGGTTGTGGGATCATCATCTTCCTCTGCTCACCCGTAAGCCGTAGACTCAAATTTTGATTTTGTTCTCTTAATATAGTGAAAGGAAATGCTTCAAAACTTAGACAGAGGTATAATAGGGCTTAAGAAAGGGTGGAGAAATATTTTATAAGCTTTTGATGCAATACTCAGAAAATTATTTAGGAACCTAAGAAAAATCCTAGGGTTTAAGATATACCTTGATATACTCGATGGTTTTCGATGATTTAAATTTTTTTGAGCTTGTAGATTGTCCGCGCTTATTCCTTTAAAAGACTTTGAGCTTGGAGGAATCTTCTACGAGGAGTTGGAATAACTAGGACGGACCTAGCTTCAGTTCTTCGCTCTCCCCACTACAGGTGGCCACCAAACACTCGGGAATGATCAAACAAGGGTAGAGGTAGCTTTGGGGATTCAAAATGAAAACCAAAAGTAGTTGGAGATCGACTGGCATAGGAGGGTGATCCCAATGAATGATCTTCGTTCCTATTACCCCTATTCAGCTGTTGGAGCCAAAAGCGATGGCTGGAATCATTCAGGGAGGTGGCTGGGATATTTGACACCTGGAGCAGGTTATTAGGGAGTAGAGAAGCATAGTGCCTTAGGTGAAAATAACCCTAGGCCATCTTCACATGAAGGGGACCACTAGAGCTATTATAGCTATTTTAAGATTAAATGGACAGGTGTGACGAATTAAAAAAGGTCTTTGGAATGTTCTGGAGTTGATCAAACAGTTAGGAAGAGCCTGGTTTTGAGAGAAGAATGGGTTTAAACGGGTTTGACCATTTAAATTTCCTCAAACCTTTTGAAGACTTTATTGATAGGTCAACAAATCAACTAAGCTGCTGAGGTGGAGGGGGAGGGTGCTTAAATGCTAAAGTGCTGGGTTTTGAGCTAAGGATTAGAATTTGAATATTATAGGATTGAATCTTTGGATATTGAATGGTCTTTTAACCATTAGTTGACTGGTTCAACCAGTCAAAGGATCAAACCAGGTGAGGTGGCATGGATAGACCCTAATGAGCTGGTTTTGAGAGATTAGAGAGGTTCAAAAGAATATTAAAATGATATATGATTGAATCCATACAGGGTTTAACCAAAAGGGATAAGTTGACTAAGTCAACTTGATCATGACTTGGATCATGATATGCTTAAGTGTGTTTGAATCATATATTAAAATCAAATTGAGGGTTCAAAGATAATGATTTGATCACATGGATTGATTTGACCCAAATGGGTCAGATTTGACTGAACTTAAGTCTTAGTTAACTTGGTCAACTATTGACTGGGTCAAGGGTCTGGTCAAGTTTAAATCATTAAGGGATGTATTCAAAATAAGATTTTGTGGGATTTGAATGTGTATGGAGTTTGATTGAATATAGGAAATGCTTAAGCGTTGATGTGGCCAACCTGGGTTGACTTGGTCAGCCAGGTTAACCCAGGGTCAGGGGATGGGTTCAAGAAGTTTGGTTTTGATGTTTGGAGCTTACTGGAAGTGGTTCCAAGCAATTTGGAGACCATTTGATTTGAAATGTGCATTTGACCCCCTAAGGGGTATTTTGGTCATTTTGACCCCGGGTCAACAGGTGGTCAAAGTAAGTCCATTAAAATGAAGTTTAATATTCAAGAGGTTAGGACTAAGGGTCTGGATGTGATTAGAGGCTTTGGGTAAGTCTCTAAGGTCAAAATCCATTGGGTGGCAGGTCCAGTGGCATCGGTTGTAAATATTTGAAGTTTTTATAGCTCTTAGAAATCATTCTAATTTTTGGGGTTAGAGACCTCAGAATGAGCTCAAATTTGTAGGGTTGTTTTTAGAAATATTTCACATCGGTATGCAACTGACAGACCCTGAATCAGAGGCCTTAGATTTTGATTTGAAAACCTGGATTTAAGATGGATTTTGGATTTGAATGATTGGATTTGAATTATCCATATCATTTATGATCATTTAGAATGATAACGAGTGATAGGATAGGATTGAAGTTTGATAGAAGTTTAGATCAAGTATTCAAGTCTGGATTAAGCTATAGGTTGAAATGCCTAGGAGTCTGGGCAGGTTTAAAGCTTGAGTGGGTTTGAAGTCTGGATTGAATTAAGGTTTGAATTAATCTAAAATCTAGATTAGTCCTAGGATCTAGATAGATCTAGGGTCAAGGTAGATCTTGGGGTTTGGATTGCTCTAAAGTCTGAAGTCTAGGAGTGTCCTAAGGTTTAAAGTTTAGGAGTATCCTAGGGCCTGGATAATTTTTATGATCTAGACTTGATCTAGGGTTTAAATTGATCCTAGAATCTAGAGTCTGGTAGAATCCTAGAATTTAAAGTAGATCCTAGGGTCTGGAGTCTAGGAGGATCCTAGAGTCTAGAATCTAGAAGAATTCTAAAGTCTAGAAGTCTATAGTTTAGATTGACCTAGAGGAATCCTAGGGTCTAAAACCTAGAAGAATTCTAAAGTCTAGAAGTCCTATAGTCTAGATTAACCTAGAGGAATCCTATGGTCTAGATTAATTTGAGGGAATCCTAGGGTCTAGAGTAGATCCTGAGGACTAGAAGAATTAAATGGAATCCTAGGGTCTAGAGCAGATCCTAGGGACTAGATGAATTTAAAGGAATCCTACGGTCTAAGTAGATCCTAAGGACTAAAATCTAGGAAGATCCTAGAGTCTAAATTGGTCTTAAGCTGTACTGATCTAGGGTCAGGATTGATCTAGGGTTTGGATTTATCTGGGGTTTGGATGCATCCCAAATGACCTCATACAAAAATGAGGTCAACAAATGGACCCCCAAGATGTGTAATGGAATAAAGTTCTATTGCACATATTGGCTTTGACCGAATAAAATGGTCAAGTCTGGAGTTTTGATCCTAAGGAAATAAAAAGTTTTATCCATAGGGAATCGGGGTTTGAATTGATACTAACGTAGTGCCATGGAAGACGTACTATACCACTAGTGGGTCTGGTCCTAAGGGAAGGGAAAAAACCTAAACCCTAAGGGAGAAGGCCTGGGTGATCTTATAGGAGGAAGAAACTCCTAACTGCAGAGGATCAAGTCTAGATTTTGATTTGAAGGGAAATTAAAAAAAATTTAGTCCTGGGAATCAAGTTTGAATTGATACTAGGGTAGTGCTAGGAAAAGCATACTCTACCAATAGTGGGTCGGGTCCTAAGGGAAAAGAAGAGTCTATCCCTAAAGGAGAAGAAAGTCTGGGTATCATGTAGGAAGGAAAAACTCCTAACTATAGAGGGTTGAATCTAGATTGGATTCTAAGGGGAAGGAAATCCTAACCCTAGAAGATTGAGTTTGAAATTTAAACTAAGGTAGTGCCACGAGGGGCATACTCTACCACTAGTAGATCTAATCCTAAGGAAGGGAAGAAAACATATCCTTACAGGAAGAGAAGACTTTATTAATCCTATAGGAAGAAGGAACTCATAACTATAAAGGATCGAATTTGGATTTTGATACTAGGGTAGTGCCACGAAGGGCGTACTCTACCACTAGTAGATCTAATCCTATGGGAAGGAAAAAAAAAGAAGCCTAACCTCAAGGAGAAGAAAGCTTAATTTTATAACTTGAAATTGAATCCAGGACAGTACCACAGAGAACGTACTCCATCATTGGGAAGTCTAATCCGAAGGGAAGGATGAGGAGCCTAACCTTAAGGAGAAGAAAGTTTGATTTTGAAATTGAGATTGAATCCAGGATGGTGCCATAGAGGACTTATTCCATCACTGGGGAGTCTAAACCTAAGGGAATGAAAAGTTTACCCTAAGGATAAGAGAATATGGATGATCTAATAGGAAGAAGAAACTTCTAACTGTAGAGGATCTAGTTTTAATTTGATACTAGGGTAGTACCGTAAAGGGCGTACTCTGCCACTAGTAAATCTAATCTTAGGGAAGGAAGAAGAACCTAGCCCTAAAGAAAAGAAAATTTGATTTTGGAATTTAAAATTGAATCCAGGACGGTGCCATAGAGGACTTGTTCCATCACTAGGAAGTCTAATCCCAAGGGAAGGACGAGGAGCCTAACCTTAAGGAGAAGAAAGTTTGATTTTGAAATTGAGATTGAATCCAGGATGATGCCATAGAGGACTTATTCCATCAATGGAGAGTCTAAACCTAAGGGAATAAAAAGTTTACCTAAGGAAAAGAGAACATGGATGATCTTATAGGAAGAAGGAACTTCTAACTATAGAGGATCTAGTTTGAATTTGATACTAGGGTAGTGCCGCGAAGGGTGTACTCTGCCACTAGTAAATCTAATCCTAGGGAAGGAAAAAGAACCTAGCCCTAAAGAAAAGAAAGTTTTATTTTGGAATTTCAAATTGAATCCAGGACGGTGCCATAGAGGACTTATTCTATCACTGGAAAGTCTAAAAAATAATCCCAATAAACTAAAAAGAGAATGCTAATTTTAAGAAGAGAATGCTTAATTTTGAATTGAAATTGAATCCAGGACTGTGCACAGAGGACTTACTCCATCACTGGGGAGTCTAATTCTAAGAGAAGGAGAATACTTACTCCAAGGAAAAGACAACTGGATGATCTTGTGGGAAGGGAGTATTACTTCCTATATGAGATCCGGCTTAAAGTTTTTGAATTTTGAAACTATGATGGTGCCGTAAAGGGAATTATCCATCACTAGGAAATCTAATCCTAAGGAATGAAAGTATAATAACTCACATCTATCCTTAAGGAAAAAATAATTGGAGGAAGCTAGGATGGTGCCCCAAGGGCGTGCTCTGTTATTATTTGGGTAAATATGTTTATTCATGTGAATTCTAATCCAAGTTTATGTTTTTGATGATTACAAAAGCTTATTGTTTATTTTATTCATCTCTTAACAAATATTTGAGTTTTTGTTATGTGTACTAAAGTATTTTTCAGGAAATTCACACTCCAGATTGTTGAAGACTTCGAGTTCATTTATTCACTATAAATGAAGTCTGTATTTTTATTTTCTTGAGTCTAAAAGAGTGTGATTGTAAGTTGGATAACTGTGCACACACACACACTGGGGGAGTAAAAAATCTTAATTTTTTAAACTAATCATACAGTACGATTGAATATCGTACAGGATGATCTGTAGCATATGTCCTCCTATCGAACCCGTATACCAAGAAATTTTTCCAAGTTACGTTCGTACAGTATGAAATACTATTCATACTTGATTTTTTGTTGTACGAACCGCTCTGAATTGGGTTCGTATTGATTCGTACGGGATGAATCATTCATTTTTTGAACTATTCGTACAGTATGAAATACTATTCGTACATGAGATTTTGCTATACGAACCGCTCTGAATTGGGTTCGTCTTGATTCGTACTGGATGAATCGTTCATTTTTTGAACTATTCGCACAGTACAAAATTTATTTCGTACACTATATTTTATTGTATGAATGGCACTGAATTGGGTTCGTATTGATTCGTACGGGATGAATCGTTCATTTTTTAAACTATTCGTACAGTACGAAATTTTTTTCGACACTATATTTTGTTGTACGAAGGGCACTGAGCTGGGTTCGTACTTGTTCATACGGGATGAATTGATAAATAATTTGAACTATTCATACAGTACAAAGATAGTTCGTACGGGATGATCGGGACACGTAAAACTTGAAAATTCAGTTTTTGGACTGTTTTTATTTCCTTTAGTATATAAGGATCTTTAAATTGACTTGTGGTGTAATCCTTCTGCAAAAATTCTTTTGAGAAGTCTAAGGAGAGTGATTGGGAGAGTGTTTGGGAGTGAGTATTGAGAGATCTTTCAAGAGAGAAGTGTGGGGAATTCAAATTCTTTTTTTTGTCATAGAAAATCTTTATTTTTTATTTACTTTCATCGGCTTATAGGTCCTATAGCCCGATATGTGATATGAAATATAGATCTCATTATGATTCTCAAAAAATTTTTAACTTCAGAAATATCTATATTCTGATCCTTTTTGCTTCAATTCCAGAAACTCAAACTCCACAACAATAGTTGGCAAGTTGATATTTTCCTTCGAAAAAGACCTTATCTGTGAGTAGATTGAATTAGGAAGAAACATACTTTTTGGGATAGGATTCAACACCCTTGAGCTATCGATGGATGGACATAGATAATTAATTTGGACTCTACTAAGGAAAATCCTCCTACATAGAGTTGATTGCAGGGACAGGACTTGGTCCCCTTATCTTTAGTAACGAGGAGAAAGATTCTAAGCTGACTGTTGAATCTCCTACCCCTGTTAGGTCTACTTTTAAGGAGGGATGGAGTTCAGGGATCCCATTTATCAGTAAGAGTCAGAAAAAGAATTAACTGAGACAGGTAAGAAAGAAAATAGCCAAGTCAAGGAAGGCTGTGGGGGTCCAAACTTATAGCCAAGTAGAACCTGAGGCTGTCGAGGACCTACCTATTCCTGCTTCCTCTCCACCCCTTAAAGGGAGTCATTTTCACCCCCTTTCTGCTGTAGAAGGGGAGGAGAGGGCAGCCAGGATAGCTAGCTCCCCGCAATGCCTGGTTGACTACTCAACTAAGAGAACCCCTAAGGAAAAGCATATGCAAAGAATGAGGACATTGAGAAATATAATCCACACTTGTTCTGCTCAATCAGGGCAAAAAAAGAGGAGTAAATGAAACAATTGAAAGGAGTTATCCCACCGTTTCCAGAAAGAAATCTTAAAGAAGAGGCATCTGAGGCTAAGAATTTGACTCCTCAACCCGTTAGGAGGAATAAGAAGTTTGTCCGACAGCCTGCTACATCAATGTTAGTTGATGGTTATCATTGGGTGCCATGCCCTCCATCCTATAAAATGGAGGGTATTATACTTACCGGGTCCGAGAAAGGTAGCCATCCTACTGGTAGGCTGCCGGTCCCTTCTCCAAAATTTAAGAAGTTAGCCTCAGTGATAGTCAAGACCAAAGAAGATCCTAAAATTAACAGAATAATTCATATCAAAGGCAAGAGGCCTTAGTCTCCAGAAAAGAGATACACTCCTAAGAAGATCAGTAGAGTTGATGTTCCTCCACCGTCAGTTAAACTACTCCAGTCCCTAGTAGAGTTACCATAATTTCCAACCAGTGTTGTCCAGACCCTAGTTGGCTTAATTGTCAGTTCAAATTTCCCAGGGGTGGATCCATTTGTTCCCTCAGTTAGCATTTCCAAGCCTCCACCTACTGCCCCTGAGCTCCCTACCCGGAGGTCTGAGGACTCTACCCTAGCTGATGTCAGAACTTTCACCCTCCAAACTCCTACACCATCTATTGAGGTAGATGTCCTTCACCTGGTAGAGGATGCCACCCTTCTGACTACCAACTCTAGTACCGTCGAATGGGAAGAAACCAATTCAAGATGAAGATCATGCGATGATCGAGCGGTTAATAGCTGAGCCTCCATTGGCAAATGAGCTGAAGTTACAAGCCATTATCTCTAGCCTACAGCAAGATGAACTTAATGATATGGTGGAATACAAAGGTTACCTACCCATCGGCCCTGAGGAGATAGGGAACCGGCCAGTCGATGAGGTAGTACAAGAGATTAAGGATATTTTGAAAAGGAGGAAGCTGAAGAAGCATTTGATCCGGAGTTGGATGACATGTTAGTAGATGAAGATCTGCCTGTTAGTGATGTTTACATGGTTGAGACTAGAGGATCCATTAAGGAAACTGAACTAAGTAAGTGCCGATCTGGCAAAGAAGAGGGTTCAGCTGTCATTGATTTAGATTCAGATGAGTCAGTGAGAGCTAGGGAGGAGTAGCATATCAAGAACCTCGAAGCACAAGTGGCAGAAATGTTACTATAAGTTAAAGAAATGCAGCAACGATTAGACAAGTCGCATGAGACTTCCCTTGAGTTACAAAAATCTGCTCGGGAAGTCACCGACATAGCAAAAAGGGCAGAATCCAGTTATAAAATCCCAAAGTCTGTTTCAGTGCTTCCACCTATCCAGCAGCTAGTGTGATCGGATCCCCCAGTTCAGCCGATAGCCTCTTTAGTCCCTCCAGTCATTCCCCGGACCAGCTCAAAAAGATATCAAACAACTAATTGAGGATCAGGTAAAGGAGGCCTCAGCCCAATCATAAGGAGCTGCATCTATTCCAAAGGGTAGACCCTACCCTGAGGAATATAATTTGGTTCCTTACCCTAAGGGCTTCGTGCCACCATCTTTTAAAATCTTTATTGGAATTGAAAACATGAGACAACATCTGGCCACTTTCATGCAAGCTATTGCAATGTCGGGGGGTCGGATGCTCTATATTTTTACGAATTTGTTAGTAGTCTTTCTGGAATTACCTTTGAATGGTATGCAGTTCTGCCCAATGGTTCAGCGGACCTTTAACGAACTAGAAAATATATTCCTAAAGAGATTTCTGGAGCGCAGCCACGTACTACGGTGGGCGATCTGGTTGTTGAAAGGAAAAGTCGGGGATTCTCTAGCTGAATACAACTTAAGGTGCTGAA